>OY998176.1:83908959-84508959 GCA_963921935.1 Galeruca laticollis | reverse complement strand
GAACAGCAGCCACAACAATTAGCAAGAAAAGAGGAAAAAGAAAAACTCCAACTCGATGTAGTGCAAGTAATATAATTCTTATCAGAATCCCACAGAGAGCTTGTGTTAACGTTTATAGGAAATTTGATTTCAAATAATTATCTCACACCCCAGCAAGAAGTGGGTCAGCTAACAGACACAAACACATACACCTCCATCACCATGCACCACAAAACAAAATACCTCAGGGGACTATATGGACCTGTCCGACACGGACATGTTCTGATCTCCTGTGTAATATTCGAATTTTATTCGCATTCACTCCACTAACTGTAATCCAGTGGAATATACGTTCATACAACTCCAACACAGATAATTTGAAAGTAATCATTAGAAACTATAATCCTGATATAATCCTACTAAATGAGACATGGTTAAAACGAAACTATAATATTTCAGAAATGCCTGTGGATATGGTGTACACACTAGATGTAAATTGAGTGAATGAAAACGACGAATACTCAGTGTGTATTAGTTTATTACTTTCAGGCTAAGCGCTTTCGGCTGTTAAGCCATTATCAAAGCCGTCGTCATTTAAAAAAGTAGTTGTCAAAGCCATCAAATTTTTAATTTTGAGTGAATTTACATCATGTGAATTATAATTTTACACCCTTACAATAGGGTATTTTAATGTTTTGTTCCAATGACTCAATCATAACGATGATTCTATCTTGAGTATTGTTTTTAATCAACTTGATGGCTTTGACAACTACTTTTTTAAATGACGACGGCTTTGATAATGGCTTAACAGCCGAAAGCGCTTAGCCTGAAAGTAATAAACTAATACACACTGAGTATTCGTCGTTTTCATTCACTCAATATATAATATTTCATGCAGAAACTTTCAAATTTTCAGAAACGACAGAGCCGATGGCTACGGTGGAACAGCTATTCTAATAAAAAATACCATCAAATTCATCCCAATAACCTACCAAAGTAACTTTGACAATATAAATATTCAAACACAGGCAATACACCTACCACAACATAACATTAATATTCTAAATATATACTGCCCATCAAGCTGAATACTCAGAGTAAATAATTGGATCCATTTTATTCAGCAATTCAAGAAACCCCTACTTATTATGGGAGATCTAAATTGCAACCACCCCGCATGGGAGAATGAGAGAATAAGTATTAATGGTCGAAACAATATTGACTCCTTAGAGTCACTCCAATTAGTATATCTAAATGATGGACAGGCTACCACATTGTCTTCACAAAGAGAGGATAAATCTGTGGTGGATGTTATCCTAATATCTTTTGCGTTAACTCCATATGCTACCTGGGAAGTCCTCCTAGACCCTGGAAGTAGTGATCACTACCCAACCATCTGCAAACTTTATTCCAATAATAAAGACAACCCCAATCAGATAGTAACCATAGAAAGAAACTATAAAAAAGCTAACTGGAACACCATTTCTGAACACCTCTGTACAACCCCACAACCCCTAACCCACTTTCAATATGAAACAAGATAATATTATAAAAGCAGCAAATGCGGCAATACCATTTTATAAAATCAAACACAACCAAAAATACAATATCCCTTGGTGGGATAACTCCTGTCAAGTATCCATCAACTGCAGAATATCTGCAATTAAAACATTTACCACCTCCCCTACGATAGACAACTTTATAGCAGTTAAAAGGAACATTGCTTCTACTAGAAAACTCCTCAAGTCCAAAAGAAAGAACAGTTTTCGCAACTTCTGTGCAAAAATAAACCGTAACTCGCCATTAAAAATAGTTTGGAATAAAATCAATAAAGCTTCAAATCGTACAACTCACAACAACCTATCAAATCAACTTCCACCTGGCATTCTGGCTCACGAAGTTTTATCCTCCTTATGCCCACCCATCATTACCGAATACATACAAAAATCCATATCAACAGAAATTGAACCATTCTCCTATCAGGAATATAAATTCACAATAGAGTCAAAAAAAGACTCTGCACCAGGTATGGACCAAATTACATACTCTATGATTAAGCACATGCCAACATCTTTGTCTAAGCATCTACTACAATTTTTTAATGATTGCATGCAAACTGCTACCATCCCACACACATGGAAGCAACCAATTATTCTTCCTCTCGTAAAGCCCTACAAAGACAAATCAGTAGCAACGAACCATAGACCAATTGCTCTAACTTCATGTGTGGGTAAACTTATAGAATCACTAATAAAATACAGGCTGGAATGGTATGTAGAGAACAAAAAATTACTCAATCCCCTACAGTTTGGATTTAGAAGGAATAAAGGTTGTATGGACTGTTTAACGTCTCTAACCTCTCATATCCTTATAAATTATTCAGCCAATGAATACACCGTGGGCGTTTTCTTAGATCTCTCAGCTGCATATGACACAGTTAATATCCAAGTTCTGTACAAATCTTTAATAAACCTAGCCCAACCTAAATATATAATAAACTTAATTTATGCTTTTATAAATAACAGATATTCGTCCAAGACAACTTAGGACAAACAATAGGACCTTTGCCAGCTAATCAAGGTCTAGCCCAAGGATCTCCCCTTAGTCCAATCCTGTTTAATCTCTATACCCTACCTATTTATGATATCCTCCCTAAAAATGTTAATTTTGTTCAATATGCAGATGACATGGTACTGATAGTTGGTGGATCGAATGCGAGCCAAATGGTAAATAATTTAAATACATTTTTAGAAAAACTCAACACATGGTTAGACATACATAATCTCAAACTATCAACCAATAAATCCCATGCAGTAATGTTTAGTAAAGGAATCATAAGAAGATCTATCCCCAAAATAACAATAAACTCGGAAACTATTGAATGGGTGGTTAAAGTTAAATACCTAGGTATATAAATTCATCAAAACCTAAAATGGAATGCACATATACAATACATAGAAACAAAAATATGTAAAGGACTAAACGTTATGCGAGCTCTCTGCGGTACTTGGTGGGGCTGTGATCCCCTCACACTGAGAATACTTTACAAAGCAATAGTACTAAGTTACATGGACTATGGTAGCCAGATTTTCACCCTCACAAAAAAGAATAGAGCAACGTTGGACAAACTTCAAAACCAGGGATTAAGAATAGTTACAGGCAACACTAATTCAACGCCAATCCCAGCCTTTTTATCAGAAAACGGTGAAATGCCTCTCAAATATCGGAGGGAATGGCTGCGCTCCAAATACTTAATAAAAAACCTGGCAATATCCAATAACCCTATAATCAATATTCTAAAGAAGCTTAATAACATAAGCAAAAACTCAAGATATTGGACTAACAAAAAAAACCAACTCTAATACAAATCCTTGACCGGCTACAACCATCTACTAATATGATGTACACAGAAGAAATATTGCGTTGCTATGAATTTGACCTAGAAATTCAGCTAACTCCATTAAATGTGGCAAATCTTGAATCTAATAAAACTGATGAACTAGCATAAATTCAGTACCAAAAAATGATATCCAAATTTCCGGATTATACAAGAATATTCACAGATGGATCTCTCTACTCCAATGGCACTGCAGGGTTTGGAGTTTACAGTGAAGAACTCAACTATGCATTTTCATCTAGGCTACCAAAATATGGTTAGGAGAAATTACTGCTATCAACCATGCACTTCAATTCATCTTAAAAACTATAACACTACTAAAGCCATAATCTTCTCAGACTCTAAAACTGCACTACAAAAAATATGTAAACCAGCTTTCTCCAAAGAAACAGAACATTCATCAATATTAACTAAACAAGGAATCATAGTAGCAAATACTAACGGCTTTAATATTGGTACTAGCATGGATCCCAGGTCACTCTGGAATCAAAGGAAACCATAAAGCTGATCAGCTAGCTAAAACAGGTTGTTCCCTTACAGTTCCAGCGAATATAAAACTGAATTATCAAAACTACTTCCCAGATATCAAGAAGAGCATATGGGCTGAATGGACCAATGAATGGAACCTCATAAAACAGAATAAAAAATCGTTCTATTACAAAGTTGTCGAACAATTACCAAAATCTCCCTGGTTTAACCAATACCTATACTGTTCATTTAACAACAGTTATAAGAATGAGAACAGGACACTGTTGAACTCGTTTCCATATCTTTAGAATTGGAATTAAAGATTATCCACTATGTGAATGTGGGTAAATAGGATCACCTAACCACATAATACTAGAATGTCCAATTAATATATAAAACCAATTCAACCTTTACATAGAGCTATGCAAAACTAAACTTAGCGCGCCATTGGATACATGTACAATTTTAGCCAATTTAAATGATGAACGATTATCAATAATACACCAATTTTTAACTATGTTTATAATATTCCTTTAACTTAATCTTCTCTTATAGACCTGGGTTCTCCACCTATATCCGAGGTAGCATTTCTGGGTGGGTCCAAGCTTACCTTACTAATACCCCAATACTCACCATGAGTAATATAAAAGTGTAATAACTCATAGTACCTATGCTCAACAGTAGTGCAGTTTTGTTTAAGGAAGATATCCATTCTAGAGGGAGGGAAATATTGCCAAGAGCAAGACTTTTCCCCCTCACATGTAGATAGATTAGATTAGATTTTAACGGGGTTACTGTGCACTGAAATCAAAGGTTTATTGTGCCCCCCATATCAGAGCTGTTGTCGCTACTACTACAGCTTGCGTTGGCTTGCAATGGCGAGGCATTCCAGAACTAGGTGATCAGGAGTTTCATCCTCCTCCCCAGAGAATCTACACTCGTCAATCTCTGCTAGACCTATTCTCATTAAGTGCTTCCTAAGGCGGCATTGTCCTGTAAGAGAGCCCGTGAGGAGATGTAGCATATCTTTACTAAGGTCCAAATATTTTTCGGACCTAGCAGTGTCAAAGTTCCCCAGGAACTTTTTGGAATGTTCCAACCCGGGAAGGCACCGCCAGAGTGCTTCTCTTTCGGTTTCCTCTTTCTTACGAAACTCTTTCTTGTAGGAGCATTTTGATACACCACAGAAAGGCTCCGGGCCAATAAAGGGCATTTGTGCTCCTTTCCTGGCAAGTGTATTGGACTCTTCATTTCCCGTGATTCCCGAGTGACCAGGAACCCAGACTAAAGAGACCTTGTTATTCTTGCCTAATTCATCAAGTTTTCTTCGGCACTCTCATGCCAACTTTGAATCAATGACATGGGAGCTCAATGCTTTGATAGCTGTTTGACTATCAGAATGGATCGATATGTCACATCTCTGGTAGTTTCTTTCTAGTTTCATTTCCACGCATCTTTCAATCGCAAGTATTTCTGCCTGAAAGACGCTCGGGAAGGAGCCTAACGATAATGAGTATCTGGTGCCAGGCCCAAATACTCCAGCGCCTGCTCCGATGGTGGTTTTGAACCATCTGTATACCATCTAATGGTGTTTTTTTTGAGAGTTTGGGTGGTGTATTCCCTTTCCCAGTCTCTCCTCGCATTTAGCATCGTAGTGAAATTCTTTTCGATGCTTACTTTCCTGATCATTACGTCACTGGTGAGATTCGCTAATGAGGTGTATCTTGTCAGAGAGGACCAAGCTCCCTGATTTTCAATACTCTCATTGCCTGAACCTTCCTTAGATATTCTAAGAATTGTCTCTTGGGCAGATCTTTCTATCACCAGATGTAGAGGTGTGAGATCTGTAATGATCTCAAGTGCCCTAGTTGGACACGTTCTCATAGCTTCAGTGATGCAAACACAGGCAAGCCTTTGAACTTTATCTAGGGTTTTCCTCGTGCTGCACTGACTTGCTTTTGTGTGCCAAACTATTGCCCCATACGTAATTGCTGGTCTCACAATCATGGCGTACATCCATCGCAGTATTTTTGGGTTACAGCCCCACCTCTTACCAGCTAGATTTCTGCACGCCATCAAAGCTCTTATTGCTTTACTAGCAGTTATTTCAATATGCTTATTCCACAGAAGCTTACTGTCTAGGGTTATCCCTAGATATTTAACCTCCGATTTCCATTCTTTGATTTCCCCATTTAAGGATATGGGTTTCATTGCTGGAAGTGTTCTTTTCTGGGTAAATGGAATTACTATGGTCTTGTTTGGGTTAATGTTTAGCTCCACTAACAAGCACCATTGCTCAATGATTCTGAGGCCCTTTTGTAATAAATCACACAAGGTGCTCTCGAACTTGCCTCTAACTATTAATACAATGTCATCGGCGTAGCCCATACATTCGAAGCCAAGCTCCGTTAGCCTGTAGAGCAACTCATCTACTACGAGGCTCCATAGAAGGGGAGATATCACTCCCCCTTGAGGTGTCCCTCGAGTGGCTTTAACTGAGGTGGTTTGATTCCCCACCTGTGTCTCGGCTATCCTCGTTGTCAACAACTCATACATCCATTTTACAATGGTTTCATTCACTCCTCGCCTTTTTAGTGCTTCTTTGACAGACACATGAGTTGTGTTGTCAAAGGCCCCTGATATATCCAGGAATGCACACATTGCGATTTCTTTGTTGTTCAGAGTTCTCTGGATGACTTCTGTCAGCTGATACAGAGCCGTCTCAGTTGATCGACCCGCTCTGTAGGCATGCTGACATTTATGAAGTGGTATATTCTCCAGATTCTCTGTTCTTATGTAGTTATCCACTACTTTCTCCATCGATTTGAGTAGAAACGATGTTAGACAGATGGGTCTGAAAGATCGGGGATCAGTCCCATCTTTTTTCCCTATTTTTGGTATGAAGGTTACCCTTGCCCTTCTCCATTTTCTAGGTATTAGACCCACTGCTAGACTGCTTCTTGTAATCTTCAGCAGGTGAGGAAGAATCTCCTCAATCCCTTGCTGTAGGAGTGCTGGAAATATTCCATCCACTCCTGGTGATTTATATGGTTGAAAGGTACTTATTGCCCATTCCAACCGTTGTCTGGTAAATATTTTCTTAGCAATGTCCCAATCTTCCTTGCGGGATTTTTTGGTGTAGTTAGTTCATTGCTATTTCGATTTTTGTTGCTGGTTCACTACCTGGGAAGTGGGTTTTAAGAAGAAGAATTGATCGTTCCTCTTCACCTTCCGTGTATGATCCGTCTGGCTTTTTCAGCGACATTGTGGGGTTAGTTCCCCCATTTGCCATGACCTTTTGTAGTCTGGCCGCAGTGTGAGTGGAAGTGATCTTTTCGCGAAAGGCTTGAAAATTCAGCCTTTTGGCCTTCCTTATCTCTTTATTGTACTGAGTAAGCTTCTCAGTGTACCTCTGCCAATTGCCGTCACGTTTGGCTCTATTAAAGAGCCGACGGACCTCTTTTCTGAGGTTTGACAGGTTCTCATTCCACCAAGGAGCATCCTTTTCTGAACGAGCTTTTGAGAGTGGGCAACTGGAATGAAAAGCTTCCATTATTGCCTCACTGATCTGTCCGACTCTTTGTTCCAGGTCGTAGTGCGGGTGATTTACCCCATTCACTTCGACGTGTTCCAAATTGTCCTTCTGATTGGTCTTGTAAAGAGACCAATCAGTATTTCTAGGATTTCGAATTGTAGGAATCGAGGTGGTATTTCCCTCTATCCTAAATTCGATGATCCTATGGTCGGAAAGTGATGGCTCGCTCATCACCCTCCAATCTTTTACATTTTTCCTAGCAGCAACATTAACGATTGTTACGTTCAGGACCTCTTCTCTTGCTCTCGTGACAAAAGTGGGGGTTGTCCCCACGTTTAATGTCTCAAGGTTATTTGCTAAGAGATATTCTAATAAACACTCACCTTTTACGTTGTTATTGGTGCTTCCCCACACTGTATTGTGTGCGTTGGCATCACAACCAATTATAATTGGCAGCCGTCTGCTATCGCAGTGTCTCACTAGCTCTTGTACCTCTACTGGCGGTGTCATCGGCCCGTCTCCAGCGAAGTAGGCAGAGGCAATGACGATGTCTCAGTCGATACCCCCAATGTTGAGGTGAACCATGATTGGAACAAGGTCCCGTGACACGTATTCTGAAACACAAATATATTTTATGTTATTTCTTATGATTACGCAGGCACGCGGAGATACTTGCCTTTGATCATAAATCAATTTAGAATCCTTACATGCCAAACCTTTGATTTGGCCTTATTTGTTGATCCATGATTCTTGGATCAGTACAATTTCCAGTTGTAGTCTAGCGAACAACCTTGCAATCACGGCTGAAGCTCCCTTCGCGTGATGCAGGTTAATCTGAGCTACATTCGTGAACGTGAAGGTGAATAATTGTGGATGAGAGAGGCCGAGTTACTCAGCCTCTATTCATCTCCCTCCTTTCTCTCTCCCTGACCCTCCTCGACCACCATTGCAGTATCTCCCTCGGTAATCGAGCAGGTTTCTTGATCTAGAGTCAGACTCTCGACCACCAGGCTGCTCTGCCCAGCTTCCCGGGATGCAGAGGCAGTCTCCGCATTCCCAGTCATCCCAGCAGAGCCGGAGGAGATCTCGGGCTGACCCAAGGTCAAGCTTTCGCCTTGTTTCTCCTTTCCAGAGGT
Source organism: Galeruca laticollis (assembly GCA_963921935.1). Lineage (NCBI taxonomy): Eukaryota > Metazoa > Arthropoda > Insecta > Coleoptera > Chrysomelidae > Galeruca > Galeruca laticollis. The sequence goes on along the minus strand of OY998176.1, from coordinate 84,500,444 downwards.
TCCGGATGTGGAGGGTATCTCCATATCCTTTGGATCCTTCGCGGGATTCTTCTATTTTCCCAGCCCCAAGACAGGGATAAGCCCAAAACGGAAGCTTAGAGCGTAACCTCCTGCCTTCGGAGCCTCCCCAGATTGGTGATCGATCCCAATCGTGAGGATAGTTCCCTGTCCCTCTTTTTTAGAGTTTAAAATCTTCCAAGCCTCAGTACTGAGGTTGGAGTTCTGAACCTCGACAAGTTGGAGGATCTTCTCCAGTTTCATGTCTTGGCTTCTTGGGAAGAACACTGTTATGGTGACCGGCTTTGGGATGTCGTCTCCACTTCGAGCCACCAATTCGGGTCCTTCCCTAGAGCTTAATTTTGGCGTGGACTTCATGAGCCAGTCTGCCGATTCTTGTGACCAACAGTCCACCAGTATCATTCCACATCAGAAATGGATACCTGAGAAGTGGATTCCCTTCTCTTTGCTCTGGCACAGCTCTTCCACCAGAGTATCTTCCAGTGTGGAGAGCTGCTCCGCTTTCAGGATGACCCCAGGATAATCCTTGGGCATTATTCCCACCCTAAAAGCTTTCTCTGCTTTGACAGCTGCTGCGTAACCAGTGGCTTGCCCGGTTAACGTTGCAGCTGTTTTTGCTTTCTTGCTTTGAGGCCTAAGCGGAGGAGTAATATGCTCCGGGCCTCTTTCAAGCTTTGTTTTCCCCGTCCGGTTTTGTTCTTTTGTTATTTTTATATTTTGTCACACTTCGCCTTTTATTTTTTTGTTTGCAACTTTTTTCTGCGAATTTATTCTTGTTCTTTGAAGCTTTTTTCGGCCTGCCTTTTCTTCTTCTTTTGTTCCTCTAACAATTGATATTTATACGGAGTGCTTATCAACACTACTGTGCCTCGATACTTCCTTGGTTTTGAACTACGTTGTTCTTGAGCCATTTTAGGGAGTGGATGAATATCATTTGGCAGAATGTTAAACCCACTTGATGCTCTCGATGTCGAGAGTTCATTAACCGAAGCTAAGGATTGAGTAACAGTTGTTGGTAAGGCATCATTTCGGTTATTGCTACAACTACTTTTTTCATTGGCCTCATCACTCTGCCCATGGACCACATTAATTTAATTATTGATTTTTTCATTCTGTTTATGGAAGTCTTCATTTTGTTCATAGACCGCATCATTTTCATCGCGGACATTGTCATTCTGATATTCGTTTTGCTCAGTCACTTCAGCAGCTGCGAAATAAATGTCAGTGAAAACATCGGGGTCGTATGGAAAAAGTCCAGTCTTCCTGAATCTGTTAATTGCGTTAAGTGATGTGCAGGTCTGCATGTAAAACTCGTTGAAGATTTGTGAGATCTGGTATACGGTTACAACTCTTCCCGAGTGATTAGACAGCCATTTTTCCAATGCTTTATCGTGATAGTGATTAAGCGGGTACATAAAACTCACGTCTAACGGCTGAAGATTGTGAGTGGTGTGTGGCGGTAGACATAAAATGGTCACAAAATTAACTCTAGCCTTTTCGATGACAATTAAGTCTTTTGTGTGCGAAAAATGGCCATCGAGAATTAGAAGGATTAACAAAGGAAATAAAATGATCAAACCCCACTGAAAATAAACGGTTTTAAAGATTAAAACTAACTTTTCCGCATATGTGGCCCTGAAAAATATTCTATCATAAAATTGTTACTTGTATACACTTCGGGGATGTATCGTGCTAACAAACCGAAATTTCTCTAGAAATAACCAAAAATGTAATATATCTGGATTTATAGGACCCGCTGTACTCGCTCTAGTCAGCTGAAAATCAATAGGGTACATCAGTGAGACACCTTGAACAATATTCAATCATAAAATTGATCAATCGTATACTCTCTGTAGGCTGTATCGTGCTAACAAACTGAAAATTCTCCTGAAATGACAAAAATTTTGTACTTTAAGTCCCATAGCACCTGTTGTACTGCTTTAGTGAGCTGAATGTCAGTAGAGTTCATCTTTGAGACGCTCTGAATAATATCCAATCATAAAATTGGTCACTTGTATATACTCCGGAGGCTGTATCGTGCTAACAAACTGAAACTTCTCCAAAAATGACAAAAATATCGTACTTAAAGCAATGTAGCACCTGTTGAATTGGCTCTTGTGAGCTGAAAAGCAATAGGGTTGGTTCATATATGAGATGTCCTTAATAATATTCAACCATAAAATTCGTGACTTGTTGAACTCCGGATGCTGTATCGTGCTAACAAACTGAAATTTCTCACAAAATGATAAAATGTCGTACTTCAAGTACCATAGCACCCGTTGTACTGGCTCTGGTGAGCTGAAAATCGATAGGGTTCTTCTGTGACATGTCCTTAACAATATTCAATCATCAAATTGGTGACTTATTGCTCTCCGGAGGCTGTATCGTGCTAGCAAGACATGAAAGAAAAAGTGGCCGACGACAACATACACACAGGATTTTTTTAAAAACCGTTTTTTCGTGTTGTTGTTGATGGTAAACGTAAAAATAACTCCAAAAAATTTTTCAAAATTCCAACTTTTTATGGGGCAAACCAATACTTTTCTCGCATATTAGATAGGTTGGGCGGAAAAGTAAAACCTTTAGGTTCATCCAATCAGAGTCGTTGCAATAAAATGCTGTTCCCGGTGGTGCACCGTCTTTCAACTCTTCTTCCATTCGCTTACGAGCAGAAATAATCATAGGTGGAGCGTAAGAGCCAGATGCATACATACAAATACGCCAGTAGTGGACACACCTCGTTCTGAGGATACAGCCCTACCAACTTGCTTTCTACCTATTGGAGCTAGAATTTTACAATTTTTACTTGGGACCATACTCGAAGATGTTTCATCGACATTATAGATCCTGTGTGCTGAAAATTGTCTTTTGTCATGCACTGTCTTTAGTAACGTGAAAAATTTGGTCACGGCAGGTCGGTTAAAAGCACTAACACGAGACGTTGATGTTGACTCAGGTGCAAGTTCAGGGTGCCTCTTGCGAAAACCTCTCAACCAATCTTTGCCAGCTAGACATGTTTTCTTAGGAAAGGGATGATCAATACTATTTTGATCTGCAAGCTGATAAGCAATCGATATTACGTCTTTAGTGGTGAGACCGTACATTCTTCTTTCCATGTCGAGTATATTCGCAACCAATTCCTCATTCTGATCCTCAGTAAAAACCATTCCCTTGCTTCCCAGTTTCTTAACAGCATTAACAGCTAACTTGTTCGCACCTTTACAGCGTCTCTTTAAACTCATCAACGGAACTCGAAAGTTTCTAGCTGCTGTTTTTTAAACGACGGACCTCGTAAATTGCTTATCGCATATTATATTCGTCCCATAACTGCCTCTCATTTTTGAAGCATGTTTTTAACTGCAACAAAAGAAAATCAACAGAATGATTTAGTATTTGTTAAAAATATAAAATAAAATCGAGCGGGAAAAATGATCCCAGGGATCAGCGGATAAAATGAACCCAGGGATTATTTTACCCCGAAAGTGTACATATTACATTAGGTCTTGGTAACTTGATAACGGCTCTGTTTAATATTTTCGTAAACTCGTCAAATAGTAGGCAAAACTAGGTGTTTTCATATAATATATAGCAACTTAATATTTCTATTACTATAACAACACTGCTACAATAGTTCAAAATCACCTTAGATCAGACAGCAATAAAAACACGTTTTCGCGAATATTTTTATAAAACTACCTTATCTTGTTCATTTTTAGTGGTCAACTAAACATAGCCGACTCGACTGATCGTAGTCACGTGCTCGACCCATTGAGGGCATGAGCGGTATTAAAAATAAATGGGGGGAATCATTATGCCCGCAGGGATTATTTTGGGCCACTCTCTCCTATTATAGACAAATGTCCGGCAGCTTCATTCCTTTTCATTATCTTCCAATTTATTCCTAACTCTTTCTGACCTCTCATCTTTGTGTATAATATTAATAATCTTTAAATTTTCGAATTCTGCAGTAGTAGTTTTTATATTAACCAAATTTCTTAGTAGTAGAATGAGAAAACCCATAAAATAAGCTATAATTAATTGTTTTTATAGATATCCAAAATAAACTTCTCGAGTTTTATTATGTTCTGTTCAAGAATGGCATTCATTCTTTATTACAACATGAGTAGTGACTATAAAAGTATGTAGTAAAATTTTTACTGTTACACATAAAAAGGCGATTTTTAAGGTTTTTATTACCAAAAAGACACAAAGTTCTTTTTTTAACATCTTTAAGATAGTATATAAATCAATTTTTTTGTTGCCTAATCTAAATATTATAAAAAATGAATAAATAAATAATTATAACGGTTCCAAGGAATTTATATGAGAACTATCTTCAGATTAACAGGCGTCAGAATGTCGATTTGAAATGAATTAGCAATCAAATATTCAAGACAAACTGCCCTCTTAACTACTAGAAAATAGATGATGACATTCAAAGTTCCACAGATGATCAATTTAACTGATAAGGAAAGTCTGGAAGTGGTACAACGAATGATACAATAGGAGCTGGGTCGAAAATATTTATTATCGGATAATGATAGATGAAAATGGTGACTTATGATGTACAATAATACGTCATTTCTTGTTACTTCAAACCAATAAGATGAGATGTACAAATTTGTGTGTACAATATTCCCTTCTTTATTTCAAGGTAACATTTGAACAATACTATCTATCCTATTTTCCACTTCCTGGCTAACATTCATGCGACATTATCTATAATCCTGAAAGTGTTTTTTTCAAAAGAAAGCAAACTGATTGATTTCTCTTCGCTACCCTTTCCCCCAATCACGGGTATTAAGTGACAAATCAATTATCGTTCAAAGCAACTCTAAATACAGTGAAAAGTGACACATTAAACTCATATTGACAGTGTAAACATCCCCAAGAAAAACGATCAAAAAAGGTACGTTTAAACCTAAAACCTTAAAAAGATTCTTAACAACAAATTAACAAAAAAGTGCCATAACACAGAAACAAAATTGTAAAAAAGTGTCTCTGAAGCAGACTCGTGAAATGTAGCCAACGAAACCACGCCTACTTGCGTGAATATAGATTCCCACACTACTTCAAAATACAGTAATGAACTGAATTAAATCAAAAATAAGACGCTCTAATTAAAACACAAAAATACTGACTTTCTTAAATTAGTATACGTAAACAAGGAGATCCTTAGCGAAACGGACTCTGCACAAAATAATTCAGATACATATAATATTCCAAAAAAGTGTCAGAAATCAATCGATCTTGACACCCTAAACAAGTTTCTAGGATTGATCCATACATCAACCACAGACAATAAAAAGTGTATAGGGGACGAGGTAAACAAGTGTGTAGGAGAAGATGTAATCAAGTGTCTAGAACCGAATGAAGAAAAGTGTATAGAACCGAACGAGAAAAAGTGTCTAGGAAACAACATAAACAAGTGCATAAAAGAATCCGATACTACTAATACGACAAACGTTGAAGCCAAAGAAAAGTGTCTTGAATCCGGTATACAATCCCTACCAGCTCTTGAATTAGCAATACCAACCTGCCGAGGTAATACTTCCAAACTTACATAAAAATCAAAATATAGAAGAAGACACGATAGGCAATTTATCCAGCGAATACTCCGGAAAAACAAACAACTCCCAAACCATGAAACAGCCACCAAAAATTACAATTACTCAGGCACAAGTTCATAAGCATTCAAACCTATCCTCGGCTCAGGAAATCGAAGAAGAGAACGAAAATACCTCTTCAATCCTGATTACTGACAAATTCACCTCACAATATGCCGCTCTAAATAAAAAAAGTGAGCCAATCACTGCTAGAAACCTCGTAATGAGTTAGAAATCAGACGATTTAAACGCCATTATTACAATCCTTCAAGATTATCAGATGGAAGTGGCTGACATTTGACTATAAGGGTTTGAAAAACAGAGAAAATGTACGAGTTTCAATATTATAATTAAAAAAAAGCTCAAAATCGAAATATCGTAGAAACGCAAAATAAATACGATATAGTATTTTAAATGAAACTCACGGTTTCTAGTTAATTCCACAATATAATAAAAGTTATTGAAAATTCTAAAAAATTGACAATTGTTTCGATAAATCAATATCATCGTCAGAATGACAGAAGTTACATTTCATTTGATGCCTACCTGATGTTAGTAGTTATTTTTGGCTAGACCAAGAAGTTACCTAACTTGTGATTTTCTTAATATATGTTTATAAAAAAAAGAAGAAGATGTGATATTTCAAATATTAAAGCTTAGATATTATTAGCCCTATGGTGATATCCTGGATATAATTTTTCCAATTAAGATCAGTATAACTGTGCAATGATATAGAAAACCAGGAAAACTATATCTGCTGATCTTTACAATTATCACTTAAGAAGACATTTTATTAGTGGAGAACTCCCTAGATTCAACTGTTCATTGACAACTTCATATTAAATTCTTAGATGTCTTCTAATTTCCAATTCTTCAAGGAAATCTAGTTCTTGTTTCTTTTCACAAATATGCAGCACTTCTAGTTTTGTGTTAGGTGTCAACGAATGATTGGTATCAAGTAGATGTTTTGCGTAGTGGGATTTATCTGGTTGTTTTAATCTGTATGCTCGTCAGTGTTCACTGTATCGGATTTCAAAATTTCTAAGGGACTGACCCAAATAGACAGCATTATATTCTGGACATTTGAGTTTATATATACCTGACTTCTTTAATAGTGATATTTTTGTTTTTACATGTAACAATTTTGTACTAACGTTACTTTCTGTTTTAAAAGAAACTGTTGTATTCGTTGCTGAAGATATTATCTTTGGAATATTATTAGAAATATTTCCTGCATATGGGATGGTTTTATAAGTTTTTATTTTATCAGGTTTAGGAAATATTAGTTGTAATGCCACTTTTTCCTCTTTTTTACTAATTAGCTTATTTATCATATCTAATGGATAACCGTTGGATGTTGCTATTTGTCTAATTGTATTAATCTCTCTATCAAAATAACATTTGTTCATAGGAACTGAAAAAGCTCTATGTATCATTGAATTATATGCCGCTAGTCTGTGTGACATAGGGTGATTGAGATTGAATGAAATTGTCACATCAGGAAAAAAGTCTGGTGTATTTTCTATGTTATCGGTAAAAAACCCATCGTTTTCTTTAATCTCTGAATGGGGTAAGGTAAAATATTTTTCATCATCCATTACAATCAATTTATTGGCAAAGTGGCTACGCCTTAATGCGCGGCAACAACGCGGAATTCTTTCTAGCTGGTCTGCGGTGTATTTTGGTTTTTGGCGTGTTTCTTCTTTTCCTAAACACTAAGTTTGTGCGATCAATTGTTCTTAATACAGTGGTTTTCGAAATACCAAATCTCCGGGCGTATTTTCTCTGAGAAACTCCAACTTTGTCTTTAGCAGCTTCCATCAGTCTTCTTTCTCTTCTTACACTCAAAATTCTTGGTCTACCGCTTTTGAGTGAATTAATGCATGATATACCCTCTTCACAATTCCTTATAGTGTTGTGAATGGTTGACTTACTTATATTTTGCTCTTGGTAGATTGCAACAATATCATGCTTAGGTATTCGTCCAACTAGATTGTAAATGCACTGACGAATATCTAATTTGTAAGATATTTTGCTACAATCGATTTGCTGTCATAATCAAACTTGATTACGTGTGACGTTTTAGTTTCAATGGCAACTTGATTAAACGACATTGGGTACAAAAATAAATAATTTACAAATTTTCCAATAACTTTAGGACCATACGTTATGGTAGTGAAAATTGGATATTAAAGAAAAAAGATGTAAGCAAAATAAACGCGGTGGAAATGAAGCATCTAAGGAAAACCAAATTCGATAGGTTTAAAAACGAGGAGATTAAGAAAATGACAAAACAAGAGTCTATAATAACGAAAATTAGGTTTGGATATCTGACGCTCGTAAGGACAGAATAAAAATAAGGAGTAAGAAGTAATTCAATAACACTTACTTTTACATCGACATTCACAAAAAGCTCGGATTCACGTTTACGATGTAGTATTTGAATTTTAATCAACACATATTGTAATATCAGTTATATCTATGGAAGTTCTTCATCTCAAAGTTTTTGTACAGCTCGCTCAAGCATCAGAATTGTGGGAAGCATTCAAACTAGGTAGGAAACACTTCGAAAGTTTAAACTACTATGCTTGTTCTCTGATTTTAACTCTCAACACTGACACTGTTTTTGATTTCACGAACTTCCTCAATGTTCCAATAATTTCTTCTTCTTCTTTGTCCTGTCTCTTTCACATAAATAATGGATTACCAGAAGATGGAGATGTTTTAGAATTTAGTTTTACTTAGGGATGTTGCTATATTTGCACGATACTTATTTGGGATTTTTCTGTTTTGGGCCAAGATGTAGGAATACTTTCCTCTGGCTGGGGTTTGGGTGAATATCGATCACAGTCTAATATCGATCATCCTAATTTTATGCAGCCCTACAAACCTATTAAATGGTACAATATGTGCTGCCATCCCTTGAGGTAGATGCAAATTACCAACAACAGCCTGTAGTACTTAAATGTCGACCAGGAAACAGACCTGGTCAATCACATTTTAAAACTGTCAACACCAATTAAAATCAAAAAACTATATGCTGTTGCAAGAAACTTACAACATTATTGATCTTGATTAAAAGAAAAACCTCGCCCTAAGAGAAGGAAACAAAAATCTCAAATACTAACGTCCACTCTGCTGGAGGCATCTTTGAAGGGGAAGGAAAAAAAGAGGGTCAAGATGAAAGTTGAGCGAGCTTCAAAAAGTTTATTTCAGAAATCTCAAGAACTTAAAACAACAGCAGCTAAAAAACAAATAAAGAACAAGTGCAAAAACCTAAAAAAACAACATGATGCGGACCTTATGAAAAATGTGCAATATGCGTGAAAACTGGGTCACACGATGAACTGTGGTGATGGTGTAGATCATGTGGCAATTCGTTCCTTGCTATTTGTTCTGCGGTGTCTTAGCCAGAAGACGCGGATTCGTGTGAAGCATGCGAATATACATTGACCCAAGTCAATAAAAACTTAGCTTTTGCTTTTAGTATGAAGTATAAGCTTTAGCTTTCACTAGGTAGATTTAGCTTTTGCTAATAGCATTTGCTTAAATTGAAACCTTTTGCTTTTACTTACTAGCAAAAGCTAGATATTTTAAGTATTTACTTAAAGTTCTTATTTGCTAAATCATCCAAAAAAAATGTTTTTATACTGATAAGGCCTATATTTTTATGACTAATCAGTCGGCCGTGAAATTCGATAGACTGTATGTGTATGGACAAATTTTAACTGCCGATGTGCAAATCGACAAAGGCAAATATCGAGCACATGAAAACTTTTTAAACCAGTAACATTAACGAGTGCTAACGGTTTACGTTCAAAATGAGTAGTGATTAAGAAAATTCTACAAGTGATTTTTTGACGGAGGAAGTTCCTGCAAAAATTTCGTCCAACCTGAAATTGATGGGAATTTTGGAAAGCTATAAAATTATATTTAATAAATCGCAAGTTCCTAAAATAAAAAAGAAAGAAGAGCAAGCATACAAAGAAATCCACCAAAAATATATTTTGCTAATTGGAAGGGATTTTACTGAAAAACAACTAAAAAAGAAAATCTAAAATATGGAGACCGAGATGAAGAAAAAGACGGACAAAACTGCAACGGGAAATCAGAAAATTGTTTTAAACGCGCGGGAAATACAACTTTTGGCGCTAATGGAAGGACAAGAAAACCCTGTTTTTCAAAAAGTACCAGGTAGGTAATAAAGTATGGCTATAAAAACATATAAATGCTATGATGATGTAAAAGCAAAATTAAGTATTTTTTCGCCGAATAGTATAAATTACTGTTTTGCTGCCATTTGATCCAAAAAATTATTTCAGGAGCAATGACGATAGGATCTGTGATGGAACAACCTCAGCCATCAACGTCCAAAACTGAAGAATTTATTCCACCTCCACCTTATGTTCGGCCTTTACCTGATAAGTCTCCAGTTACCAGAAGTACCAAATTTAAGGAAACAGACGAAACCTCAAATTTGTCCAATACAGAGCTCCAACGACTGGTATTGTTGGAACAGCTGGAATTAATAAGGGTTCAAAAGGAAAAAGGAAAAATTATTGTTGGAAAAAATACAAAAAGACGATGGAAACCAGTTTGAAGAAATAAATAATTTGGTGTTCAGAAAGTTGTAAGTAAATGAATAAATTGTTTTCGTTGTTAACGTTTTTTTTAAATAAATTAATGAACTTGACTCAGATTAGGGTACCTACTTACATTTAAATTTAACTTAAAAAGTAATTCAAAATAATAAAAACCATAAAATATAACATTATACAGTGTGGCCAATTGAAAACTTTCTAGAAGGCATAACTGCCTGAAAAAGTTGTCGAAAAAATCGTCCTTCAAGTATCTTGTTTATTTTACTTATTACATATTAATATTCATGTTGTCTTATGATATATATGGTATCGTACTTAGTAGTATATTTACAACTGCAATTGAGAAATTATATTTTTTATTTCTTATTCTCGTCTCTGTTAACCACGCTGACGGTCGTTATTCAGCTCATCATTACCTTCCACAACTTCTTCACCATCGTGATCCTCGGCGGCTACTTCGTCTTCGTCATTTGATAATTGGTCATTTAAATACTTAGCAGCAATATGCAGAACCACAGCACTGACGATTACTGGCGGAATTATGTCAATGTTCAATCGTATCTGATGTTGCAAAACAGGGAATCGACGTTTTAGTTGTCCGAAACAGCGTTCTATAATAACGTACATGTACATTATTATACGCTATTTCTTGAGTTGTGGTGGGGTTTCTATACGGTGTTAATAGCCATGGTGTTATGCCGTACCCTTCATCGCCTAAAATGAGTCCATAGTTCTGTAAACGTCTTCTCATCATACCAAAAATATTTGTTCTTCTTAAAATACGACTGTCGTGCTCCGAGCCAGTCCATTGAGCACCTACGGATGTAAAAAATTCTTTTCCGTTACAAGTTGTTTGCACATTTATACTACACCAGCCTTTCCTATTGATATACTCGTCACCATGTAGCGATGGCTTTATTATTGGAACATGAGTGCTATGAATTGCACCAAAAGCACAGGTAAATCTATACAACTGTGTCCATTCGTTGATTGCCTGGTCAGTCGAGTTTTTTGTAGGAAATTTAATCCAAATTCCTGCCTTTTCAACTATTTTTGGTAAAACGTGAGATATCGTTTCACATATTGTTGTTCTACGAACTCCTTCTTCTTTTCCGATCCCTATTTGAAATCCAGGATAAATTAGAAATCGCAAAAATATTTGCATTTGTTTTTTTGGACTCAATGCACCACGTCTAGTCTCCAGTTTTGGCTCCAAAAAATGGTTAGCTATCCACTCAACATATTCTTCACTAAATCTATACAGACCGTGGTATTCTTCGGAACGATTTTCTTTTCTTTCGGGATAAAATTTTACAGATCTTATATTCATAAATGCAGCCATTTCTGCCAAACTGTTCAACAATACTAAATTTTTGAGCCGGGGTCTAACAAACTTGCAAAAATGAAAGCTTTTCTTTAATATCCTTAGTAATTGCTTACATTCATTCACACCATTTTTAGATAATGCTAAGAACTTTAGCTGTTGCTAATTGCATTTTTAGTAAAAGCTACTACTTATTTTTATTCACTGCAAACTAAGAATTTGCTAGGAAAATGTAAGTTTTAGCTTTTACTGAATTTTTATTCACACTTCTCATTGATCGATATTATCCTCCTGTATGATCGATATCAGCCGACCATAGGTGAATGATATCGATCAGTTAGAGATTTTAGTTTTTGACTAAGATATTAGGATTTGTTTCTGTTATTATCTTCTAAAGATACAAAAAATATAACAATGTTTCTTGAAAATTATTGCTTTTGTCTTACATTATCTTTTAAGTGATCAATATTCGACCCCCTTCCCCTATTTCCCCACATTACCAATAAAAAAACGAGGATAGTAGTGAACAAAATTTCAGTATAGGAGAGACTATTATGCTTGATGTATTTGAAACATTAATTTATTGAATCGTGGGATATATATAGAGAGAACTTTTTATTGGTCAATTATCCAAGCTTTCGGAAACGATTGTTTCCACCATCAAGGACACTACAAATGGAGAAAAAAGCAAATTATTTTCAACTCTATCAATAAAGAAATAATATTTTACTTACATCCAATGCGAGATTGGTTTCCTTTATGCAGAACTTAAGATTGAAGAAGTCTAACACATGGATCAAGACAGGGAAAGCAACAATTTTAACATATTTTTATTATTAAAAAAGGAAGAGATGTGGCCTTTGCCCCCCAAGAAAGACCGGAAAACAAAATTTTATTTCACATAAGCTTGTCATCAATGTTGTATTTGTCATTTTCTTTAATCTGATTAAATTGAAATTTGGTTGTGAGCTCCTAATTATATTTTTGAAATTCGGGGGCTAATTCTTGATACTTAGCAACTTACGAATACTCGCTAATGCTTTTTCCCAATAGATAATCTTTAATATTATCGTTTCCTCTTTAGAAACTTAATTTTTTTCTATTTTCTAGTTTATATAATGTAGGACGTAGTTTATGGTGTAATTTACCTATAATAACTTCGCTTCGCATTGTCCACACAAAATTGGAATAAAAATTTCATGCTTCGTTGATAAATTGGGAACCGAACAACAAATGTCACACGATTCATTATATTGTATTGTTCTGCTGCGTTTACAAGATCTTTTTTAATATAACATGATCAATTTTCTACTAAAATTATCGAATTAAAATAATTTGTGTTCATAACTCATTTAATTATACGTTTCCTTTACAAAATTACCGGTCATTTTCGATAAAAAAACACTATAATTAAGTCAATTTTGTGTCATCGTAGAATGCGTTTTGCGGTCAATTTTATCTACAAAACGAAACAGACATGTCATCACCACAAATTGGTGATATCCTTAAGAAATTGCAGTATTGCGGTAACACTTTATAAGCAAAGAAATAATTTTTAGGGTAAAATAAGGTTAAAAAAGGAATTTTTGAAATCTTTACGAGATTGTCAGTTATGAGATTGATGCTCTCTATTTATAGTTATTATTTACAGATCTGATCAAACAGATTCCAAATTTGTTGATTTCCGCCGTAAAAAGATCAAAAGATACAACTGTGGTGCATCCAAAGCTGTACACAGATGACGAGTTTTATTAATTTACTAAACAAAATTTGATATTGTTAGTATATTATTATATCACCGCTAATTACCTTGGATGGAAGCGTATTAGTTCGAATGAAATAAATACGTAGCAATTCTCGTAAACTATGTGTTTTTTTATTTCTATCTCTAAATAAAACAATATAAGTGTTTATGTTAAACACAAATCAACTTACCAATAATGGGATATGTTTTGTACGGAGATTCCTAGGACGTTGCATCTCTTTAAACTATCCCAAGATCGCTGGGTACTCCCAACACCCCAACATGATTGGGAGTATGTTATCATAGATTGCACCCTTCACGTGCTGACCTTGTTGTCCCTGAACTCAACGGTTCTAGAACGGGACCTAAGGTATCAACGACCCGTGCCGATGGGTCCATGGCTGTGAAGGAGCACCGTCGCAAACGGAGCCTTTGGGATACCGATCTCCAAGAGAAATAGCCTTATCCCCTTAATCGGGTCACTAGGGAATGGACCGTAGCAACCGGGCACTAGTGGGATCAAAAAGGCTGACCAGATTGAAGAAACCTCTAAATTGAAATGGAGCCAAGAAATCGTAGCCATTCTTTTTCAGTAGATCAGCATCAATTAACCATCACCGATGGAGGAGGATATGCTGCTGATCTGTAGAAGAGCATAATATCTCCAAGAATCTAGGAACACAGTCGCCATCGTGAAAATCAAAGAAGAGGCTTTCTCGAGAGGAGAGAAGAACCTCTCGTCAGAGGCGAAAATAATCTCTCCAAAAAAGGAAGATGGTTGACGTGGAAGGAGCAGCACGGTGCTCCGGCTACACAACCCAAGCAAATCCGGTTCTTATGGGACCCTGGACGCTGGGGTGAAGCTGAGGCAAGGTGCCTCTGAAGCCCAACCGTAATCATCCAAACAGATAACTCCAGGAGGGAAGAGGTTGCATTCGCAGATGACCCAGGAGGAAACTGTAAAGGTGACAAAAAGGTCTATGGTAGCTCAACGAGAAATGTAAAGGCACCTGAGTCCTTTGCTGAGAGGCTGATGTTAGAAAAGGTGGCAATTGTCAATCCAAACTATCCAGAGACAAGGCTAGATAAAGAGACTGTAACATTCAGACTTACCTTAAGCATTAAGAAATGAATGTGTGTCTACTTTGAAATATATTTTATTTTAAATCAGTAATTAGCTTAAACAGTCACTAAATTATCTACACAAAGTATTGTTATCAATTAACACAGGTGATTGCATCTTGAACAGTAATTTAGCTAACAGCTACAAGCTAAAAGAAATTAAAACGTTGATTAAATATATAATTAAAAGTTAATGTATTGTTTACTTACCAGTACTGGATAATGATAAAACTCATCAAACTGCTTCTTTCAATACAATGTTCATATTTGAATGAGGTTACATTTCGTAAACAGTTCATACAACGACTACACAAAGTTTAGAATGGCTTCAGACATAAAATAAAGGAAAAAATCTACTTTAGTGGTACAACGCGGATTTTGATGAAAAATTTTTTTCTGGCTAATTCGAGGTCGCTGAACACGAAAATGAAAAAAAGAAATGGGGCTCTCTTACCAAAATCGAGTTATGAATTTTTGAAGATGTGTTCAGATGAGTACTGCACTGGATTTATTGTCACATTGTAACTGCTATCATGATCCGTAATAACTGCTCCACAATGTTAGTGAAACACTATAGTTGCCTTTTATGATATTACTCTCTCATGTACAATAAAAAAACACTGATATTGATATAAATCTGTTGTAAATTATTTTTTCAATTCCACAATTATTATATCTTTTGACGTTTCCGTTTAATATGACTGACATATAAGTTTCGTCTGTTTCCTCTTAGCAGTAAGACTTTCACCTACTAGCATATACAGCCATCATTAGTTACTTGAAAAGAAGTTTCAGAATATTTTCGATATGCGCAGATCATAGCACAAAAGATATAAACAAGATGTACATCATGAACATACACCGGCTCTTGTGCACCCTTTCCCTTCTTGAATAACCTGATGTGCGTTACAAAGTATTAGATATCAAGTTATTCAAGAAGGGGAAGGGAATATAATCATTGGATTCGCCCTTTCCCTTCTAGAATAACCTGATGTGCGCAATTCTTTTTGTGTTAAATGTCTCCAATTGAAGTAAACTTTCGATTCTAGTATAGAAAATTGTTTAATTTGATGGGTCGTAAAGTGCACAAGAGCCGGTGTATGTTCATGATGTACATCTTGTTTATATCTTCTGTTATATGATCTGCGCATATCGAAAATATTCAGCAACTTTTTTTCAAGTAACTAATGATGGCTGTATATGCTAGTAGGTAAAAGTCTTAGTGCTAAGAGGAAGCAGACGAAACTTATATGTCAGTCATATTGAACGGAAACGTCAAAAGATATAATAATTGTGGAATTAAAAAAATAATTTACAAGAGATTTATATCTATATCAGTATTTTTTTTAATGTGCATGAGAGAGTAAAATCGTAAAAGGCAACTATAGTGTATCACTAACATTGTGGAGCAGTTATTACGGATAATTATAGCAGTAATAATGTGACAATAAATCCAGTGCAGTACTCATCTGAACACATCTTCAAAAATTCATAACTCGATTTTGGTAAAAGAGCCCCATTTTTTTCTTTCATTATCGTGTTCAGCGACCTCGAATTAGCCAGAAAAAATTTTTTCATCAAAATCCGCGTTGTACCACTAAACTAGACTTTTACCTTGTTTGGTTTTCAATGTCATTCACAATGAAATTCATAATAGGTACTACTTTTGATTAGTTTGACGTTGACACTTCACATTTCACCAAACAGGTTGAGCACTAGGGTACTACTTAAATTTGAGTTGAGTTCGGAGTTCGTTATATGTATTGAAGATATTCCATTGGTCAGCCGAAAATAAGAAGGTATTATAGGGATTATTAGAACTTGATTGGCCGTTGGAGGTTATAAAAAGTTGCAGTTCGTTTAGTTTCGGGTTAACTTCTCCAGTTTTAGAAATATCAAAAGGAAGTAGCAGATTTTTGGTTTTTCGTTTGCTGGCATCCTTAAGTAACTGTTATCTGCCGTTGTAATTTGATTAAGAGGATTTCCTGTAACAAGGAGGTAAGCGTAATAAACATTTTCTTGAAATAGTACAGTCGTTAAGTGGTACATTAATTCCAGATTCGCCGACCTTTCAATGTTCCTTCATCGGTAACTTTTTCTTCCAACACAAATCTAATATTGAGGCAGCCATTTTGGACCTAACCACATAGTATATTTGAATGACTAGAAGTAGTTACATCGACACCCTGAAAATCCGCCTGAGACCTTTGAGGGAGGAGATCCTAGAGGAAACGGCATTTTGAGCCATTCACCACCCCGGACTCGAGTTTTCGACATGATTGATCTCGTTGATGCACGTGTTCGCCGCATGTTCTAGATATTATTCCGTCAAGATGGACGGGGCTCGGCAGAATAAATCTAGTTTCAAAGATAGGGTCTGAAGGTCTCAAGCCGTCTTCAAACTTGGGTGAGTTTATTCCAATCTAACAAAAATCTACTGAGGAAGTGCACCGGCATATCTTTACTGCTATTTCATTACCTAATACTATATTCTGAGTATAGTATAGTGATTTATTGGACATTGTTCACCCAATGTGAACTTAAATACAGGCTGTATATAGGGGTTCTTATGGTTCTTGTTTACATTAAATGCACTTACCAAATATTTTTTATTTTATTATCATAATTAGCTGATTATATGTGATTATGAAGTAACTTGATTAAAAAACCATATAGTTCTGGTTCTGTTTTTTGTTTTTTCTTTTTAATATTATTCTCTCCTACGAAATTAGGTTGAATTGAGCCAAGAAAGTAGTTAGAGTTAGTAATTTCTTGTTTTTGAAATAATACCAAAAAATAAGTGGCGCCCTATTCCTGCCAATTCTTGTAATACGTAAGATCCTTCGACCATTGCGCACCAGACGAAGAGCTACCGGAGCTAAGTAACTCCAAGAAAGGGTCTTAAAGATCAAGATGAGAAGATACGCCCTCCGGGGTGAAGACATCAGAATATCCAGCTACCATCCTGAGAACGCTGCGCAAATTCTACCACCAAGTCATCGCTGGATACCCAGTTCATGCTGCTGAATCCGTTCGGCCAGATTCAGATGAGACTAGGCCCAGCTAAAAACGTGGTGAAGCTGTACAAAGTCACAACTTTTCTACCACGTTGCACGGGAACGGAGACCAGGGAAGATGTGATGCTTCGTCTGAAGAGTCAGAATGAACTAGACACTGAGCACTGGGCTGTCGTGGGTGACAACGTCACGCCAGAAGGACAATGACTGATCATACATATAGACGATGACACCCAAAATATTCCAAAATACTCCAAAATATTCCAAAATATTCCAAAATATGCCAAAATATTCCAAAATATTCCAAAATATTCCAAAATATTCCAACATATTCCAAAATATTCCAAAATGATCCAAAATCTTCCAAAGTATTCCAAAATATTCCAAAATATTTCAAAATATTTCAAAATATTTCAAAATATTCCAAAATATTCCAAAATATTTCAAAATATTTCAAAATATTTCAAAATATTCCAAAATATTCCAAAATATTCCAAAATATTCCAAAACGTTCCAAAATATTCCTAAATATTCCAAAATATTCCAAAATATTCCAAAATATTCCAAAATATTTCAAAATATCCCAAAAAAATTATCCAAAATATCCAAGAACATCCCAAAAAATCTCAAAATGATCCAAAATATCCCAAAATCACCAAAAAATGTCCCAAAATATCCCATCCTATTTATCCTCCACAAGACATGATTCAACTGAGTCTGTAACCTTGCCGCCTCTGCAAATCCAGCTGTACCTCGATTAGCCGCAATACTGAGATGCACCCATTCGTGGGAGCTGAGAGAGTTTTCTTCAAGGGAGGAAGGTCCACACAAATTTAACAAAAATGGCTTCAGTGCTGCAAATCAAACTAAACCACAGTAGAGCGGCGACGGCGACGGCTCTGCCAGAAGATCTTGGCCGATGACATAAGAGTGGTTCTTATTTAAGAACTATGGACCGTCAATGGCAGAGTGATGAGCATAAGCACTGCGAAGGGTAAGTTAATTTACGACACTCATAATGACAATCCAAGGGCTTGTATCTTTAACGGGAATAACATTAAAGAGCTAAAAATAACATATATCTGTTCTAGGGACACCTACCATACGACTCCGCAGAAGCACATCCGCCCATACAAATGAGGAGAATTGTGGAGCACGGGACGATGACGAGGATGCACCTCATCTTCGGACTGGACCCCAATGCCCACCATTTGGCCTCGGGGAGGTCCAACGCCAAAAACCGGGGTGAGTACCTTATGAATTATATAATAGTGTAATAAATGCGAATATCAAATAGAAAAACTTGAATCAGTAACTTTCACAACACACGGTAAAATATATATTTTATTTCAAATATAATAAAAGTAGAATTCGACATACTTTTTGTTTAACAAAAATGAGACAGGACCATAACAAGTTGCAACAATAAAACAATTTACTATCCTTGACAGTGAACACTGTACCCCTGAGTTGGCACAAAACGGGAAAAACTCTGCCTCCGACCGTAATCCAGCATAGCTCGACATCGGGTGCTAGAAATTTAGCGTCATCCGCAGTTTCTAGATAAATAGCGAAAACAGGAGGTAAGTGAAGGCAGGAGAAGGGAAGTTTCCACACAGTAAGTTTTCAAACAAGTCTAAGATTTTTTATTGGGAAAGATTTATTTATTTTTCGTGCGCTGATTCTAAACTTGATATTGATAACATAAATATTTGCATAGGTAGAATATATAACAGTTTTTTTCACTGCGTTATTGGACAAGTTCATAGGTTCAGCTAAAGCTGTAGGTCCTGGCTCATAATTTGGGCACCGCTTGTTCTTTAGAATATAATTTTATCGTGTGAGATGGTAAGATTTTACACAAGATTGTGGGAACGTTTTTTTCTTTAGTGTATATGTAACTTGACAGGATTTAGGTACTATTTATTTTTTTGGTGTCACATAATTCTCACCCACCCCGTAGATAGACATAAGTGAGGGTTAAAACAAAATTAATTGTAATTAGTATCAATTGCCCGGAGCGTATGATGTTGTCTCCGTAAAATCAGGTTATCAGTGAATTTTCGCCACGATTAAATAATTTTGGTTTTTTCAGACCCGGTTATATAATTTACTCATAGCTAGCTAGATAAATGAACATTATAGTTTATTCGAAGAAAACAAAACTGCAACTCGGAAATTTTGTAATACACACTGAACTGTTTACCGATAAGATTTATATTCAAAATCAGCAAGATTTTAATTCCTCTACTTTCACTTTCTGGTTACATAAAGTACAATGACATTCAACAAACATGAAAATTAGCTGCAGTCGATTTGTACCGTTTTTTTAATATAGATTAGTAGTTCTCGCAGTAAGGCAGGTCAAATTACGAAATAGGGGCGAAATCATACGGCCCATGCGCACCTTGAACAATTTGTAGATAAGAGGGTAATATTTTTTTTATTGTGATGGATTTAATATTTTTGTTGTTGTTGGTTCTATTTTATACAGCGAAAGATTTATTATATTTTTTTATACATTTGTGGTTACCGAAACTTTATTCAGATCCCTACCACGATTTTCCCTCTAGAGTGTGCAGCGCATTTGAATACGAGGCCGAACAAAGAGATCAATTCTGGCTTGGCAAAGGTAATTCCGCCGCTTTAAGTCCAGGAGGTCCCCGTCTAATTCGGACTGGTGTTATTTTTTTACAACGCTCGGCTGCTTCATTTGATTTGGTGACAGTGAGTTATTAGAGTGGTGACAGCGGACTCGAGATAGAAGAGTCAGTTATTACATTGGGTGACAGCGGTCTCCCAGATTTATACGAAGGTGTAGGGCAAAGTAATTCAATTTATTTCATTGTAAAATAGCCATTTGTTACACTGGTGATAAAATGGTCTAGAATTTATTAAAATAGAGTTATATTTGACTTTATTGAATCAAGGCCGTAAGCCAACTTTCCAACAAAGAAGAGGGAATTTGCAGGAGAGCCTCCTATTTAGATACCTTCTTAGATACAAATCAGGACGGATTACAGAAAAATATAGTCCGACGAATCTCATCAGGAGGGAGTGCAGGAAAGTATATTTAATTTGATATAATTTTTTTTAGTGAGGATTTACCTTTCATAAGATTTCCTTTTGTACGATATATTTAGGTATTTTCCATTCTGCTTTCTTTTGTTTTATACAAAATTTAATATCTAACTGTTAGTAATTTTTCAATGCTGAATTTTTCAGCTAGAGCATAAGAATATATACAAATAATTACATAATTTTTTTGAAATCTGCTCACCGAAATTTCATAAACTGAAAACCCTTTAACAAAGCTTTTTCTGTTGATTGGAACTGCATAATCTATTTATTCAATAGATTTTCAAACAGTAAAACAAAGCTATTTAAACTCAAAATACAAACATTTGCTTAACAATGGCGCAACATCAAAATCAAGTTGAAAATTCGAAGCATAAATATTCCCGGCATCCAAACAAAGTATCTAAATGGAATTCAATATCCCCACTAGCGCAAATAATACAACGTGACGTATTTTGCTCACGATTACCTCATTATGATTTCGAAATGTTTGAATAAAATTAAATTCGTATGAGTTATACGCCAAGGTATCATTACGTCCACATTATATATGAAATTGAGTTAAAATAATGGCTTGTCTAATAATTTTAAAATTATCCCATGTCATGTACAATTAGAGATAATGTGTATCCACTACAATATAATAGGTTCATATTAATGACGATGTTGTTGTGTATTTAGTGACAGATGACATGAGTATAAAAAAATGAATAACGCTCGAGTCAAGTACTTGAGGAATAGGAAGTACTACGAAACGGGAGTTGTTATAGACTTGGGGTAAAACCAACTTCAATTGTCGTTTCCGATTATAATTTAAAAAAAAAATAGCATTCAAGCAAGTGTTCAAATAATAAATTCAAGGCAAAGAGGTGTATAATTTTAATCATAACATGTAGGGTAAGGGGCCATCTTGTACCGCGGGCCATCCAATCTAATTCATCTAATACATATTTAAATCTTTGGGTACTTGTATATACAACTGGCAACATTATATAGGTTCTGGCGGTAACTGCAAGCAATCGAATGTTCGACGATTCACAGTTTATTTCAAGGTTAGAGTTGTTTAGATACGGTTTGTAAATTTTTATTAGTGCAGTTTCTTGGTGATAATCCGTAAAGTAAGTAGTATTTTTTAATAAAATTTTGTACCCGTTGTCTGTAGACTTTTTTTAATATGTGGTAAAAATTTAAAACTCGAAATATTTCAATAACAAAATCTACATAAATTTTACAGACAGCCGGACTATTTTTTAAAATGAATATTACAAAATAACAAGTGCTTTGTTTTTTCTATTTAGATGCCGAGAAGTAATGAAGGAATCAAGCGACCAAAAGTAAACTGAGAGAATTTGACAAATGCACTAAATGCAGTTTCACATGAAAATTTATCTACTCGGGCTGCTGCTAAACAATTTAATACTTCTAGAACGACACTACAAAACCATTTAAATAAAAAGCAAGGAGATCAACCATATACATATACAAA
This sequence comes from Galeruca laticollis, assembly GCA_963921935.1. NCBI lineage: Eukaryota > Metazoa > Arthropoda > Insecta > Coleoptera > Chrysomelidae > Galeruca > Galeruca laticollis. The sequence continues at coordinate 84,478,448 of OY998176.1, read as the reverse complement.
TAAATGTGATATTTGGAAAGTGTTTTCTGCAGAACAGGAAGAGGTGTTATGCAAATACTTAATTAGTTGCAGTAAAATGTTGTATGGCGTTTCTATAAAAGGTGCTCGAAAACTAGCATATAATTTTGCCAAAGCCAACAATATAAAATGCCCAGCCTCTTGGGATAAATGGAGCCAAGCTGGAAAAACTTGGTATTATATGTTTATGTTTCGTCATAAAAACATGCCTTTACGAAAACCGCAAGCGACCAGCCTGTCGCGAGCGATAAGTTTTCATAGACGTAACGTGTCGTCCTTTTTTATTAAATATAAGGAGTTAATGGGCAAGTACTATTTTTCTCCTGAAAATATTTACAATGTAGATGAGAGTGGCCTTTCTACAGTGCACACACCTTCCAAAATAATAGCTGTTAGGGGCATAAAGCAGGTGGGGAGTATGACATCTGGAGAACGAGGTGTGAATACTACTATTATTGGTTACATCAATGCAATAGGAAACTCTATACCTCCTGCTATGATTTTGGCACGAGCTCACTTTAAACAGCACATGCTGAAGGGTGCACCCGCAGGCACTTTAAGAATGGCACATGCTAGTGGCTGGTCCAATTCTGAGAAGTTCTTAGAGTTTCTTGAACACTTTATAAAACATACAAAACCTTCTCAAGATAATAAAGTTTTGCTATTAATGGACTACCACGAAAGTCATATAAGCATTCAAGCAATAGACTTAGCAAAACGATCAGGTGTGGTAATGTTTACTTTTCCACCCCATACGAGCCATAAACTGCAACCACTCGATAGAGGTGTCTTTGGACCATTTAAGAAGTTTTACAATGCAGTACCTTGCGAGTGGTTGCAGACACATCCTGGCAAACCAGTGACGATATACGATGTTGCAGAAATAGTCGAACAGGCATATCCAAGAGCATTTACACCAGTTAACATTCAAGCAGGATTTAGGGCCTCTGGAATTTGGCCAGTGAATGAAAATATGTTTGCTGAAGACGAATTTTTAAGCGCAATCGTAACTGATCGAATTCTACCTTCAGTGAGTGTGCAAGATACGAACAAGCCCACAGAATCATTATCTAATGATACTCAGAACACATTAGTCCAAGATATAGCATATCCCGGACCATCAACATCTGCTGGTCCTTCAGGTATTATTACTTTTGTATCTCCAGAATTAATGCGTCCAGTTCCTAAAGCTACTGCCAGGGTTGGATCTAGCAGAGGTAGGCGCAAATCAGGAAGATACAGAGTATTAACCGAAACACCTGAGAAAGCAGAAATAGAGGAAGCATATGAGAAGAGGCAGTCCAAAAAGAGAGAAATACAGAAAGTTACTAGAAAAATTGTGGAAGAAAGCTCTACATCCTCATCGGAGGAAGACGAAGAAATGGAAATGATGGATGATTCTGATGATGATATTGACTGGTGTCCTCTTAATAATGATGTGGAATTTACTACTGACAAAATATTTACGGGCGATTTTTGGTTGACTAAGTTAAATAGTAAGAAGAAAACACATTATTGATGGTACAGACAATAAATTTTTGTATGAAGGAGAGAAAACATATTTAGTTTTAAAAGAAGACTTTATTATGAAGTTACCCATACCTACTAGTTTGGAAGGTTCAGCTAGACATGCCTTACAACTTGCTTTTCAAATCAGTTTTGGTTCTTACCATGTTGAATAAAAATATTGACAGTTTTCTTTCCTTGCATTTTACGTGTTTACCGTATTACTTTTTTATTTGCGTTGAATAAAAAAAATATAATATTTTAGTTGTATGGCCTAAGGTATAATACCTTGCTGTCCAAGGTACAAGATAGATTTGGACCTTGGGTCATTTGACCGAATTTTTTTGTCCCCCTTAGAAAATAGCCCTTGTGTTTGTATGCCTTTTTTATTACCAATATTAGTAACAAGCATCCTAATCTAGGTCCTGAAACCATTGATAGTTCGCTTGCACATTTCTCTGTAGTTAAATATATATTTTTAAGAAAAGCTGCCCAAAGTACAAGAGTCTCCCCTACCACTTTTGGTTTTATTTTTTTTTCTTACAAACTGATAAATGAAATAAATATTTTTTAGTTTAAAACAATAGATCGGCCTATTGGACACCTAACTGTAATTTTTTAAATATTATTTTTAAATAATTTAAAAGAAAATTGCTGTTTTGGTAAGGAATAGCAAATGGTACGATCTAAGAAACACACAGATAAATTTGTCTTGGTATGTAATCACGAATGTGCATTAAAAATCAAGCGCGACTCTAATTCTTAATTGAAGTAAAAATATTCTTTGTTTGAATCCTAGCATTTCTAAATTAACATTGTTGTTAGTGTTTTAAATGAAACTCACGGTTTCTAGTTAATTCCACAATATAATAAAAGTTATTGAAAATTCTATAAATTTGACAATTGTTTCGATAAATCAATATCATCGTCAGAATGACAGAAGTTACATTTTATTTGATGCCTACCTGATGTTTAGTAGTTATTTTTGGCTAGACCAAGAAGTGACCTAACTTGTGATTGACTTAATATATGTTTATAGAAAAAAGAAGGAGATGTGATTTTACAAATATTGAAGCTTAGATATTATTAGCCCTATGGTGATATCCTGGTTATCATTTTTCCAATTAAGATCAGTATAACTGTGCAATGATATAGAAAATCAGGAAAACTATATCTGCTGAACTTTACAATTATCACTTAAGAAGCCAGTTTATTAGTGGAGAACTCCCTAGATTTATCTGTTCATTGACAACTTCATATTGTGGGTTTCTTAAATGTCTTCTTATTTCCAATTCTTCAAGAAAATCCAGTTCTTGTTTCTTTTCACAAATATGCAGCACTTCTAGTTTTGTGTTAGGTGTCAATGAATGATTGGTGTCAAGTAGATGTTTTTGCGTAGTGGGATTTATCTGGTTGTTTTAACCTGTATGCTCGTAAGTGTTCACTGTATCGGATTTCAAAATTCCTAAGGGTCTGACCCAAATAAACAGCATTACATTCTGGACATTTCAGTTTATATATACCTGACTTCTTTAATAGTGGTATTTTTGTTTTTACATTTAACAATTTTATACTAACGTTACTTTCTGTTTTAAAAGAAATTGTTGTATTCGTTGCTGAAGATATTATCTTTGAAATATTATTAGAAATATATCCTGCATATGTGATGGTTTTATAAGTTTATATTTCATCAGCTTGTTTAGGAAATATTAGTTGTAATGCCACTTTTTCCTCTTTTTCACTAATAAGCTTATTTATCATATCTAATGGATAACCGTTGGATGTTGCTATTTGTCTAATTGTATTAATCTCTCTATCAAAATTACATTTGTTCATAGCAACTGAAAAAGCTCTATGTATCATTGAATTTTATGCCGCTAGTCTGTGTGACATAGGGTGATTGGAATTGAATGGAATTGTCACATCAGTCTGTGTTGGTTTTCGGTAAATTGAATAATCAAGTACATTATTAACTCTTTGAATTTTTAAATCAAGAAAATTGATTGAGCTATTTTCTTCAATTTCTAATGTAAATTCAATTTTTGGGTGTCAATTATTGATGTGGTTGAAAAATACATCTAATTGTCGTTCACTACCCATAATATGTCATCTACATATCTATACCAAAATAAAATATTTTTCGAAATATTACTTTCAAAGATCTTTCTTTCTAAATTGTCCATAAAAATGTTTGCTAAAATAGGTGATATAGGCCTTCCCATTGGTAAACCTTCATTTTGAATATATATCTTATTGTCAAAAGTGAAATAATTCTGATTAATGCATACATCAAATAAATTAAGTATATCTGATATTATTCCTGGATTAATATTTTTATCCTCTAGTAATTTTCTCACAAGTATTAGACATTCTTTAGGAGGAATTTTAGTGAACATATTAGTTACATCGAACGAAATGAGTTTATAGTTATCTTGCAAGTGGATTGCTTTCAACTTTTTGATTAGTTCCATTGATGTTCTAATTGAGTACTGAGATTCATATCCGTAACTATTGAGTATATTGTTGAGCCTCTTTGCCAATATTTTATTAGGAGCATTAACATAATCAATATTTTTGATTAAATTGGCAATTTTAATTTCTCATAAAGAAAATTATTTGAATTAGATTATAAAGCTATTTCTGACTCTGCAGCTATAATTTATTTAATATTATTTAATATGAGCAGATTCCACGAAGTAAGGGTCGAGACAGTCAAATTCATTAACATTGTTGTGTTAAATTTTTAGATTAAGAGCTATAAATAAGCACAATCATTCTTAATTTAAAAAACAAGAATTTTTTTAGCATGCGTTCTTGAATTAAGAATATTTAAATTAAAAATATTAACATTTTGAATTGTGCATATTTAGGGTAAAAATATTCAAATATTTTCCGGTCAATAATTAAACATAAAACGTTCTTGAAGTAAACTCTAGTTCAGAATAAAACTTCTTATTTTAAGTATGTTTGAGTTAGAATTATTCTAAGAACTCCTCTACTCTAATTAAGCAAAACATATTCTTGAATCAACAAGTAGCAACATAATAAGTATTGATAACCGTCTTTTTAAGAACGACCATACTAAAATTAAGCATGTGAACTGAGATAACATTCTTGAATTAAGAATGGAACTTCTTATTTATTTGGATAACGACCTTTTTCTTAAGATTGCCATCCGCAAAATAAGCATAAGCTTCTTAAGTTAAGACATAATTTGCTCAAATTGAGAATGAAAGTTCTTGATTTTACTCATGTTTAACCGTATTTTCTCAGTACAACCCCTCTTTTACACTCCCGAGTTCGAGCTCCAGACTAGAAACAATAACATTTATTTCATGTGCATCCTATAGTTAGTAGCGTATTTGTATTGTTTTATGGATTTATGTAAATTGCATGTGTTTTTCTAAAGTGTAAGCAAAGAGAATGACATAGATATTTTTTAAAATGAAGGAGTTACTCGACAGGCTCTATATATAGCACGGTCTGCAAGGTCCCTAGCCTGGACCCAACTCGCTTCAGTCGAGTCGTCAAACCCGAACAACATGTTACTTGGTGCAATAGTGTATAATTTTAAAAAAATATGAAGTTCACGGAGGAGAAAACCCTAAAACTGATAAGTTTATATAGTGAAAATTCATGTCTATGGAATTTAATTAGCTTGCAGTACAGAAATAAAAACATGAGACTGGCCGCAGAAGAAGATATCGTTGAAAAGTTTGGAAAAAGTGGAGTTGTAGTCAGTGAGTTAAGACAAAAGATTAAAAATTTGAAATGCACCTATAACCAGGAATTATTAAAGATAAAGAAATCAATGAAATCTGGGGCAGGTGTAGATGAAATATACGTTCCAAGTTTAAAATGGTTTCATGCCATGGAAGCTATCTTGATAAATACAAAGGGCAACAAGACAAATGAATTTTCAGTGGTAATTATTTAATTTTCCCTGTAAATATATATAAAAATGATACAATTACCGGGTGTTCGAATAAGAGATACTCCTGTACATTTTTGTAAATGTGATGCGATCTAAGAAAAGGTTACCGTTAGATTTTTGTTTTCTATTTATTTCTTATTCGTCATTTGGTTTATAAAATGATGCACAATGGACTATTTATAATATATTTACATTACTTTGTATTACACTCACAATATATAAAACATAACCTCCTACATACATCTTTTCTTCTCTTCATAAGAAAGGCATTACCATAGATCTATAGGTCAACAATGTTGCCATATTCAACACCCTCTCTTAATGACTTTCTTATTTCAGAAAAAAAACCAAAAACTATCTTAGAAGAATAACGATAATAGTATAACCAACATAATATAATGAATTCTTGTATTACATATTATAACTAAAAATTTATCTATCCAACAGACAGAATGAAAGTTATTTTTTGTCATTTATTCACCATAATAAAACGAGACGTTTCATTTATCATATTCTGAACCAATATTAATGCAGTTGGAATAAAATTGCACCCTGTACAGACCTTTTGTTAGAAAATCTGCAAGTTGGTACTTTGTAATTATGTATTCAAGAATTAAGATGTTATTATTCAAATGTTCACAGATGAAATTATATTTTAAATCAATGTGCTTGACTCGTTTCTTATTTTCAGGAGTTTTTATAAGTGTGATACATCCTTGATTGTCCTCGAACACCTTAAAATGTTTAACTTCTATTTCCATATCTATCAATAGCTTCCTAAACCATAAGCATTCTTGTACAGCGCTACACAATGCTACAAGTTCGGCTTCAAAGCTTGATAAAGCAATGCAACCCTGTTTCCTTTTATTCAAGCAGTACTATTCCCAAAAACTTCTATTAAATATCCAGACGTTGATTTCCTGTCACTAACATCTGTTCCCCAGTCAGAATCTACATAACAAACTAAGGGTAGATCAGTTTCACTTCTATTATATTTTAAATACACATATCCTGTTCAAATGCATCCATACTTCATTTGAATTTTTATCCTGAAATCTTGAAAAGTAATTTATATCATAGCTTATGTCTGGTCTCGACCCAAACATCAGAAACATCAAACATCCTATTAACTGCCTAAAACTTTTGTTAAAAAATCCTTAATTGTATTGTTCCAACATTTCGCAGCTTGCTTCAAACCATATATTGATTTTTCTAACTTAAAAACTTTATCCTTCTTACATGCAACCCTCCCTAACGGAAAAATGTAAATATCCTCTTTTAACTTACCATTAAGAAAAGCAGTTCGTACACACAACTGAATAAAGTTATACATTCTTTGATTACCGACTGACAGAAGTGTTCGTATCGTACTTAGTTTCGCTACTGGTGAATATAGCTCTTCATAGCTAAAGCTATCTTTTTGTGCAAACCCCCTTACAACAAGTCTAGCCTTATATCTTTCTTCAACATTTTCCTCATGTGGCATTTTCGAAAATATTTCAGCTTCAGCTGGCTTTGTCACTTCTTTCCAAGTTTTGTTATTTTCTATTGACTGTATTTCTCTTGACATCTCTTTTAACCACAAACCCTTGTCTTCTCTGCTTTCAATTTCTTCTACACATTCGGGTGTATTTTCAACATATGATAAACAATCAAAAGCCATATACATCTCGTAGTCATTAAATCTCCCTGGCAATTTTCTCGTTCGTCCTATCTCTTCTCCTGCAGCAGTTATTTGTTAATTTTCTTTCATTTCTTCAACTTTATTTTCTGTATCAATTTCTCCTTCTTCATTAGCTTCTTCAATATGATCTGATTCAATTGATATGTTGTTGCTTTTATATAAAAATTCCTTTTCATTAAATATGACATCTCTTGACACTATAATCTTTTTACTTTCAATATCCCATAGCCTATATCCGGTCTGTGAATATCCCATCATTTTACACTTCCTCGATTTCTGATCAAACTTGCTTCTTAATTGTTTTGATACATGTGAGTATGCAGTTCCAAATACTCTCAGATTGCTGACATTTGGCTTTTTGTCGTTCCATAATTCAGCAGGTGTTTTCATATCTAAATTGCTACGGTGACTCCTATTTAAAATATATGCTGCGAACCGAATAGCCTCGTTCCAGAAAAACTGAGGTACTTTATATTCTTCTATCATAGCTCTTCCTTTATCAACTAATAACCGATTATACCTTTCTGCTTTTCCATTTAATTCTGGAGTATAGGGTGTAGTGTAGTCCATTGTTGTACCATTTTCTCTACAGAACTGTTTCATCTCATTGCTTATATACTCCCTACCATTGTCACACCTTAATTTACTCACTTTAGTGCCTAATTTTGCCTGTACCATATTAATATATTCTTTAAAGTATCTAAATACTTCACTTTTATCTTTAATAACATATAAAATAATGAAATTTGAAAAACCATCTATAAATGACAAAAAATATTTAACACCGTCATGGCTTATTGGTGTAATAGGCCCGGCTAGATCTGAATGTACAATTTCTAATATTCTTTTAGACCTAGTGCGTGTACCAAATTTCTGTCCAGTCATCTTACCGCTTATGCAGGCCTCACAGAAATCAATTTTACTCAAACTAACATTTTCAAGACCCTGTAACATGTTATTCATTATTACTTTTTCTAAATTAGACTGACACATGTGACCCAAACTTTTGTGCCATAACATTAAATTTTCTCGGTTTGTTTCAACATTTAAACATTCAGTTTCCTTAACATAAAATATAATTTCATACAAACTGTTTCGCTTACCTAGACCTACTAAATTTGCATTATCATATAAGAATACTTGACCATTTTCAAAAAATCTCTTTCAAATTTGCCATTTCCAATCTCTTAACTGATAAAAGGTTTTTGCGCAAATTAGGTACATAAAAACAATTTTTTATAGTACATTGCATGTCTTTACAATAAACTTTACTAGTGACTTTAATGTTGCCTACTGCTATTGCTGATATAAAATTATTATTTTTTGCAATTGCTATATTAATAGGATTGTCTAAATAAACTAAATCTGTAAAATATTTGTCACTGTTAACCAAATGGTCAGTACAACCAGAATCTATGTAGAAAACAATTTCATTATTTTTTATTACATGATTACAATCATTATTTTCAGATAAAAAACAAATACTCTGACCTTCTATTTTTTCTTGGTTTTCAGTGTAGTTTCCACTTCTATCTGAATTTACTCCTTGACTATTACCTCTGTAACCTCTTCCATAGCCTCTGTACCCACGGTTGCCTCTATGACTTCCAGAATGACTGTGCCACCTGCCACGTCCTCTTCTACATCCACCTCTTGTATGACTTCCTCTTTCGTATCGCTCATTATTTATTTTCTGTACACAATCATATTTAATGTGGCCTTTTTCTCCGCATTCGTAGCAAACAATAAGTGGGTTGGAATGAAACGCAGCAGCAGTTCTATCTTGAGTGTAACTTTTATGTTTTAGATTACTAGTAGTGGTAGCTTTTCTTCTCTCAATTTCGGCTCTCAATTTTCATTTTGCAACTTCCAATGTAAGCTAATCAGTTGGCATATTTTCTAATATTGAGATTACGGCGTTAAAGAATATTGGCATTGCCAACAACAAGTTGCAAACTATATCTTGTTCTTTTATTTCAGCTCCAGTACTCTTCAGCTGTCTTAGGGTTTCATCAAAATCTAGTAAAAATATTTCCAAATTATTAATATCTGTTAACTTCATTTGCATCAACTTCCTTCTTAGTATTAACTGGCCCGGTATACCTCTTTTCTCATATCTGTCCTCAGACTCTTCCACACATCATATGCCGTTTGTTTGTCTTTTACTAACTCTGTCTGGCTGTCTTCTAAACTTTGAACTATATATGATTTACATCGATTGTCTTTTTTCTTCGCCACAGTTAATTTTTTTTCATCGGAGTAATCCTCTATCTTAAACTTATTCTCAATAAAATCAAGTACCTCTTTTTCTTCTAACAAAATATGCATTCGAAATTTCCAAGTATGAAAATTTTCATTATTTAGTAGATCCACGCTATAAATGTTTTTCACACTCATGTTACTTACAGTCGTCATTTTCTTTTTGTTCTGGAATATGCCGCCTTCTAGTTATAAATAATATTTATTAATTTTCGCTCTTACTGGGCCCATAACCTGTTTTTTATTTATTTCTTATTCGTCATTTGGTTTATAAAATGATGCACAGTGGACTATTTACAATATATTTACATTACTATGTATTACACTCACAATATATAAAACATAACCTCCTACATACATCTTTTCTTCTCTTCATAAGAAAGGCATTACCATAGATCTATATGTCAACAATGTTGCCATATTCAACAGTTACCTAATTTTTGAATACAAATTTTGCTGTACAGGCAAAAATAGGTGGCAAGGTCGAAAAACTGAAATTTTAACTTTAAACTAAATCTTGTTCTAGATATATTCGACAGCCATGTACGCTATCGGTACACCTTCTACGACACAATATTTCTATTTAACAAGAACAAGACGGTCGTGTATTTTTATTATCATAAACTTTGCATGTGTTTTTTCGAAAATGTGATTTTATCGTTTATCGTGTCAAACTTCGATAGAATATTACTCCACTTGTTTTGAGGGTAGAGGCTATAATATTCGGATTCTACTCCATCAAAATGTGTCCAAAACTCCAAAAAAAATTCCGACTAAGGTAACCTTTTTCCAGATCGCATCACAAATATATTTTAAAAAACATTGTTGTTTTGCCTGCAACAGTCGTTTCATTGTTAAAATAGTCCTTCAAATGATCTCTAATCATCTTTGACGTGGCTGTCGATTTTTTGCCACCATATGGTTCAATGTTTAGTAATTCTCCCATTCCTTGCCTCCATTGTCCTGGTATAATCTCTGCAGTACCAGTAATTTCATTGTCGACACTACCTCTAGGCAAATATGAGCGTGGACTTTTTTCAATATTCAATTTTGTAGGCTACATGCTACATGAACAATTATGTTTATTGTTTTTGGATTTACGGCTAATGGCGAGTAACTAAAATTCCAAAAGCATTCTCAGAAATCCTCCTTGCCCTACTCAAATGGTAGGTGAATATTTGTTGATATATAAGAAGACGTTTTCTGTATCTGGAAGACGGCTTCATAATGTATGTTTTCAGTGGAAATGCGTCCTCTTCAACATTCCATTAGGCAGTAAATTGCTCTCTTATTCAGCAAACAATCCGCAGTTCTGAAAAATACTGCCATCTGAGCAGTCCTTTGAAACCCATGTTGACGTAATTGAAACAGTATTTATCATCAACGACAGCCATAAATACAACGCTGTTATGTCCTTTGTAATAGTATTCACTGACCCCATGGGGTGGAGCCTTCATTAAAATATGTTTTCCATCTAGTGCTCCACAGCCATTAACTTTCAAATCCCCTGGCAATAGCTTTCCATTCATCTGTTGACGGCACGCGAAACAATATTTTTTTGATTTAGGAAACAGACCGCTCACAGAACTAGGACAAGGACGAAGAGGTGATGACACAATGCACTGAGGATGAAACACTAGCCACGGCGGAAGTCAGCTGCCAAGAAACTCCTAGCGTCAGAAAATCGACATCCCACACAACATTTCGAGGCAGGCCTCCATCAGCCAAAAGGAATAGATTAGACAACTTAACGCAGGCAGTACAACAGCTAAAACATGTAAGCGATAGTTTGGCTGAAAATTCAGAACACCCCATCAATGATGCAATTGCAAGTTTTATTGGAGCCTCATTGAAAAAGTTGAACACAAGGGATACAGTTTTGGAACCGCATGAAATTCAAGGAATTTTGGTTAAATAGAGGCTGAATAGTGAATCCACTAACAGCAATCAAGCTTGTTCATTGCAGTTATTTTCTACATAATCTTTAACGTACAGTTAACTATTTATAATCATGCATAAAAAATATAGGCTATTCATAAAAAATGTGTTACGATAAATTAATGAATTTTGCCTTAAGTGAATTATTCAAAAGTTCGCATATGGCATCACACGCCTGTGCAACAAATTTAGAAATTGCGGATCTAGAAACTCGAAAGAAGCGAGAGAAGCTAGTAACTGTTGCCGGTGGCTAAAAAATTCGGTGTTATTTGAAATTTCACTCTCTACAGTATTTTTCATTTGGATTCTATCTTTAACCAAGTCTAACAGCTCTTCAAATATCTGTGGTGTCATTCTAACAGACTTTTTGAATTCCAACATTTCTACCGAGGCTAAGTCTGAGCAGAAGTGATGTTGCTCCACCTGAATCCCTTCTTTTAAGCCATTATTTTACTCATACGTCTTACTTTCAATTCTTTTTCCACAGCTTTTACTATTTCCGTTAGAAGAGCTTTTGCAACCCCCTTCACACAATTTTGAAATAATTTCATTTTTATCATAATAATTTTCCTGTTTATACGAAAAACAAACCAAACAATACCGGAAGAGCTGTAGTACTACTCATACGAACTCTCCTTTCGTGGAAATTGTTCCAAACCATTTTTTGGTAAAGTAGCTAGTAGAGTCTACTCTTCTTGCTACTCTACAAAAGCTATACCCATGTAAATAAAAAAATGTGTTACGATAAATTGTTGAATTTTGCCTTAAGTGAATTATTCGAAAGTTCGCATATGGCATCACACGCCTGTGCAACAAATTTAGAAATTGCGGATCTAGAAACTCGAAAGAAGCGAGAGAAGCTAGTAACTGTTGCCGGTTGCTAAAAAATTCGGTGTTATTTGAAATTTCACTCTCTACAGTATTTTTCGTTTGGATTCTATCTTTAACCAAGTCTAACAGCTCTTCAAATATCTGTGGTGTCATTCTAACAGACTTTTTGAATTCCAACATTTCTACCGAGGCTAAGTTTGAGCAGAAGTGATGTTGCTCCACCTGAATCCCTTCTTTTAAGCCATTATTTTACTCATACGTCTTACTTTCATTTCTTTTTCCACAGCTTTTACTATTTCCGTTAGAAGAGCTTTTGCAACCCCCTTCACACAATTTTGAAATAATTTCATTTTTATCATAATAATTTTTCTGTTTATACGAAAAACAAACCAAACAATACCGGAAGAGCTGTAGTACTACTCATACGAACTCTCCTTTCGTGGAAATTGTTCCAAACCATTTTTTGGTAAAGTAGCTAGTAGAGTCTACTCTTCTTGCTACTCTACAAAAACTATACCCATGTAAATCAGCCATAAGGCCCGGTAGCAGTAGTTCAATCTTTTAGTTCAATCTTTTATCATCACCTTCTTTTAAGGTATGTGCCAAGTTCGGTTTATAGGGCTTAATCTTGTGACGAACGAAATACCTTCTAATTTTATACTTGCCAGTATTAAGTTGAGATGATAAATTGCGTGTGTGCATGAATTTGCTGTTATAGTCTGTTTCTTATTGACTGACAGCATGCGAAAAGGTCACAGATACTAGTCAGGTAGTAAAGCATAAGCGTCACAGTTCATCTAAGGAATTTATTTACTATTTAATTTTATGTGCATGATGCTGTTGTACATCAAATGCCGGCTGCTACTGTCAGAAATATAGTTTCGACATGTTCCAATATGACAGGAGTTAGTGAATCTACTATTTACAGGCTTCTAAGAGAGAGGAAAAACGGTAATATATCTCCACCTAAAAAGTCAACTAGAAGAAAATCATTTGACCTTGATGAACATATGCAGAATACAATAAGACGAAAACTACATGAATTATATTTTAAAAAGTGATCCTTGCACAGTGGACTCATTTAAAATGAGTTATAGTCTGTTTCTTATTGTCTGACAGCACGCGAAAAGGTCACAGATGCTAGTCAGGTACTAAACCATAGGCGTCGCCGTTCATCTAAGGAGTTTATTTACCTACTATTTAATTTTATACCCGATCTGATATATAAAGGTAATATAAATGTAAATTCGGTTAGTTAAAACAACTAACTGACCTTCATACATTTGTAGAGTACATACAACTGAAACAATGAATTATTTTTGAAGTAATCTTGTAACGCAACTATTCTGAAGCAGGTCAATTCTTGGGAGACATATTAACAAACCATTTATCAAATTCATTCTCCAGATAATTACTTTCTGATTATCGAAATGTTGAAACATTACAATAGGGTCCTACTAGGGATTGTCCCAATGACTACTTAGAAATTTTGCAGGTATATACGGTGAAACTTTGTCTCGCCCAAATTTGTATAATTTGTTTTGCTTAGAGTCGCTTATGTTCCATAAGTGTTAACTGTGTTGTGAAATATGTCTTCAAGTTTTACCCCAGTAAAGTGTAAGAGCGTGCTTAGCTTACAAACGAAGACTGTAGTGTTAAATGTGTATGATGCTGTTGTACATCAAATGCCGGCTGCTACTGTCAGAAATATAGTTTCGACATGTTCCAATATGACAGGAGTTAGTGAATCTACTATTTACAGGCTTCTAAGAGAGAGGAAAAACGGTAATATATCTCCACCTAAAAAGTCAACTAGAAGAAAATCATTTGATCTTGATGAACATATGCAGAATACAATAAGACGAAAACTACATGAATTATATTTTAAAAAAGAGATCCCAACCCTTCACAGAGTTCTAAGAATGGTGAAGGAGGACGAGAATTTGCCTGACATAGGGCGAAAAACTTTGTGGAAAATATTACACAAAATAAATTTTACTTGGGAGAAGCAAAGTCGCAAATCAGTGCTAATCGACAACGAAGAAATAATATATTGGAGACGCCAGTATTTACGAGATATCCGAAAATACAGACAGGAGGGAAGACATATCTATTATCTAGATGAGAAATAGCTCAATGAAGGACATTCAGTGAAAAAAATATGGCAGGACAAAAGTATTCAAACCAGTCGTCAAGCTTTCATAGAAGGTTTATCTACTGGACTGAAAATCCTATCGGTAAAGGTCGCCGACTAATAATAACGCATATTGGATGCAATCAAGAGTTGGTTGAAGGTGGTTTACTGGAGTTTCAGTCAACATCAACCAAAGACTATCATGAAGAAATGACTGCAGATGTATTTTACACAAATGGTAGAATTAATTCCAAATAATGCTGTAATCGTTATGGACAATGCCACTTATCATTCGCAATTAACAGAAAATCTTCCATCTACCTCTTGGAGAAAAGCTGATATTAGAAACTGGTTAATCACAAGCTACAATTTAAAAAGTTTGTAGCCAAGAATCGTGGGATAACAATGCTTCGTTTGCCGCCATACCATTGTGAATTAAATGCGATAGAGTTAATATGGGCCCAAATGAAAGGTTATGTAGCTAGACATAATAAAACATTTAAAATGAAAGATGTTCGTGAACTCATGAAGTACTCATTGACAACAATAACTGAAGAGAACTGGAGAGATGCTGTGAATCATGTAATTGAAGAGGAATGGGAAATGTGGGTTTTAGATAACCTCATAGAACAAACTATAGAACCGATAGTGATCTCTCTCGACGAGTCTTCGGATGATTCTTGTATGGCCAGCGAAGAGGATGATACTATAGATTGAATTTTATATTTCCTATAAATGGTATGTTTACTTTACTCAATATACATTAATTCATTGTCAATAAATTTGATTTATGAGAATTAAACTATATTTTCTTTAATTAATTTAATTTAATAAAAATGAATATAAAACTTGTTAATCGGCCTAAACGAATGAATTTTATTTCAACTGTAATGTTGACCGAATCTAATTAAATAAGCAAAATGAACTAATATCGTAATCTCCGCCACTGCCGCACTGTTTATCCTTTACCTGGCATTGTTCAATTTTATTACCATGTTGTATTTTGAGCTGAAACAGGGATGTACATATAACCAATACATACACCTACTTGTTTTGCATTAGAATTTTAGTATGTACTTGAAAAATTCTTACGATCACTCTGTAAGAGATAATTTTCTATTTGAATATTTAATGAGGCTACTGTGCTGTCAGACATTAAGAAATAGACTATAGTGTATGGTATTGCAAGAAGTATGCTGCATTGTATCATCTTGTTACAATAGTGCCATTCACATTCAACTCTAGCTCAGGAAGCAAGCAAGCGCTGTAGCACTGTGCTCATCTTAGCAAGTGCCAAACCACGTTTTTTTACTGAATTACAAAACAGCAGTTTTGGTAATACATATCTAATTATCTCTTATGAGGAAGAAACACTGATTGTAGCATTAAGCATTTCAATGGCAGCCATTGTTATAAACAAGCATATATAAATTGAAAGCAAAAGCAAACGTTGTATTAGAAAATGGTAGATAATATTTATTTTTCAGAAGAGATTTACACATTCCTATTTTTTCTCAACATCGTTCGGCAACAAACGAGGCAAGGGACCAATTCTCAACGCCCATTGGTCATTGCGATGCAACGTTGCCATACCTCAATCTGAACGGTTCCGCTAGATGGCTTTGTCAATCTTATTACAATACAATGCAATATAATTCTTACAATATGCTACATCTATATGAATGGGCTCTAATTATGGAATTTAATAACACTACCAATTTCATTAAAAAGAGGAGTAATTGCAGCTGCTTTTTCATGGGTCATGGGATTACGTTGAGGGTGTCACAAGTTAAACTCTACAGCAACTTCCCTGCTGCTACAACCGTGATCTACAAACAATCAGATTATTTCGATTTTTTCTCTTAAAGTCATTGACATTTTAATTCTGATCGCAAAAAACTTTTAAGGGCATTCTTCCTTCTCTTCAAAAGTTCACTGACAACAAGATTGTAGATTTTCAGATGGGAGTTCTGCAGGTGATTAAAAACATTCAGAACCCTGTCTCTATTCCAACAACCCAACCTCAACAGCTGCAGATTTATGCTCCTCCATACTATCAACAACACACACAACAGTACCCCTGCAACTCATACACTCCTCTGCTATCCAGGGTCTCCAGTCAACATCATCAAACAATTCCATCGAGTAACAATTCTATTAACATCATATCTCTACTTTACCTGTCTCCTGATTCTAATGGCACACAATCTACGAGTAGTAATTATAACAATTTGTCATCCCCTTTCTCACAGAATTAAGATATTGACTTTTGATCTTTTGAAGTATTATAATAATAAATATATTTTTGCATTAAAAAATAAAGAATCTTAGCCTAAAATGTATATTTTGTTTTTTATTTATTTTAAAGAAACTTACCTTAATGTAACAACCAACATTTGTTCAGATTGGATGCAGTTCCTCATATTTGTGTCTTTTATTTGTAGCTGTGTCTGTAAACGTTGCAGCAACTCGTCAAAAGAAGAAACGCTCATACGAAAATAATTTTAAAACTTAGTTTCGTCTCCTTTAAGTTGTTGAAAAAGCACAAAGAATGATCCTTCCTGGTATCTGCTTTCCTGCAAAGGGAGAACCCAAATTTGCCTATTACGTTGTTTTTTTCGCCGATGTTTTAATAAAACGAATAAAATCTTTTTGCGTCTACTGTCCATCACAATCAGCGGCAAACTGAAGTATCTAGCACCAAGTGGTCTGGATTTTCGCAGACTCCCGTGTGAAGAGAGCTCCAGGGCGCCGCCCGGTCGGGCGATCATACGGACGGATAAATATCCTGACCGTGTGAAAGAGGCCTAACACCACACACAGTATCCAATTTACGGGTACTTAACGTAGGATCTATATAATTTTGCCCTAAAACCCTCATTCAATTGCTTTGTTCTTTATGGGATTTTCAATGTTGCGTTTTTTATTGGCGGACTGATTCAGTTTCCCGAAATTTAGCTACAGGTTCTAGAACACATTTTCGATGCACGTTATTGTTCTCATGTCGGTCATTAAATATTTGTGCTGTTCTATTAACGCACTGATTATTTCCGAAAAATATTTCGATAATTTCAACCCTTTCTGCCGTGGAATATATCATGTTTGATTTATGTATAAAGCGTTAAAAGGTATTTTAACATCAAAGTTTGGTCGAATGTATCGCAAACTATGTACTAAATTCCTATTTAAAATAGTTACGAGACATTCCTCTTATCTTTCTTCGAGAAACAACTTTTTTGAAACAAAAAACGCTCTAGTTGCTACTTTCAAAACTGAAATGATAAACAAACCGTGGATGTAGTGAAGAAAAGCATTTACTTATCAAGTAAATGCTTTTACTCAAATTTTTTCTGAAAGTAACTGATGTACCTATTAAAGTCTACTTTAAGCTTTAAATAAGGGAATTGAAAGACCTTTCAAATGATGAATCATTCGACCCTTTTCTATTTAAGATTTTAGAAGTGGTGCCACCTCCGCCGAAGGGGTTAGGTCTGTTAACGTGATATTTTGCACAATTTTGTGTCCCCCTCGAAAACAAAATCGACGGATTTGAGCGTTTTTCCAAAAAAGAACTTGAGCTACCAGTAAATGCCTCTGATTCGTTTTAGATGCACCACCCTGTATAATCTCCAATATATGTATTTGGACATAAAAATAGAATAAAATCTTCCGTATAATAAGGCAATAATCATAAAAATATTATGAAATATCATCATTACTAGTAAGCGATCATTTTTATTACGATAACTATTTAAAATTATCCACTTCCAAAAATTTAGACCAATTATAATGTTTAATTTGAATTTTTAATGGTTAAATAGAACCTCGCTTCATGCTCAATATGATATACCTCAGACACTGAATCACCGGATTAAAAAATTATTAAATTTGCCGGATTCGAATGGTTTAAGACCTTCTTAGAACGAATGGAGGTCTTTTACTTAGTGGTTGTACAGCACACATCTGTTTTGCAACGTTCTCAGAGTTATTTATTCGACATTATTAACATATTTTGAATTTATTTCGAGCTTAAACCTATTACGATGCATTTCATGGATCGAATCTCACGGATCGGTTGAATTCAGTGTGAGTTTTTCTAAAGACACGACGCCATTAAATAAGTCAATGATTATATATAAGGAAAAAAGTAATTTGCAGATATTATCAGTGCTGTCAAGTTATATGAATCATTACTTGTGAAAGTACTTCAACTATCAATAGTGCTACTTTAATAATTATGTGTCACATGAATGTTTTGGTATATTTCCTTTTTATATCAGTTAATTTTCTTGGTACATTCAAAAACAATTTAATAGGCTGAACTGGCATGTTACGAAATAATATAAACTGAGCTGAGGAAATAAATTCGTGATCAAAAACAATTGCACATATTAAATTGAATTGAATTGCAATATCTCAATGAATCTTTTTATTTATTTAAAAGAAATTTATTACGTAAAATAATGAATAAAATAATTTAAATTCAACACAATATTAACCAATTATCATCCGGCGTCCTCATTTGAGCACAGTTAACACTATTGCCATATAACTTTAATTTTTTAAGAATGCAGTTGATTCATCGCAAGATCATACTACAATTCAAAAAATAACATAATCTGCTTTCATTACTTTGTGATATACTATAAAGGTTTAGTCACACTATATAGAACGTCACCGTCACGTCATACACCGGCACATTTAACAGGTAACGTCACGGAAATACCTACACTGTCGCTAGTCGTTCGTATATTTAAAGATTAAAACTTACTTTTTCACAGATGTAATACGCCCTGAACAATATCATATAATGAAATTGTCACTTCTGTACACTTCGGAGGCTGTATCATGCCAACTGTTCAGAGATTCACTGCTTGACTTGATTTTCAAACTACTTGACTTGACTTGACTTGAAATCAAGTCAAACTCAAGTCAAGTAGATTTGTTTAAAGTTCAAGTCAAGTTAAGTAGTTATATATCAAGTACTTGAAAAATCAAGTAGTTTTTCAAATTACTAGATTTTGTTAATAAAAAATAAAGTTTTTTATTATTACATTATAATTACCAAAAAGTAATAAAATAAAAATGCGTGTATGTAAATATCATTTTTTAATGGAAAAACATAAACCAACATGTATTACAACTTATATTTTTTAATTCCCAAATAACAAAACTAAATAATAAATGGATTAATGGATATAAAAACATAATTTTAAACAATAAACATTTAAAGCAAATCTTGAACATCTTTACTCGCCATCCATGATTTAAGGCACATAAGGCTTCTAATAGATTTATCGCCTAGTCGGTTTCTAGTTTTAGTAACAGTTGAAGCAGCTCGGGAAAATTGCCTTTCAACAGAAGCTGAAGATGCAGGCGTTGCTAAAAAGTCTTTGGCCATTGTGGCAAGGTTTGGAAAAATATTTTCATGCCTTTTCCACCATTCTAAAATATCTTCACTGCTGTCAGCCCTTGGATCAGATGTGTATTTATCTATTTCATAACGCCAGGCCATTTCATCTCTTGGATTGGTAGATTTTCTGAACAGACTCAGTAGATCGATTTCAAACTCTCCGCATCCACTATTTTCAATTGGGTTTAAAGATAAAGATGAAGTTGATGGGACTGGCGGTGACGCAAGCAGTGAGTCGGACCGAAAATACCTCGTTTTGAAAATATTCTCAAAATCTTTGACTGCTTCTGTCTGCAAATCCTGTCCCCAGCGAGAATTGGAGAATGTTTCTACTTTATGTCGGGGGTCTAAAATTAAAACAACACAGTACATCCAGTTGGTTCTCTCGTAATGTTGTCCCTTGCCGTTTGAATACTATTTATTATTTTCCCATCGGTTTCATTTCTACCGGGATTATTGTCAAGTTTCATAGCCCATGATTCTAGTTTATCCAGAAGCATATTAATACCAATTATCACCATAGGAAGTGTAGAATAACATTCACCTTCTAAAACTGTGGAAATAGTCTTAAAAACATGTAGGTATTTGCAAACGCGTTCTATTAAGGACCAGTCTGCATCTGTCGGCTTTAAAGTCTTTAAATTATCTATATTATCACAAAGAATGTTCAAAGCCTTTCTCATATTTAAGCTCCATTGCAACATTTCGAAGGTGGAATTCCACCTTGTTACCACATCAAGTTTAGGCATAGCCATTTTTAGGTTCAGAGTGCTGCAGAATTTTTCAAAATCCTCGTAAATGTTCAGAGTTTTTGATTTTTTTGGCAAGAGATCGGATTTTTTTTACAGATGAAAGCAAACTGGGATCTTCATCATCATCATCGTCGGTTTCTGACAAAATGTAGGCCGTTTCTGGCGTTTCTTCATATTCAGCATTTCCTTCAAACGTAGAATCAAGAATTCGCATAAAATCTCTGGCACCCAAATTTAAAATGTGCGCAAAACACACGAAGTGACTATTCTTAACGTCAATGTCGGAAATATACGTCTTTAGTTCTTTAATAAACGTGAAATTACTATTTGTGTTATCAGTAGTAATACCTTGGATAGACTTTGTAAGATCGTTGAATCGTAATACTTTGAAAAATAGTTGCGCTATTGAACTTCCAGTATGTTTGTCATGTGCTGGCAGAATATCCAAAAGGATACAGTGAAGTTTCCAATTATTATTTATAAAATGGACGGTAATACCATAGTACCCTTTCATATTAAAAGAAGACCATCCATCGATTGTGAACGAGATTTTTGAATTGCAAGTTTTTAAGGAATATTTAAGTCTTTGCTGCGCTGCCTCAAATGTTTTTACTGTCAAGGATTTCATTTGATTTCTACCGGGTAAATTTACATTTGGATTCAGGTACTTATACATTTTTTTACTTATGTCATCCTCAAAAAAACTAAAATGAAGGTATTTCTGTGCTACATATTCCACAAGTAGCTTTTGAAATTTATCTTGTTGAAAATTGGGTACCACGCTGACAGTCTGAAAAACAAAAGATTGGCATTAATAAATATATGCAGTATGCATATGTACCAATAGATTTAAAACATAATTATTTGAAGTTTAGCTTGTTTCTTTATTCACTGATTATTATTATAATTGGCGGGGGCGAGCCCCAAATTGACCACTGGAAATAAATATTCTAAAATTAACAAGTGAGCCTCATACAAAATTATGTTTAAAAAACGCCACTTCTACAATCCTAAATATTGGTTATACAACACCAACCTGAGGTACTAAATTCTTTACTACTAAATCCAGTTTTAAGTTATTTTTTCATCGAAATGTACCGGTGAGTCACCATATTTTGGCACCCACTTGCAGTATTTATTGTAAGAGTTAGAAGGAAATGTTTCAAACCAAAGTTGTAGGGTTGGGTTAACTCTGAACCGTCAGGAAGTATTAAAAATAGGTATATGACATACTTAATAAAAGTTGAAGAATTTTAAAAGGAATTCGAAACACAATTTAAAAACAGGGTGTTCCATTTAAAAAAACGTATGTTTTATTCGTCACGCTTTTTTGAGCCACACTGTACTGTATAATAATTTTGAAATGTGTATCCTAACAATCTTTACAACTTTTGTATTTACCATATTCTACCAATGAGATAATGAACTTTACTATATCGTTGACTCACCCTGTACACATACAATCCGTAGTTAGTTACATATAAAGCTAACAAACAAATAGTAATTATTATCGACTCAAACATCCAGGTAAGTAAACCACAAGGTTTGAACACAGGTTTGAATTAAACATGAAAATAATATGATTATGTCTAAATATTTATACTCGTAATTTCCTACTAAGTATAAGACTATACCACAGTAAAGAAAAACTACTTACATTTTCAGTTTCAGTCTCGCCAGTTTCAGCTCCAGCAAGCCAATTTGAAATTGTACCACGTTTATTGGAGCTTCCGGAAGAATTCGCCTCAAAATTTGGTGGTTGTGAGCTACCAAAATTTTTGTCGTAGACTCTAGTGTGTTTGGATTGCAAATGTCGTCTTAATGATGATGTTCCACAATTTTTCATTTTTAAAACTGTGTTTTTCGTAGTACAAAGCGTACATTTGCCTTGTTTATCAGTATTTTTTTTACTTTTGGGATCTAGCTCGATTACAAAATATTCCGTAACTTTTTTATTTTTATTAGCTACATTTTTATTAGTTCTCATTATTTTTGCAGTCGACCCTGTAATTTCTACATCGGGTTCGATATCTTTAAAGTCCGACGCTTTATCATCTGGTAATTCTGGCACGTATTCTGACCCACTGCTTTGAAACGGTTCTGATTCCATTCCGGACAAATCACTCACGTAAGACATATTTTATTTTTTTTTATTTAGAAAATAATGTTGCATCCACCACTAGGGTTATTAGCAACATAACATAACAGTAACATGAAATAACATTTAGGCTGGTAACGTCACTATAACATACAATAATATTTGAATAGCATCATATCAAAGATAGGAATCAGTAATAAGCAACATGGTAACGAGCCTAGTAATTTACATTTTGTTGACTAAACCTATTTCAGAGAGGAATCCGATTTTGTTTTCAAAATTACAGTACACACCAAGAGTTGATTTTAAATCTGCACTTATACTGTACGTCCGGCGTTGTTCCGCGAACCTCGGACACTCGACCATGAAATGTTTAACTGACATTGGCACCTGACACATATCACAGATTTTGTCTTCTTCTCCTTTCAGCAAGTGTTCATGGGTATACTTTGTATGTCCAGTGCGCAAGCGGGTGATTATTATTTGGTGTCTTCTTTGGCTAGGGATGTTTCTCCATGGTTTGATATCATCTTTAATTTCTTTAAGTTTCATTCCAGATTCTGCCCAGACAGATGACCAGTAGTTAGAGACCACATATTTCATATATTTTTTCAGATCAGTATACGGTACTCCCTCTTGCTTTTGAAAGATTGGTTCATTCATGGTTTCACGTGCAATTTTATCAACCCGCTCATTGCCAGAGATCCCAACATGTGACGGGACCCACATGAGGACCAATCGTCTGGATTTTTCCCTAATTGTGTGAACATACTCTTTGATGAGCCTTGTCAGGGGATGATCTGAATAAATGAGTTGTATAACTTGTAACGAGCTTAACGAATCTGTGAGAATTAAAGTATTGTGGATATCTTCATGAGCGGCGTATTTGATTGCTTGAAGGATTGCAAAAAGTTCACCACTATAAATGCTACATTGTGGAGGTAGTCTGAATCCACTGGATGTATTCGGGCAAATATTAGACGGTGATCGAATGTCAATTAACGTCAAAACAAACTGCGGAATTTTACCAGTTGATTTGACAACGTCTTGAAGTTTTGCCAACCCGTTAGCTGTAAATTGTCCTGGCTGTTGACGATACATTGTATTCACGGTTGGTAAATTCATATTTATTCTGATAAGCAGGAAAGTAACTAAAAATGACATAATCGTCTTTTTATCGTAAATACACTATATCAAAGGTAATACCACAAGTGCTTCAAATTTTATCGATAATTTCATCTTTTCCACGAAAACTTGTTTATTTGGCAAAAATATGAAAACAAACCGATTGATAAAATCACTCGTCCTAACGGACTCGTGATTTTATCTACATTCGGTTTGTTTGAATGTTTTTGTCGGGGGTAATACCACAAGAGCTCAGATTTAGCCAGATATTTTTTGTGGTTGTTTTCGAATACTTACTTTCATTGGCAATTTAACGAGAGCTGTTCTGGCAATATCCTGCTAAATCTGAGCTCGCTTGGTATTTGGTAAGACAATCCCATGAATAAAAAACTCAATTCAATTAAACTTTATTTAACAAACTAAATGAACAATGAGTAGAAACATAATGTTTAGAAAGAACAATTGTTAAAAATACAATTATTATATACAATTGGTCCAGTAGACATTTGCTCCTTTACTGATGTAGACTTTGTTGTTGACATTGACATGGATGTTGTTGGCACTGTGGCTAATTCATTATTCAAAGCTTTATCTCGGAGATTTGTCACAAGATGCGAATGATGCTCATTAACAAGTTGTAGATAAGGCTTTATAGACTTCGAAGAGGAATGTCCAGTTATTTTAATTAATTCTTGTTCATTAATACCTGCCTTAGCTAAAGTTGATACGGCGCTTGAGCGATGAGAATGATTAGAAATTTTTTTATTCTTTGTATCCAGTCCAATTTTTTCAGCTGAAATTTTTGTCCACTTAAGAATTTCGTTGACTCCTATAGGAACATTTTTGTACCAACCTTTTGATGAATCATTTTTCCAAAACGGATAGCGAGTTATAAATAATCTATCAGTTGTAATATGGTTCGGTCTATGTGATAATATTTTATAAAACAATGTCACTGGGCATATGCTAGGGTTTTCTATGTTTTTATTAGCCATTTACTATCGCAGCACTTGTTTGAGCCACCCTGACATGTCTTGGAAAAAACTGTATTATATTCAATGCGACCAGTTAAATCACCATTATTTGATTTTTCTTCTTTAAAATAGTGTACTTTACACTTTACAGCTTCACCTCCTCGCCAAGCTAATTCATATGCAGCGATATGAAAAAATCTTTTTAAAAGACCTCTAGGACTATTCTCATCCCATATTAATGCCATTTCAACAATTTCACTTTTAGTTAATGCTGTTGAACTATTTTTACGTTTTTGTAAATTACCTTGTAAGATATTTCGCTTAGAATTACGTGCATCACGGGATTTTTTAAATGCCAAATCAGTGAAAGGGTTGAAAGTAACATTAAATTTTTCGAAATACATGTTTTGCAACATTTTCGCTGTTGTGTTCCACATTGTTTTCACCACGTATTCTTTATAATCTTCTTTATTCTTTATCTTCATATTGAAGCCCCAGTCCATCAATATTTCTGCCACATCTTCCACTAACTGTTCGGTTTCCAAATTGAAGTTTCGTTGTTTACAAAATTCACTAAATTGATTCCATATGGAGGAATGAGATTTCTTGGTATTTTCTGGAGTTGATTTTTCAATCTCCCTTACTATTTCTGCCTTGCAAATATTTCCAAATCTCGACATACTTTTTTGAATTGTTATATGCTGTTTAATTCATTCTGTTTTTGACATTTATAATTGTCAAATTGACGTGCATTGCTTGGTAAACAGACAGTACCTAAATGCTAGGGTTGCTACGGTAACGTAATTTATCCGATATTTTTATCCACTTGCAAACTCTCTTCCTTCCTATTTAGCCGACAGCAAACTACGATTTTTGTATTCACAAATGGGAATTATTATAGATGAATGGGATTGTCAAGATTATAACATGACTGATGACAGCAATATTGCCGCGTTATAAATATAGGAACATGTAACGTGCGAGGAATATACGGAGAGGGGGACATAACAAATTTAGTAAAGGAAGCAAAAAGATACAATATAGAAATTCTAGCACTGCAGGAGACACCTTTAAAAAATAACCCACTAAACAAGAAACATAACATGTCTTTTTTGTGATGTTCTTTTAAGAGACTTTTAGTGATGTTTATTTAAAACATTAATAAGATATCTCCTAGATGTCTTCATTTTATTACCAACTATATTGACATCCATGTCATGTAAATAAAACATATTTTTGATGTACACAATAATACTTGAATTCGAAGTTACATACACATCCTATGAACTTCTTTTTAGCAACTTCCTATAGGAAACATTCATACGATGTTAGTTTGTATACTTATCACTAATGTCACATACAGAACGTTACTGTAATATTACAAATTAACATGTTTCTAAGATGATCACATGTTGCAGTTACTCACATCATTCGAAATAATTTTTAGTAAGTTCGTGTGATTACGTCTTTATGATGTTAGTTCATAAAACTCTCAGTAATGCCACATATTAAACATGACAATAACATAAAAAAAAAGAAGAAAATACAAGAGGAATTGACGAATGAACATTATTTGTGGAAACACATGCAATGGCGGATGGTTTTCAGTCTTGTTTTACATTTTATTTGCAAGCAGCACATATTTTGCAAGTAGTACTTGAATAAAGTGGTCTTCGTTTTCGTTAGTTCCTACTTAGCTTCAGTTTCTATGCTTAGTTATAATTCTTGTTTTAATGGACGAACAACAGCTGTTATCGGTAAGTACCTATTCCAAAATCATAATTATTAAAACTTAATACTCATTCAAGACTTTAGTCGGCTATTGTACATTGTACATTTCAATGTTCAAGATGTTTCAGAAGGTACTTACATAAATAAAATAAAAAACAAATAGTTTTGGTAATTATGTAAACAAAGGGGAAAGACTATTTCAGATAGTCTGATACAGACATTGTATTAAACAGTACAAATAATATTGAATCGAGTATCTCTATCTAGTTCTAGTTTTTGTAGTAGCAGTCATAGCCATCAATATAGTATTGCAGGTTTAGAAAATTTAAACATTAATACTAACAATTCTTGTGAACAATTAGAGACTATTTAAGACTTAAACAGAAATTTCTGTTAAAAAGCTCATTTCCATTTGAAAATACACTGAATACAATAAAAAAGCTGTCCCTTACAATGGTACCTATATTAATCTAGTTGAAGAATATGTAACTTATGGCACTGAATGCTCCAGTCAACAAACAGAATTCAATTATTTATTATTGTAGAAACACAGCTATTGGATACTCAATTGGATACAATTAATTATAAACTCATTTAACTTGATAATGTGTTCATATCTGTTCCTCATAAGTAATATTTTTTGTATACAGTGTATTAATAATGCTTAGTTTTCATTAAGTTACAATTCCACGATGTTAATATACAATATATTCCAGGATGAAAATCACAAGATGAGAATAGTATATTATTTTATACAGAAAAGAATTATGAATTTTCATGGCACACCTGAATTTACCTGCGAAACGGAGTGAGGCATGTAATAGAAGGTAAATCATGAAAAGTCACTTCTCGAAATAAAATATGTTGTTATTCTTTTGAAGAGCCCCGCATGTATCTTGTGGAAAATGGGTCCCAGTCAATTGGTTGAAAATCCAGTTTGATGTAGTTTATGATGATCGATCAAAGGTCTCGATGGGCACAATTTGATCTAAAGTAATTGTTTAATTAGCTGCTGTTCAGAACACCTTTAAATGTTTCACAGATAAGGATTTTGAAGTGTACGTTATGGAATGGTTGATGCACTCGAAACAGCTACTCTTGCGTAAGAAAAAGTAATCGTAAGTAAACGATAGAATTTTCTTTAATCAGATTGGATTTGTTGATTTAACGTAATTTTTCATAAAATTTTTATGGTTTTAAATTTTTATTAGTTTTAATATTATTAAAAACTATTCTAATAAATTTTCTGTAATCTAGCTGTAATATATGTGTATCCGTTAATTTTTATTTATTCAGTTTCAAAGTATGTTACATTATGGCAACTACAGATTAATATACCGTTTTTTATTCCTTGCTTTCACTGAATGCTTTCAATAGTTTCTACTTTCCACGTTTGTTATGTAATATGCTTACACAATTTTATTTTTTTTAGGTTGGATTCCTGGACAAGATATTTTTTTTCTAATTTTGTACTGTACTGTTCATTAAAAGTGAATAAACGTTTTAAATCCTTTATTGCTTTTTTTGCTATTTTATTTTAAATGTACAGGGTGAACAATTAAGAACGACTGTGGGCCACATCTCAGAAAAGAATTATGGTACAACTTTCAAAAAAATTACCTTTAGGTAAGTGATACTGAAAAATTGCTGGAAAATATTTTGTAGTCTCTAAAATATCCGCTAGGGGTGGAATGAACACTCGAAAACATGATACTCCAACAAAAAATACTAAAGGTGTCCTAAAAATACAATTTTTGAAATCTTGAAGAGATTATGAAAAAATTTAATTAAGATTATTTTTTGCCATTATTCTTCAAATAATGGGTGGGGAGGTTCAAAATTATGAACAAATGTATAACTTTTTCGTTTTTTAACCGATATTAATGATTTTAGCTGCATTTAAAAGAGTTTTTCTGTTTAATAAGATGGATAACAAAATTTTGTATTCACTCGAAAATTTCAAATGTAAATTGAAGCATTTTTACAATTTTCATATCTGATAACGTAAATCCCTTTTCATCAGAATTTAAAAAATGTCTTATTACATTTGAAATTTCCGAGAAAATGGAAAAATTGTCGACTTTTTCACTTAGCGTTTACAAAATTGTTCAATTTTGTTATTTTTGTTAAGCATATCTTATTAAAGAGGAAAAACTCCTTTAAATGACGCCAAAAACATTGATATCGATTAAAAAACAAAAAAGTGTTACATTTGTTTTTTAGGTTGAACCTTCCTCCACCCCTTATTTGAAGAATAAGTACAAAAACTCCCTTACTACATTTTTTCATAATCTCATCAATATATCAATAATTGTATTTCTAGGATACCTTTAGTATGTCTTTTTTGGAGATAATCACAGTATTATGTTTTTAAGTGTTCATTCCACCCCATAGCAGATATTCTAGGAACTCCAAAACATTTTCCAGCGATTTTTCAGGGTCATTTTCCTGAAGGTATTTTTTAAAGTTGTACCATGATTATTTTTTGAAATATGGCCGACAGCCGGCGTTCTTAGTTGTTCACCCTGTATTTGCTGATTAGGCACAGGAACATGTATAGGATGTCATCTAGAATGTTTGAGGTATGTTTATTTAGAGGTTTAAGTAATATCCATACAACATCTAAGAGAATACACTGTATTGTTTTTGATATGTTGCATTTAGATCATTGATAAGATGTTATTTTTTAGACATTGCATTAACATCGACAAGAAGTTAAAAGGCATTTCAGAATGTAACAGAAATGTTGTTTTTTTTCGTTATAAAGACTTCCTTTTGAGGAAGTTCTAGTAACATCACAGTAATGTAAAAAGGCAGCGCTTTAACATCGCTAAGAAGTTAAGTTGAAACATCACAAAAGTTAACAGCCACAAGCTGGGCATAAGCGGTTGTATAGATGTGCATGTGATGAAAACAAGAGGAAAAAAAGGAAGAACATTATCACAATGGGATGTTGAATTAACATAACTGTAATATTTATTTGCATAGTGGGAATAATATAAAAGAAATGAAGGAATATGTTCTATTTACAAGTGGAAATGAAAAAAGACGATTTGGTACAGGCTTTGTAGTCAGTAAAAATATGAAAGGACAAATCACACACTTCTAAGCGATCTCAGACAGGATATGCAAACTACAGTTTACTGAAAATGACAAAAACATAACAATCGTTAACTTTCATGCACCTACAGAAAAGAAAACTGATGAAGATAAAGATGCATTCTATGAACAACTGGAAGAAATTATTGACAGAATAACCAAAAGGCAATGTATAAATAATAATGGGAGATGTAAATGCGAAAGTAGGAAATGAAAACATATTTAGAACTATAACGGGAGGCGAAAGCAAACATAATACGAGTAACGATAATGGTTTTAGATTAATCAATATGGCTATAGAAAAGCAAATGAAGATTAAGAGTACACATTTTAAAAGGAAGAATATACACAAAGGAACTTGGATAATTCCAGGCACTAACGAATCAAACCAAATTGAACACGTGCTAATAGGGGAAAACGATGCCAAATCAATAAAAAATGTAAAATCATATAGGAGTGCCGATATAGACTATGACCATTTTCTAGTAATGGCTAAATTTAAACTAACTATATATTATTATGATAATTTTTCAATTTCAGTATTACGTATTGGAAAATGTCGAAGGAGGAAGCTCATGAATATTTCGTTTATGTCAGATACTGAAGGGTCCATTGAACTTGATCTTGACAAAATAAAAGACAAGGAGAAGCATGATGGTGCTAAAATCAAATCATCGCTTGTGGACTAAATACCAAGTGAGCGGGCGAGAACCTAAAGAGAAACAAGAGAAAATTGACTTAAATTGGTGAAAAATAAATCCAATAGAGGAAAAAAAAGTTACTGTAGCCTATTTATCGGAATGATAGACATGGCTATCGTAAATTCATGGCTATCGTGAATTCATTCCAAGAACTTGGATCGAACTCCATAACGATAAAGGATTTCCAAAGAACTATGGCCACCTCTTATTTTAAACTTGGACATGGAATAACAATAACTACCTATTCAGGGATTATTACAAGTATCTTGGAACGAACTTTACATCGCTCACTATTATTTGATTCCTCTATTTGAATGTTTCTAAATTAAATTTTATAACTACCTATATTTGTTTGTTTCTCTATAATTTTTATATTATTACCTATAGTTTATTGTTTAGAAATAGTTTATAATGGATTTTTTAAATTCATATTATTCATGACCGTGTAGCCTGTATCACATGAAATGTGAGTATAAACAAACGTACTCTTCCTATCGAAGCAGCATATCAAATTAAAAAAGAAAAATCAACCAACTGGACGTAATTCAAACAATTCCGTGAAATCAAGTGTTCTTTGATTTATCTCCAAAAAGCGAGTTTCGATCTCCGAGATACCGGTAAGACACACAAAACAAAACAAAAAAGAAGAAACAAGAGAACATCAGCATGATATCCGTGATACAAAATCTCAGCAGGTGCGACCAGAGTTGAGTCGATCAATTTAACATGTAGTAGTCTGTGAATCATGTCGTGGGATCATCGAAGACGGCTACGTCGTATCCAAAATGCTCGAAGGGATTTTGTTTTTCTTGTTTTTTATATGTTTTTTAACAATGTCGGTTCATTTGAACTACCATTTTAAATGTAAGGATATTCAAACAACCAGATAGATATAGAACGTAGAATAATTAAAAAATTATAGTTAAAACATGATTTATACTCGAATCGTCCCTGTTATAAAATAAATTACATAAGTTACATGGATTAGAGGAATTAACAAGGTTTAATAGAATAAATTGTAATATGGTTATAGTTTAAATATCTTCTGTAATTAACATTAAACTCAAGGCAGTTTCTTTTCTCAAATATTAGTTTATGAAATTATCTTCTCAGAACATAAATTTAAAATCACGTAAACAACTTGTCAAAGTTTAAATCAATCATTTATATTGTACGTAATTAAGTGATTGATTCAAATGAGCGATATTCCTATTGCAAAGAGTAAAAGATAATCAGAATTGCATCAACTTCGTTGTTATCAAAATATCTTCAAGTGTCTGCCTTCAATGTTGGCGCAGTTGGAAATCAAAAAAGAATCTTGTAGCAGATGAAATAACTAAGGAAGTTAAAAAATGGCGTGATTAAATTTCCTTAATTTTGTTGCTCTGAAAGACGTTTGAAGGAAAGTCAAAACATTGAAAAATATACAAAAGAAGCTATAACTTATTTAATTTAAATAATACACCGAATAAAATGAAAGAAATCCACAAGTGTCGAAATGACAACATTGACAAATATTCTACAAAATAGTATCAGTATTTTGAATTAACTTATAGTCAAGTACTAACCTATCGAGATTCCTTATTATCGAAAATGATTTATGAACAAAAGCAACGACACTGACAATTAAATTTTGGATTTCTCCATACCCTACTGATAAAGTGATTAATACTAGCATTATGCATAACCCCAAAATTCCTTTATTTCTGAACAAACATTTCTGGGCTTAAATAGTCACATATATTGCAAATTGCAATATAGCTACACAATTTATTGTTTAAGTATGGAAAAAGTAACAGTTACATTTTTGGACTTGACCAAGGCTTTTAACATTGTTGATTAGAACACTCTTTTAAGTTTTACTGTATTGGAATAAGGAGGAAGACTCATGATCTTTTGGCTAGCTGTATCTATGCGATTGGAAACAGATAATTTATTTTGGCAAATGTCTGAGCGAAAATAAACCAATAATTACTGGCGTTTCTCAAGGAATAATACTAGGACCTCTACTTTTCATGTTTTATGTGAACGGTTTACTTGACATTCTGCCGGGAAACTTGTTTGGTCTTATGCAGATGATACCGCGACCGTTTCTATAGCAGACACGGGGTTAGGTGCATAAAATAATATTAGACCTGTATTGAATATCATTGCTAATTGGTTGGAGTCAAATAAGTTAACTCTTATGTTGGATTAAAAAAAATTCCATTTAAATGACCATCAAAAAATTGAGATCCTACTACATGTTCTCCCATTAAACCTCCATATACCTACATTTAGAGCGGAGTTGAGACTGTCGAGCCATCCTCCAAGATGGCGACCGACAGTCTCCTGGAGGAACTAACAGCCCTAAGCCAGGATACAGGCGACGTCAACCTACCTCCAAGTGAGGAAGTGGAAATGGCCTAAAAAGTAATCATAACCCATCTCACCACCATCAAGCAGAGATGGACAATGAAAAGGTAAGATTTATTCAGTGTAACCTTCAACACAAAAAAGTGGCTTCGGCAACTTTATGCCGCCACATGGATGTGATGCAGGATACAATAGCACTTATCCCAGAACCCTGGATAAGACAAACTAAAATCATGGGTCTAAATAATCCAAAAGGTTTAATTTTCAGCTTCCCAAGCAATCAGCAACCTAGGACGGCCATATATGTCCCTAGGATTTTTAAGACCTACCCACTGACGCATTTTTCGTCCTCCGACCTAACGGTAGTGAAGGTTGAATATGCACAGAAAGGTCAAAAGAAAGTGTTAATACTGGCATCCGCATACCTCCCCTCAGACGCAGCTAAACCACCACCAACTAAGGAGCTGGAGGTCCTTGTGGAACATTGTCTCACCCAAAAGCTTGAACTGGTAATAGGCTGGGCCAGCAAAGATATTAACACTAGAGGTAAGTCTTTTTATGATAACATAACTAACAAGAATCTCTGTATTTTAAATAGAGGTACTGAACCAACTTTTATTAACTCTCGTAGTCAAACGCGAATAGATATTACCCTATCTACTATAAACACCTCATATAATCTTCGGCTGGCATGTATCTGACGATATTTCAATGTCGGACCACCGCTGGATAAAAGTAGAAATAAAACTAGCGCTCACAACCTCTACAATGACTCGTGACCTCAGGAAAACGGACAGGACAAAATATGTCCACTGTTTGGAAGGGGATCTGCGAGGAGTCGAGGATGTGCTGCCCAACAATAAAGGAGATTTGGAAATGTATTCTAAAACAATCCAGAACTCCATAATGAATGCCTATAAGATGTCTTGCCCACTCAGGCGGGTCGATCTTGATGGATCCTCCACCACGTGGTGGGGCCATGAGATTGACCAGCTCAGGGGGACGGCGAGTAAATCCTTTAATAAGGCTTAAAGAACCAGACTTGATGAGGATTGGAACTTATACAAGTCTCACCTCCAGGAGTATAAAAAAGGCATTAGACAAAAACAAAGAGAAGCATGGAGAATCTATTGCGAGGAAATCGAAGATTTCCCCCAAGCAGCTAGACTCCAAAAAGCCCTCTCAAAAGATCCCCACCGTCATATCGGTATACTAACCAGAGAGGATGGCACAAAAACTGCCAACCTAAAGGAAAGCCTTCAATTATTGATGTCAACTCACTTCCCGGACTCCAAAATCCCAAATTCGGCAGCCTGGGAGGATGAGGAGAATCACCACCCGACGGACGACGATTGACGTATATCACGACAGATCGTCGATTCGGACAGACTGAGGTGGGCTTCTCCCCCTTAAATCCCCGGGAACAGACGGCATTTATCCAGCCCTACTTCAGTGGGGCCTGAATGACCTAATGCCGCACCTGGTAGGAATCCTCAGATCCTCACTGGCACTGAGGTATATTCCAAAAGGTTGGAGAGAAGTCAAAGTCGTGTTCATACCAAAACCAGGAAGAATGGACCATTCCATCCCAAAAGCATATCGACTTATTAGCCTCACATCGTTTTCAATGAAAACTTTGGAGAGGCTGTGCGAACGATACATAAAAGATGTGGTGATAACACGAAATCCACTGCATCCAAATCAAGATGCATACACTCCAGGGAAATCCACCGATTCGGCTCTTCATCTCGTAGTGGGCCGCATCGAGAGATCGTTGGAAAATAAGGAGTCCACCCTGGGTGTATTCATAGACATAGAAGGAGCATTTGATAGAACCACTTTTCCTAAGATAACAAATGCACTTTCCAACAAAAATATCTCCCAAACCATAAATGGCTGGATATACAGGGTGTCCCGGGACTAATGGGAAAAAAGTCAGGAGCGTATAATCTGAGCTAAAATAATGTTAGTACTTCATATAAACTTTTACTATGCAGGCCCTCGTTTTCGACTTATAGGCCTCCAAAGTTTTAATTTTGAATTTGGTTTTTATTTGTATTTTTTGTACTAGTTATTTGATCTCTATAAAATTTACGGCAAAGCTATAATGTATGTGTATGTTTATTTGGGTAAGGTAAACAGATTTACAGTAGTGCATTGAAGCCAGGGACGGACTACTCGCTATGGTTAGTGATCCAAAAAATTTGCAGTTATGGCACACCCTGTATGAAATTATCTAAATTCACTTCCCCACACATTAAGCTAACGAAAAGGTACTCTTGTTGGAATTCGATAAAATAATCCGTTTGGCTAATATTTACAGTTTTATTAATGCACTACGTACCAGTTTACGCATTCACCATTTTTATAAGTACACAACGAGGTAAAACTAACTTTTAATAGATGTCCAAAATTTACCTAGAGTACTACAAAAAAATAATTTAACGATAGCAGAAGATGAAAAACATTAACGACTTATTAATTGGGAAGTTGGTAAAAACTTTTTATAAGTGTTTTTACCGTTTATCAAGTTACCATAGGATTAGTTGTCAAACGTTGTGTAGAATAGTTCGTAGTCAGTACTTGTCAATAATTCATAAGTCCTTAATTTAACAGTTACAATAGCAGAAATCGCTTTTATTGAGTACGCAGATAAACATCTAATGTATGGACTGGCTTCTCGAAACTGTTTAGAGGCCAAAAGGCTTTACGAAGAACATTTTGCAAACAGAGCATTGCCAGACAGACGAATGTTTGGGCGTATTGATCTCAGGTTACGAGAAACAGGTATGAATAAGTAAATGTAATTTTCCATGTATACAAAACAAAATTTTAAATTTTAGGAAGATTTTCGCCAGAAAAAGCTGGAGAAGGTCCAGTACGAAGCATACGTACTGTGGCAGTTGAACAAGACTTGTTAAATGCAGTTGATAATGAACCATCGAGTTTTAGAAAATTATCAAGAGAACATAACGTCTCGAAATCAGTTGTTCATAGCGTCCTAAAAGAACAGCTGTTATATCCTTTTCACATGAAAGAAGTACACCGTATGACAGTGGCTGATTATGCTGCTCGACTTGAGTATAGCCAGTGGTTTCTGCGACAACAACAAGCAGACAACACATTTATTAGTAATGTTCTCTTTACGAACGAACCGGGTTTCACCAGAGATGGAATCATAAATTCTCATAATATGCATTTATGGGATGATGTGAATCCACATGGCATTATCCAAACTAGGATCCAGCATGGATCATGGTTAATGTTTGGCAGGAATAGTTGGCAATAATTTGATACAGCCATACTTTATTGACGGTACTTTGACCGGTCAGAGATATTTGGAGTTTTTTGCAAAATGAGTTATGGAACCTGTTTGATGATGTGCTACTACAAACTCGTAGGAATTTATGGTTCATGCATGATGGGGCCCCTCCTCATTTCAGTTTAGATGTACGACAGCATTTACACACAAGGCTTCCTAATAGATGGATTGGTCGTGGAGGCCCTTTTCAATGGCCACCGCGATCAGGAGACGTTAATCCTATGGATTTCTTTCTCTAGGGTTATCTCAAAAGTAAGGTATACGCAACACCTATGCAAACAAGGCAAGATTTAATAGACAGAATTGTGTTACACTGCAATGTTATTAGAAATAGTGTGAAATTGCTCTTTCAATTGCAAAGAAACAACCTTCGTAGACTTAGAATGTGCGTGGAAGTGGGAGGAGCTCATATTGAACATTTATTAGAATAACGTTAGTTTTTGTTGTTGTTTAGGAATTAGTTTTAGTCTAATGTTTTATAACCTGTGTTTTTTGAGGTTTTCTTAATGGTTAAATAATGTTATGTTCGTAATTTTGATTAAAAGCAAGTAAATTCTGGACATCGTATTAATAAGTTAGGTAGATTTGTACATAGTGCATTAATAAAACTGTAAATATTAGCCAAACGGCTTATTTTATCGAATTCCAACAAGAGTACCTTTTCGTTAGCTTAATGTGTGGGGAAGTGAATTTCGATAATTTCATACAGGGTGTGCCATAGCTGCAAAATTTTTGGATCACTAACCATTGCGAGTAGTCCGTCCCTGGCTTCAATGCACTACTGTAAATCTGTTTACCTTGCCAAAATAAACATACACTTACATTATAGCTTTGCCGTAAATTTTATGAAGATCAAATAACTAGTACAAAAAATAAAAACCAAATTCAAAATTAAAACTTTGGAGGTCTATAACTCGAAAACGAGGGCCTGCATAGTAAAAGTTTATAAGAAGTACTAACATTATTTTGGCTCATATTATACTCTCCTGACTTTTTTCCCATTAGTCTCGGGACACCCTGTATAACATGCTCTCAAAAAGAGCAATAAAAATCAGTGTGGATGATGTAACCATCAGAGGCTTGGTTGTAAAAGGTTGTCCACGGGAAGGGGTGCTCTCGCCACTACTGTGGAACATGGTCTTAGACTCCTCGGTCAGCCACCTCAACGAAAGCAACTTCTACGCAATAGCATACGCAAATGACCTAGTGATTCTGCTAACAGGAAGATTCGAGGAGACACTCTGCTCTTTAATGCAAGAGGCCCCTCAATATCATAGAACAATGGTGCAGAGGCCATTCGCTGTCAATAAATCCAAAAAAGACGAAGATGGTTCTTTTCACGAAAAAAGGAAGCTTGCAAAACATCAAGCCCCAAAGCTCCTATATACCAAACTTAATTTCTCTTCAGAGGTGAAATATTTAGGGGTCACCTTCGACAGTAAGTTAACGTGGAACTCTCACTTAGAAAACAGAGTTAAAAAAGCATATATTTCTTATGAGCTGTGTCGTAGAACCATCGGCCGCACTTGGGGAATGTCACCTAGGGTTGCTGCCTGGATCTACACTGCCATCGTCAGACCTATGCTAACGTACGGCGCGATTGCCTGGGGAGCAAAAGCAAACCAGCTGACAGTCGTCCGTAAACTGGATCAAATCCAAAGAAAAGCATGCCTCAACACTACAGGAGGCATGAGAACCACACCAACAAGTACAATGGAGGTAATCCTCGGTCTCACTCCCCTTGTCATATACATCAAGGAGGTTGTTTTGATGAGCATGACACGTCTATGCTCTACCGGTATACAATCTGATGTAGGATCCGGTAAACTGAGACGTAGCTTGTGGCATGAGGCCCTCAGGGAGATCCCACTGCTGCAGGCCAGTACGGACTCGATTCCATCGCGACATGCCTTCCACAGGTCCTACAAGGTATTCTTTAAAAACAACGTTCAAGATCCAACGGAAGAAGACGCAATCCGCATCTTCACAGATGTGTCTAAATCAAATATGGGCTCAGGATGTGGAATTTTCTCCAGACCCTTGAATCTAAACATAGAATAGCCAATGGGCTGCAATGTAAGTGTTGCTCAAACAGAGATCACTGCTATCTGCATCGCTGCAAAGGAGATTACCAAAAGGAAAGCCACAGGTAATAACATATACAGCCCTGAACAGACCACGTATTACATCAGGCCTAGTACTAGAATGTCACATGGCCTTAATCGAAGCCTGTAACAACAACACGGTCACTTTAGGCTGGATTAAGGGCCATGAGAAATCGAAAGGAAACCGTATTGCAGACTCGCTAGCCAGGAAGGCAGCCTCCCAAAAGGTTTTGGGACCTGGCACTTTCATTGGTCTATCGGCATCAGCGACGGACGACCTATTAAAGAAACACTCCCTGAAGAAGTTTAAGGGTAGATGGGATGACGTAGAAGGCTGCAGGCTTGCCAAGGAACTGGTACAATATCCGGACAGCAAAGTAGCCAAAAAGTACGTGACTATGAACAGGCGGAACCTACGAACAGCCACGGGTATTCTGACTGGTCACTGCCGCCTACGAAATCACCTCCACAGACTGGGTCTCTCTGACACCCCACTTTGTAGAGAATGTGATCAAGGAGATGAGACTGTCGAGCACATTCTTTGTGAATGTCAAACACTCTCTCATCTTAGGTTTCATGTATTCGAAGAGCACAGGCTAACACACGCCAGTATAAGGGAACTTAATTCAGGCGTCGTTATCGCCTACTTCAATGAAGTAGGCTCGATGACGAGCTAGAAGGAAGTTTTGAACCTCAGAAGGATGCACAATGGGCCAATTGTGGCCTAAGTGCTGTGGGGTCTACCCACCCTTCCAACTTTTACAGATACCTACATTTAGAGATCATCTATTTTGTCGATCTGACATTCTAAATTCGTGTTTGTTGCCAGTGCTATAATAGTGGAAGTTGTTTCTATTTACTAACCCATTATTGGAAAATGTTGATTCATCCGTAAATAATATGTTAACAACAAAAAAATCTTTATCGTTTCAAATTTTTTCGATAAACCATAAACAAAATCGAAGCCTCTGCTCAAAATATTTGATGAATCTGAATATGATTTGAGTAGTAATAGTGATTTTTAAGAAACCTTTCTGCACTGGCTTTGATGATATCTAATTCCTTGGTAATTATTCTGTGGCTTGTATTTGGATTTTAAATCAGAGACTGATGAACATCCAACTGGACATTTTCTGCTTCCTTAATTGGCTTTATTATTTTCGTTTTTTGTAAACGACACTACCGGTTTCACGAAACCTTGTTAGCAATCTCTCAAATATATCTTTACGGGAATGGTTTTTGAGGGAAATCTCTCAGCCATAGACTCCTGATGCTAAAGAAGAGTTTTGAGAACATTACCCGAGTATAAAAATAATGTTCACTCGATCTTCAACTGAATATTCTTTCATTTTAATTAATTAGTTAAATGAAAACAATCGAAACATTAGATACACATTTACTGTTAATAATTTTGACAGTAAACTACTTCGTTTTTGTCATGGATTACTTTATTAAACAATTTATTTCTTTTATTAATTTATTAATTTAAATAAACTAAAGTCTGAAATAGTGGATATTGGCATAGGAAACTGCAATTTAAAAGGAAATAATTTTTTCTTTTTATAGTAGAAATAAAATATAGGGTGTTCCATTTAAGCTAACGTAGTAATGAAAC
This sequence comes from Galeruca laticollis, assembly GCA_963921935.1. Classification (NCBI taxonomy): domain Eukaryota; kingdom Metazoa; phylum Arthropoda; class Insecta; order Coleoptera; family Chrysomelidae; genus Galeruca; species Galeruca laticollis. Next base: position 84,438,854 of record OY998176.1, on the reverse strand, counting down.
AAAATATTGTACTGTATTAAGACTTGCTCGTGGACCCAAACACGAGCATTAACCCGGTCTAAGGGAAACCTGAGACACCTTCTCTGAATCCACTTAGGTAACTCTCAGCAGGCGCGTCAACGTCGCGAGGGTGGTCCCGACTTATGAATCGGTGGCTAAGTTCTGTTGAGAACCCAGTATTACGGGGTATATCGCTTTACCCTTGCCCAAGGATACGGGTGAAGACCACACCGGCGGGAAGGCGGAGAAGAAAGACTTCGGTACGGCGGATCCGGCGGAAGTGGCATAAGGGGCACCCTCTTGTCCTTAAGGAGAACGAACTCAATTTAACAGGCAGACAATAGTAAACCACCTGATTATATTCCCTCGAGCACACCATGTCAGAAAGTCATCAATCATCTAAAAACACGCTTTGCGATCCGGCTAGCAACCGGCGCTCAATCGTTTCCGGGTCGGTTAGTATGAAATATGCGACCGGGCCTGCGGATGTGAGCAACCAGGCAGCCCAGACAGCAATTGCGACTGGAAGAAGTCACTGTAATCTACGAAATCAGATTCATCTAGGAACATGGAACGTCTGAGGCCTCCTCCAAATCGGAAAATTACACATTCTGGAAAGCACATGCGGGATCTCAGAGACACACTGGAAAGCAAATGCAAAGAGACAAATGTGGGACAAAAAATGTCAGGAAATTAATATGCATCACGGTTGTGAAAAATGCTCTGATTCATGGAAGTTCATTAAAAATATTAGATCGAATGAAAAGAAATGTGCGAAAGGGGTATGGTACAGTTCCCGTAAAAATGCTTTAGAAGACGCTACAAGAAACCAACATCAGTCACACCCTTATAAAAGAACTTAAGAATCTTTATGATGGATCAACATCAAGAATCAAGATTGGGAATAATATATCAAAGAAATTTCCGGTAAATAAAGGTCTGCGCCAAGGATGTTGTATCTCGCCCACACTTTTTAAAATCTATATGGGAAGAGCGTTAAATCAATGGAAGAAAAAATGCAGCGGAATGGGTATCGATTTTGTGTTTATACACTCTACAGTTTGCCGATGACCAGGTCATCATAGCAAATGACAAAGAAGATCTTGAATATATGACGAGAAAACTAAATAATGAGTATAGGAAATGGGGTCTGGAAATGAATACTCAGAATACAAAATACCTTCCAATAGGAGCTGAACCAGGAAATATCAAAATAGAAACGGAAGAAATAGGACCATGTAGCGAATACACATACTTATAGGACTTGAATTTGATACAACAGGAAAATACGACAGAGAAATCAAAAAACGAAAAGCACAAACCAAACGAACAATAGGCTGCTTAAATGGGATATGGTGGAGTTCTGATACTGGAAAACAACGGAAATACAATATCTACGAAACCTTTGTCAAAAGTAATCGAACCTATGGCGCAGAGACATGGAGAATTACAGAAAACAATAGAAGAAAACTTGAGGCGACCGAGATGGATGTGTTCAGACGATCTCTGAGAATATCCAGAAGAGACAGAATCCGAAACGATGACGTCAGACAACGTATGGGAGTCGACGGCTCATTAACAACAGATATTGAGAAAAAGCAACTTATATGGTATGGAAATGTACAGCGAATGAACGAAAACAGACTGCCAAAGCTGGCCATGCAGTGGGTGCCACCAAACCGTAGGAGAAGAGGAAGACCTAGGAAACCATGGAAAGAATGAGTAACTGAAGCTATGAGTGCTAGAGACCTAAGAGAAGGCTAATGGAACAATAGAAACGAGTGGAAGTTAAGTATCGGACAACGTCGCCGGACGTTTTAAAAACGATCTTATTAAAAAATTTATCAAATACATTTTAACGATTGACATTTGAAATTATAACGTTAAATGAATGTATCGTCTAATAAGCATTTTATATTATAATATTGACTGGACTATGACAGTATTCAAATCAAAGGATAAGCCGAAAGTTTAAAGTTCGCACTATATCTCTTACGTGAACTATACAAGGGTTTTCTTCCTTTTGTGGTTTTATGTGTATTATATTTAAGTATTTTATATGCATATAACACATAAATTATATTGGTGAATAAATAAATAGATAAATAAATACTTTCATTCATAATTAACAAAATGTGCTGGAAACATTCAAAAGATACACGGTGATACCGGCAATTCAACTCAGCTTATAATGGACGCAATTATACTAATTCAAGGAATTGGACTTTTTTATTTCAGTAAGTTAAGGATTTAATTAAAACAAATCCTCCTATAAATTCAGCAAACTTCTTAAATAGGTCCACGTTCAAATTTAAAAGTTTTTATTTGAGGGTCTTGGTCCTCCACTACATATTTCGCATGTTAATGATGCATTTATATTCTCATTATATGCATATATTCGCTAAATGGATATATTTACCTGATTTTTTTTAATTAATTTGAGACATTTTTTGCGACTCACGAAAAATGTTAATCTGCATTCGAACAATTTTCTCTATTTGATACGATCGTACAAATTACACCAAAACATGAAAACTTTCAGTAAGGTAAATTCCAGGGCGTTATCATGATAAAATTATATATACAAAATTCGCCATTTGAAACGAAATAAATTGGGAGTTTCCATGGTGAGTTGTGTGATAAGGATCTACAAGGAGTGTGTTTGATCGCATTCGTTGAACGAACATCTATTTTTATACCGATTTTTTTGAGTATTTTAGTTTATTTCTGTGATTATTATTCATATTTGTCTCGCCAGAAAGGTGTTTTTCTTGACATTTAGATTATATATACATTTCAAATATGTATATAACTTGGCACGTAACATAAAATGTAACCAAGAAAAAGCATAGAAATATAGTGAAATCCAAAAAAGTCGCTAGAAATAAATGTTGTTTTAGGCTATGAGAAGATGTTTCTATTTAAAAGTAGGACTCACTAGAATTTTATACAAACAAAGGACTGAGATAAGTATGCTGCCTATCGCCTAAGCTCTTAAAAATAAAGTAAAGTGACTAAATATGGGCACCCTCAAGAAAAAGTAACTGTAAAACCTACATTTTCCCAATTATTTATTTGAAAAAATTGAGTATTTTCTAACACACATATGGGACTCGCCAAACCCAGTAAATACTGTATTTAGCAACGTTAGCTTGAAGTACATAAAACATTTTTTTCGCTTTTTGGTGGCCATATGAGGTACAGCATGTTCATAATATGAGCACACTTTGTTCCAAATATGGGCACTAGATTCTAGTATGACCAAGTTCCTTACAATAATAGTTCTGTAGTAATACTCAAGGTGATTTGAAATGAGGCATCGAAAAGAACACTTTATTCTAGAGTTTGTATGAACATGAAAAAATAAAACCTCGTTCTTGATGATCAAAACTTAACAATTCATTAAAAAAAATTAAAACGTCATAAAAAATAACGACATAAGCAAGTCATCAGTCCTAAAGTGGACATTTGAAAGTCTGCAGTTCATCCTCTTCAGTCAGTGCCATGCTTTCCTCGTGAACCCACCTTTTGCAGTGAGAGCACTGTCGCATGGAGAGCTTTTGGTAGGTTTTGCACAGCCGACAGTACCAATTTTCGGTAGCTGTAGTGCTTACTTACTTGGCTGTGACTAACGATTCTTTGATTTTAGCGGATTTTGAAACTGCACTTCGATGTTCGTTTCTAAGAAGGTGATTAAAGGGATGGACGATGTCACAACTGTACCAGACATAAGGGAAGCAATCTCGCAAGTAGTAAATATCGATCGAAACCGACTCGATATACGAGCTTCACGGTACTCCTATAGAAACAAACAAAACTCGACTATAATTGCAAGCGAAGAAGATGCAAATAAACTTCTGGAACAGAAATCTCTAAGGACCGGTTGAGTAGACTGTCGGATTCTTGAGAGACAAAAAGATGACAGATGCTATAGATGTTGGGAATACGGACACAGTAAAGAAGAGTGCAAAGGACCCATCATCATGAGATGCGGCGAAGACGGGTATAAAGCAGCTATCTGCAATAGAAGACCCTTTTGCTTGAATTGCAAGGAAAAAAGCCACCAAAAGGCAAGTTCTGGTTGTTCTGAGTTGAAGGAAAGCGTTTTAACGAAAAAGCACAACTTTCAAGAAAACTGAAAATAAATATAAATTAAGTCAAAATAAAAACAAAAATAATGCAAATAAACACAAATAGAAGTCTTAGAGCACAAGATATGGCAATTGCTACTGTAAGAGAAGAAGATGTGTGCATACTCTTGATTAGTGAACCAAACAAAAATGCCGTAAATGACAGGAAGGACTGGATGTTTGATAAAGAAATTGAAACAGCAATAAAAGTACTGGATAGAAATATAGCAGTTGAACGTCAGGGACATGGCCATGGACTTACATACTTTGTACAAATGCCTTTACAGTATACAGTTGTTACGCCTCGCCAAATAAGGAAATAGACAACTTTGAGAGAACCGTAACAGGAAAAGGAATCCATCTTAGAAGGGCTAAAGAAAAAAGTATTATAGTAGGAGATTTCAATGGAAAATCTGCGCAATGAGGTATACAGTTAGAAGGGGAGAAGCCCTAGTGGAATGGATGGCGGAAAACGACCTCGTCTGTCAAAACCGTGGAGATAGACTCACATTTCAGAGAAACCAAAGTTCCTCATTCATCGACATAACGCTATCAACCAATGATATTGTAATAACAAACTGGTATGTGAGTGACAGAGATACCCTTAGCGACGAACTACATTTTGAGGTACATGAGAACACAAAATCTTACAAACTAAGTGAGAAAGTAGTAGACATTGGGTGGAATCTGAGGAAGCTAGATACTGCGAGCCTAAGCCAAATATTTTCTAAAATTTCAGTAAATGCACCTACCTCAGATCCAAAAACTTTTTATGAAATACTCTCGAACTTATGCAATGCCTCGATGCAAAAATAACGAGCCATCCAAGAGGTAATCCGGTATATTGGTGGTCGCAGGAAATCGCAGACCTGAGAAAGAAATGCACAAGAAAAAGAAGAATCTGCACAAGAAGCAAAAAAGGACATGGACCATAAGTAAAACAACAATTACAAGATAAATACATAAAACATTGGAGTGTCTAATTCAATGGCTCTGTAGTTGAAAGCCTTCTTTCGTGTTTTGTTAGTATTGGTTTCACTCTTCTTCTCTGGAGTAGGCAAAAGATCAGTAAATGACAATGATTGTTCATCAGTATCTTCTTCTAAACTGGACTCATCTGGAGTGATTCCAGCATCCTCTGAACTGTGCGATGATGGGGCAGCATATTCACTGTCCTCACTGCACGTATCACTGTCAGATGAAGCAGCACGCTTACGTCGCGGCTTCTTAGTCACTTAAGCTGTCTTTGAAGGGCCTAGTTGCGGACTTTTGTTTGAACTATTACAATCCATAGCTACAGTGGGAGAACCCACTCTTTGTTGATTTTGATCTTAAAAATTTGGATCTTGAATCAGATCCGGCTGTTGAACTTCTTCTGTGGACTGAGAAATGTCCAGACGTTTTTTTGTTAGTCGGGAGGGTGCATAGGCCGTTTCAAGAATTACGGTTGGGACATAAGGATATATTCCTGTAGCTCGAAATCCATTTGCCACATTTGTGGGTGTGACTGCATTGGGCCAAACCTTTGTAAACACTATACCAAAACTTGTTCTATCAACTTGGTGCCCTCAAAAGCGATGAACTTCATCATCCCGGTGGTACTCAAGCGCCCGGAACATCGACTTATCCATGGGTTTAAGTTCGTGGGTGCAATTACTTGGCAAACACAATAGAGTTATGTCGTGACGGTCAGCCGTAGCAACGATATTTGCATCCAAGTGGGATTTCGCCCCATCGAACATCAGCAAACATTTTCCCGGTGGCTTGTATTGTGAAAATTGATCTACCCATTTGACGAAAGTTTCTGTAGTCATGGTGTCATGAACACTTTGGCACCAGGTGGTTAGTTATCCGAATATTTGGGTTTATTCCTTTGCCCCTTGAATAAGATTACAGGCGGAATAACCTGCTATAACGCATTTCCACATGACACTACAGTCACATTTTCTCCATTTTCTGGTGCTAAGTCCTTTGGCATGATGCTCAAATTGACAGCCCTTTTCATCCATGTTAAATATTAACTGCGGTTGATTCATAACACCCAGTTCAGTCATTATATTTGCTAATGTCTGGAAATAATGCGTTACTTTTCCGCCCAACCTATCTAATATTCGTGAAAAGTAATGGTTTACCCCAAAAAAAGTTGATTTTGAATTTTTTTTTGAGTTATTTTTACATTTTCCATCAACAACAACACGAAAAAATGGTTTTTAGAGAAACAATCCTGTGTGTATGTCGTCGTCGTCGTCGTTGTCGTCGGCCACTTTTTCTAACATGTCTTGTTAGCACGATACAGCCTCCGGAGTGCCATAAGTCACCAATTGTATGATGGAATATTATTAAGGACATGTCACAGATGAACCCTATTGATTTTCAGCTCACCAGAGCCAGTAAAACGGGTGCTATGGTACTTGAAGTACGACATTTTGTCATTTTTTGAGAAATTTAAGTTTGTTAGCACGATGCAGCCTCCGGAGATCCACAAGTCACCAATTTTATGATTGAATATTAATCAAGATATCTCACTGATAAACCCTCTTAATTTTCAGCTAACCAGGGCCAATATAACAGGTACTACAATACTTTAAGTAAGATATTTCTGTCATTTTTGGAGAAGTTTCAGTTTGTTAGCACGTTACAGCCTCCGGAGTATATACAAGTGACCAATTTTACGATTGGATATTATTCAGAGCGTCTCCAAGATGAGCCCTATTGATATTCAGCTGACTAAAGCCAGTACAACGGGTGCTATGGTACTTGTAGTGCCAAATTTTTGTCATTTTTGAAGAATTTTCAGTTTGTTAGCCCGATACAGCCTACAAATAGTATACGATTGATCAATTTTATGATTGAAAATTGTTCAATGTGTCTCACAGATGTACCCTATTGATTTTCAGTTGACTAGAGCGAGTACAGCGCGTCCTATAAATCCAGAAATACTAAATTATTGGTTATTTTTGGAGAAATTTCGGTTTGTTAGCTCGATACATCCCCCGAAGTGTATAGAAGTAACAATTTCATGATAGAATATTGTTCAGGGCCGCAGATGCGGAAAAGTTAGTTTTAATCTTTAAAAAAAACCGTAACTCATGCACATAAATCGCCATTATGAAGTATATTTCATAATAAAAGAGCTGCCATCTGTTCAAATAGTATATGCGTTGGTCAGTGGTAATATAGATTACATCTGGTGAAGAATAGCACAACGAATCGAAATTTTAAAGGGGTGCCCATATTTGGAGTGGTGCCCATAATTGGTCAATATACCTTATGTCTAGAACACTCACTAGCAAATTGGAAAAGCATGGTTCTTTCAGTGGTCGATTACTCAATTTATACTAGATGTTTTGCTGATGACTAGATTAGTCTGGCACAGGACTATAATTATTTGTAATACATGACGAAGAAGCTAGTGGAAAAGTATAGGAAATGGGGACTAGAAGTAAACAGAATACATGTGTCTTGGATAATAACAAGGAGATATGATGGTAGAAGCCCCCCAACACTTTCCGTTATCCTTCAAAGGATATAGTGACACCATTTATATTTGATTCAGCAGTTGATTCCAAACTTTCTTATCTTCTGCAATCCTTTCGACATCATGCAGTCTCATGTTTATTAAGGGTTTTGTTTGGTCTACCCATCTAGATGGAGATCTTCCTCTTGGACGTTTGCCTTCTACTTTCCCTTCTATGATTAGTCATTCCATTGTTCCTGATCTCCTAGCCATATGCCCAAGGTCTTGTAAAACGGATACGTTGCTTCGGTATTCTGTCCACGATAATCGTAAGAATTGTCTATAAACCCACATTTCGAAAGCCTCTATTCGGTTTTTATCTGCTTGGTTTAAAGTCCATGTTTGCGCTGCGTACGTTGCAATAGGGAAGATAAGAGCATCAACCAGATGGACTTTCGATGCCCTGGTAATAGATTTGTCTTTCCATATTGTACTTAGCTTGGTAGTCGCTGATCTTGCCATAGTTAGACGATGGCGTATTTCGCTTTCACATTCCCAGTGTTGGTGGCGACCTACCTTCTTGGTCTAACCAAAAATAATTATCAAACATCAGGTAGGCATTAAATGAAATGTAGCTTCTGTCATTCTGACGATGACATTTAATATCGAACCAATTGTCAAATTTCTTAGAATTTTTAACATTTTTTTTAATATATTGTCGAATTATCTAGAAACAGTTAGTTTCATTTAAAACAGTAATATGAGTAGATTCCACAATGTAAGGGTCGAGACAGTCAATTTCATTAAAATATCTTCGAGAGAAGATTTGACCAGACTATACCAGAAACTACTACAAAAACGTTACAAAGCATCACAAAACATTTGGTTTAACAAAGAATGCATTAGCAAAGAGGTAATATCAAATTATATAAATATAAAATACCATACTAAAACCCTTCAAGCACAAAAAGCTATAAAATGTGCTCAACGAGTGTGGCTTAAAGAAGAATCTAAAAAATGGTTTAAAATAAGAGACTCCTTCGACAACTATATAAAAGTTGTACATTCTGAACTCACGTTGCCACTACATCCAGTAGAATTTGATTGTTTAGATAACAAAATCAGAGAAAGTATCAGCACGATGAAGTACAAGAAATTTAAGAAACAAAAACAAAAACTATAGAAACTTGAACACTCACAACATAGAATTCAATACTTTAAACATCATGAAACTCAGTGGCGGCTCCTCCATTAGGTCATTGGGCCAATGACCTCCCATTAAAAAATAATTTAAAAAATATTTAAATAGATATATAAAAAAATAAAATATACCTACTATACATATATCGTTATTTTGCAGCGAGTACCTACAACTACAACGGGCTGGTGTCCATTGATGACCTCAACGCGTTAAATGGGTACGGAATCTGCCCAACGTTGACAATCTTCGTAACGTGAAAGGAACACGCCCGATGTTTACATGTCTTGGGTCAAAAGCCCGGGTTAATGTCGATGATGAATCGACTTACGTCATTCGATTATTACACGCTCAGAAAAGAGAGGAGTAGTGGGGTTGGCAGGCTGCGCTATATTTTGATTTAAAGGAGATCATTTTCAAGTCAAATAAGATTTGTGTTTTGATGTAATAAGTTGTTATTGTTATTATTTTGATTTTTAATTCGTTTTTTTGAGGGCTTGTGTTTTAATTATTAGGTGTTATTTTATTCTACGCCTTTTATCATGTCTGTGGTGCAAATGGTTCAAAATTTGAGAACGAAAAGTGAATTAAATTTTGAAAAACTATTAAAACTAAAGGAAGGGGGTCGTCCTCTTCCAAATTTAAAAATTAAACAGACTAGCAAGGACAAAAATAAAGAAGTTCATCGCAATTTTCGCAGGTCTATGTATGATTTATCTGATTAGATTTGCGGATGTGAAGTAAGTGATGCATTTTACTGTTTCGTTTGTCTGCTTTTTTCGAATAATTCTTTATGGTGTAAAAACGGTGTCCAAGACCAACATTTAAAGGATAAACATAGTTTATCGGCAGACCATATGAAATGTGCCATGAGATTTGCTACAATCGGTACTGTGGATATTCGTTCTCAATTAGACAGTGCTTATAGACAATCGGTAAGAATTTTTAATGAAAATGTGTCGAAAAACATATATTATATATAAAATAATTGACTGTGTGAAATTTTGTGGGGCGTTTGAACTTGCTTTGCGAGGGCACGACGAGACAAATTCTTCTGTAAACGCGGGAATATTTCGTGGACTTATAAATTTTGTTTCAGAGCTGGATCCAATATTCAAAGAATACTTGGATAATGCTACGGTTTTTAAAGGTACTTCTAAAACTGTACCAAATGAATTACTTGATTCAATGTTACCGGTGGCTCAAGAACAACTTAAATTGGAGATTCAGTCAGCCGAATATATCGCAGTCCAGGTGGATGAAACTACTGATAGCTCGAACAGAACTCAAATGACTTTTATTATACGGTACATTTTATCCGGTGTCGTTCACGAAAGGTTTATAAAATTTGTAAATCCTACCGGTACCACAGCCGAACATTTATCGGAGATAATTTTTAAATAATTAGAGGTACTATAAATTAATAAAACACCGGAGGAGTTAATTGAACAGAGTTTGACGGAGCTTCTACTATGAGTGGTCGATTAGGCGGAGTACAAAAAAAAATTAAAGAACGATATCCTCAAGCAATTTTTATTTATTGTTATGCTCACCAATTAAATTTAATTCTGCAAAAAGCAGCAAGTCAGAATAAAAATGTTAAAGTTTTTTTTGCCAATTTACAGGGATTTTCCACATTTTTTAGTCGATCTCCAAAACGTACAGCGAGTCTCGATGAATTTGTTAAAGTAAATTTACCTAGAGCGGCACCGACAAGGTGGTATTTTAATACGCGTTGTGTGGAAACCGTATTTTTGTATCAAGCTGATATTCTGGCTTCCATATAAAAGATAATTGAGGTTGAAGAAGACTCAAATACAATTAAACAAGCAATAGGATTAAAAACTTTTTTTGCAGAGCGTGGATTTCCTTTATTGGCAAATTTTTATCCATTTAATAATGCCTAATTGTGAAGTTCTCTTTTAATCAACTTCAAAAACATGGTATTGACGTGATATTGGTGAAAAAGAATATAGACTCATTTAAAATGTCAATTCAAAAAGTCAGAGACCATATTTCATTAAATGAAATATTTCCCGAAGCACCTTCATCTTCTTCAACACTTGGTTCAAAAAGACCAGGGAAAAATGAAGACTCAAAACGCCAAGTTGCTTTGGAGGTTTGCGACATGATAATTTCTGAGATTAACCACCGCTTTAGTTTGAGTGATCATTTAGTGATTGCCCAGTTATTTTACAGCGACCAGTTCGAACAATATAAAATTAATTTTCCAGATCGTATTCTTAAGTCAATAAGAGAAAACTTTTCTAGTATTAATTACTTAAAACTAAAAACTGAACTTCAAGTTATTTATGAACGCGACGATTTTAATAAGAGTTCAGGAGCTGTGCCAATGCTGCAATTGTTTATTAATAACAATCTCTCGGAAACTGTAAAATTGTTGACTATTTTATGTACATTACCAATGACAACTGTAGAAAGCGAAAGATGTTTTTCTACGTTAAAGAGAATCAAGACATTTTTGCGTAATACTGTGGGACAGGAGAGATTGTCGGCGTTAGCTATGTTAAGCATAGTAAAGCAATTTGTGAATATTATTCATAATTTTAATGAAAGGGTTATTGATCACTTTGCAAATACAAAAAATCGAAGGCTTCACTTAAATTTTAAAAAGATTTAGATTAATTATCATTTAATTTAAGTTTGTCATATTTAATATGTAAAAAAAAGAATAAAATGTGTTTGTTTTTTAAGAGAGAATTATTTTTATATAAAACAAGCGGGGCCCAAATTTTTTTTTGCCTCTCTGGCTTTGGTAAAGAACTCCACAAATTATGCGTTTTTAGCTATTTTAACGACTTCTGGGCAGAAATTGGGTATGGTTTTTCGAAAAATTTCCGCCTAGGCCTCCGAATAGGCCTCCGGGGGACTAGTCAGTGTCGTTCTGTATTTTAAGATTCTGGTCACATCACCTATGACGCCCCTATAAAATTAACCACGAGCCGCCACTGATGAAACTGTAAGTATTTACATTGCACCACAATTTGAAGACCTCTCAGACACTAATTTTACAGATAGTGAAGTATAATTTTCAAATAAAGGTTTAAAGCACAGGATACCACAGAAATTTACGAATAATATTGAACAAATCATAGCTACAGAATCAGAAATAGTTTTAAAATCTAATTCAAATAATTTTCTTCATGAGAAATCAAAAATTGACAATTTAATCAAAAATATTGAACCGTCAAAGTTTAAACGTCAAACAAAAAATGACATTACAGTTTTAAATTCAATCAAAAAGAAAGTAGAAAATAATAACCTAACAATAACAAAATCAGACAAGGGAAACGCCACTGTCATATTGACAACTAATGATTAAAATTCAAAAATATATAATTTTATAGAATCTAGCGATGTACAAGTTCTTAGACCAGACCCAACAAAAACGTTTTCTAATAATGTAAGAGATATTGTTAATAATTCAAATTATCTTTTAAGTGATTACGAAAAGAAGTCAAAAATTCTCATTCTCCACAGTTCGAACAGTTACTTGCCACTGCTTGAGAATAATCCATAACGATAAAAAATGCAGTGTCCTCGTTTAAAGCAACATGCATTGTCCCGTTCGATCCATCGCTCATTCCTGAATATGCTTACCTAACAGAGCAAAAGCGCAAACAACAGCAAGTCATCCTGAAGAAGATCTCCAGACACATGCAAAAGCCCCAGTTGGCGTTGTTAGGGATTCGTCAAATTCTCCATAACCTGGTTGTTCACGTTGGCTTGAAACAGACCCCTCACAAAATGAAGCTGCACTCGACATCAGTACTGGGCACAGGTCAGTTTCACCTCAACCTATTCGTTTCACTTTTTCTGGAAAAGGCTACTCCTGGTAAAATGCTCGACCAAATATCTCCTGTGCCCATTGCCAAGGCAGTCGAAACTGTACGAAGACGGAGCAGACAACTTGCGTCTGTTTTAACAGACAATGACAACATCTCAGAAAAGAAACAAAAGTTGGCGGTGAAAGAAAAAAAGGCTAGAAAACCAAAACGCAGTTAAACAAAAGCAGAAGCCACAACAAAAACTGTGAGACAACCTGCAAAGAAGAAGTGCTTTCCAGAATCATCTAGTGACGAAGAGGAAAACTTGAGTGTTGTCTACGATGATTCGTCAAGTTTTGAAGATGAATCGCGTGTTTGTGTAGGATGTGGTGAGAACAACAACCAAACGAAAAAAATTGATGATTAAATCCAACGCACAACATGCAGCCGATGGATGCACGAAGGCTGCACGAATTTCAAGGACGCCTGTGAATATTGCGGTAAAAAGGCAATGAAGTAGGCAGCATTTGTTTTTGTACCTACAAGAATAATGTTTTTTTTTTCTCAGAATTTATCTTTCGGGACGGTTGTTAAGTTGTATCCCAGTCTCATCAATGTTGTATATGCGTCCAGGTTCCTTCATCAATTCGTTTTCAATCAACGTCTGTTCGAGGAGTGAAAAGTATGAGGCCACATTTTCCCGTGTCATTGCTAAAGCCCTGGTAGCAGAAACTCCTTCAGATTTTCGTATGCTAAGATGTCGGTGCCTTCTCAAAAAGGAATGTAACCATGGATACCCAGCCATACGTGCTTCTCTGTTAAACTTGTGCTGTAACTGCAATCTTTCGGCTAACTCGAATGCCATAGAACGCACCTGAGACCGTGTAGGGGCAAATCCGTGCTTTTGTAATTTTTGAATATGTGCCACTATTTTGGCTTCGTTATGATCTCCTAGGGTAGATGTAAGTCCCAGGTTTATGCTATGGACATTCCTGTTCTTCATTCGATGCCGTAGAGTAGCTTCTGGGATGCCATAGACGCGGCTCGCTTCTCGGATGCTCATATTTTCCGTGTCGATTGCGTTAATTGCTGTACGGAGTTGATAGGTATTCCACTGGCATCTTGCCACACTGCCCTTCCTCTTGTACTCGGTTGGCATGGCTGTAAAAATTGAATGCGTCAACTCTCCTCATATTAAGTTGCGTTATAGTGTAAGGAGAGTTGACGCATCAAATCTCAACAAAACAGTTTAGAGGAATTCAACGGATTGAGGTTAGAAACATGCACTGGAATATTAATAACAAGAAAAAACTGAGAAACGCCGCAAAAGTGCGGTATAACATACCTTTGTGATCTTCTATCTTTGGTATTCCAAAAATTTTCGGCAGTAATCGAAATATATTGTGTTACGGTCATTTCATATCCGTAACGACATCTAGGATAAATCGTCTCTTTTATAGTATTTGAGAATAGGAATGTAGTTACTCATGTTATTACAAGTTACTACTCAAAGAATTAATTCCCACCTCGAGCTTAATTTGCAATATACGCGACAGGTACCTATGGTAATTATTGATTTTTCGAGAAGGAAGAAAGCGGTTAAGTCACTGTAGTAAGATAGAGACAGGTGTATAAGTACTGGGGACACTACCTAGCGAGGTATCTTGAAAATAAAAATGAATTTTTGGATCTCTCTCAAACTTCCAACCTGAAACGAAAAGGATGTGTCTAGTGAAAATTGGAAACATTGCCTAGGATAAGTAAAATTCAAAGCTATGTTAACGATTGCTTAATAATTTGACAATCAGCTTGAAATTTATTCTCTTCGTGGAATCAAGTTGTAAAGTAACTTTCGATAAAACAAATATTCGAGTTTATTTTGGTGCTTTTTATTGAATAATGGATTTTATGAGACACATACTTTTCGCTCGAAAGTCTGTAAGATGGGGGGCCCTATTTCTATAGGACAGACAGGTATTCTAATAAAAACATAAGTTCTGTTACTTTTTTTCTCTGATAGCGTGATGTTTTTGATTGAAATTAAAGATAACCGTGGTTAATTTTTTTCTTGGGAATTTACACGAGGAGTAAATCGTTAAATTAAAATATTTTTCCAGTTACCTGGATATATTTGGGACCTTCTATCCCTCAGATAGAAAAGGTTACTTTTTCAGATTATATTTAGGGAAAATAAATTACGTCGAGGAATAAATATTTCATAGTTTGTTTTGCTAATATTTTTTTTCAAATGTTAATAACTCAGTTCTTTTCCTTAATTTATTTTTATTTTTATTGTTTAATAAAAAGTAAGCACACTTGGTTGGAGCATAGTTCTGGTGATGAGAATTTAACTAAATTTTCATTTTATAGTAAATTAATCAGCCATTCATTTGTTTTGTTTATTTTAACTTTGCTTTTAAATTAATAATTAGGCACAGTCTTTTTAATCCTAATTCGTTCAGATAACTTTATTATACGAATTGTAATCAACTTTATTGAATGAAATCGTAGTTTCACTTTTTGAAGTGAAACTTTTTATGGGACACTAGCGTTTTGTCATGAGAGTTAACTCGTCGAGCTAACAAAACTGTTAAACTCCTTGTGAGAGAGGCGGAAAAAATTAACGAAGATTCGCACAAAGAGGAGACGCCGAAAATAGTCGCAGGGCATTGTTTATTGATGGCGATCATATTATTCCGTTTATCAATCCCCACTTCGCTGCGCGAACGATAAAGTGAGAACGCATTCGGGGGGAAAAGGATACCAAAAGCGCTTAATAATTTCTGCCGATATTGGTATAATCCAGTGCGAAATTAATATAGAAATTGTTTACCTTTAAAATTAAGGCGATAAAAACTAGGAAATTTCTTTGCATTGTGTATTTATTTATATTTTTTTGAAAAAAATATGTAATAAAACGTAACAAGAGTATTGAAATATATTGAAAAAGGAAATAAACAGGTATACTTGTCCGTACAGATAAGTTCTGTACTCATTAAAGTGCAATATTTCTGAAAAATTCAGATAGTAATAATACATTAGAATTAACTGATAACAATCATTCATCACCGTATGATGCTGAAAATCTAGAAAGATCACAAGAATTAAGTGTCGGTGATTTGTGTGCAGTAATATGTACAACTGCAAAACAATTATCTATAATTATTATATCAATATATATTTATCCGAAACAAAAAATTAATGAAATTATCGAGTTTATCTTCAACAAATTATTAATATATACTATACCACATGCATCCGAAGCTAAATCAGAAAAAGATAAGATTCCAATGATCTTAGCTGGAGATTTTAATGTAAATTTTAGTGACAAAAGTTCAGAACCACTCATTTCATTTTTATATGATAAATTACAATTAAATATAAACAATTCATATTTCAACAACAAGATATGGAACTTGCTTGGATGCTGTTTTTTCAAGACACTTGAATTCATTGAGATCTGAAGTATTTGCATCCTACTTTAGCTATCATCAGCCAATTATTTCTATTTTGCCAAATAAAAATGACAGTGCAGATAAAGATATTTGAATCTGTGATTCATTAACATAAGTCATATTAATTACTTATATAGTTCTTTTCTTAATGTAGAATGTTTATGTATATGTAATATATATATATATATATATATATATATATATATATATATATATATATATATATGTATATGTCTATTAAATTATTTCATATTAAAAAATTTTTAATATTGTTTTTATTCTCAGTTATTGTCAATGAAGATACAAAAAATGTATGCGTCAGTCCAAAACTAACAGCGTCAAAAGTGAAACTTTTCATGTAATTCAAAAACTGTCAATGAGTGTACAAAAAAATACATTGCAGCAAAGAAAAATTGACTGGAAATTATAATAAAAATGATTTATAATAAAAATCAAGAGAAATCTACGGACTATCCCGAATTAATTACTACGGAAGTTTCACTTGTACGTATATGTATATAGTTTTATGTATATGTAAATAATAGTACGTACAAGTGAAACTTCCGTAGTAATTAATTCGGGATAGTCCGTAGATTTTTCTTGATTTTTATTATAAATCATTTTTATTATAATTTCCAGTCAATTTTTCTTTGCTGCAATGTATTTTTTTGTACACTCATTGACAGTTTTTGAATTACATGAAAAGTTTCACTATTGACGCTGTTAGTTTTGGACTGACGCATACATTTTTTATTTAGATTCTTGTTCACTGTATTACGATCTAAGTTTGTGACGAATTCAAACATTCTTACAAGAACCGTGTTACCATTTCTATGCTTTTGGGTCAGATCAGATTCTTCCGTTTATGATGTTTTAGGCACATTTACCCTCTGGCACTTAGTACATGTCCTAACCTGACGGAGCCCCGTGAGCTGAGATAGGCTCATCCTGTAGTAGTAGTACCCATAGCACCCCAAGACCACGGAAGTGTGACCGAGAACACAGTAGCGAATCTGAACCCAAGGAGGAGCGACTCATGACTCAAAGTTAAGTAAAAATATTTTAAGTAGTCACCCAATTAGAGTCTCTCGTCAAATAAAGAAAAGATTAATAGTCAGTTTATTTGATAAAGCGAATAGACAAGATTTGTCAACTTTATCTTCTGTAATAAACTTTAACTTTTTAAGAATTAACGAAGTTTGTCGACTTCAACTTTTGTTATAATTAATTTTGTAATTTTCTTTTCTTACCTTGTCAGTATTGTCAAGCTAATCTGGAATCAAAACTTTGTGAACTTTGTAAACCAAATCATTGAAAAGAGAAATAGGAAATAAAAGCTGTGATATTTTTGCTAAGTCTTGCGTTATTCTTTTTAGAACCTCTATTCGACAGGCATCGAGTTTGGATAGGTGACGCCCATTGTTTTGGAATTTTAATTTTGGTTTCAGCTCGAATTAATACGGCTAATTTTGTCATTTGGACCGGGAGGACAGCGACGCAACAGCTGCCCTCTTCCTATCTGAACTCTTTGTCAGACCTGCCCAAGGGTACGACACTCCCCCCCTGAGCAATAGCTGGTCATTTTCCTAATAGGAGTGTTACAATTGGCTCAAACAAATCACAAACGACGAGCCTAATCGGGCAGCACCACTACAGCCATGATTTAGTAGATCAAAGCCACGGAGGGGTGTTGCCATATTTCACTTAGAAGCGGTAGCAACGGAGAAAACATGCCCGCGCCATCTCACCTAACGCGCCATCTCTCCAAGGTTTACCCTATCATTGTGAATTGATTCCTATAGAATTGAGTTGGGCTCAAGTAAAAAATGTAGTGGCAGCAAAAAATATTACTTTTAAACTAACCGATGTAAAGGAGCTTCATATGCAACGCTTGCAAAATGTTACATACGTTCACTGGCAAAATTGTGTTGCATATGTCATAAAAGAAGAAAATAAAATGTGTAAAACTAAGATCTTATCATTTTTTTTTAAATTTATCTTTCAAATACATAAATTTTTGAAACTTAACTTCAATTCATGTGCAAGCGAATTTGATAACTGTTATTAACCTTTTTACAAAAGTAGTAGCCGAACTTGGATTTATTTAATTTCACAATTCGTTGTATTGTTTTTTCCTTTTCAATCATATGCTCATGCTCGGTTACCTTGTGTCCATTATCTTAATTATTATTTAGATGATCAGTCATTATTTCCCGAATGTGTAATTTTAGTATGTCTAGTATTTTGTCATCCCTCCCAATCTAGTAACTCTTTCTCTTTTAGTCGTTTCTAGTGATGTGATTCAGATTTTTTAAACTCCTTTTAATTGGAAAACAGACCAGACCTAGATATTTTGTTCATTATAGTACTCGGAACTAATGAAACCTTATATTACCCAGTCTAACAAAGTACGTCATTTCGACAATAATAATGAAATCAATAAGAATGTCATTATGATACGTCAGAATATAATAGTATAGTATTTTATATGGGGGAAAAGTGATACTTTTCATGACGCGCTCGTGTTTAACAGCCGAATGGAGTGAGGCTGGTAATAGAGAGCAAGTCATGAAAAGTAACTTTTCCTCCAAATAAAATATGCTCTTTTTTCTTCAAATGTCGACAAATTAATGTTATATAGAAAAATCTCTTCAAAATAAAAATGACACAGCTAGCAAAATATTAAACCTGAGACAAAATATCGATGGAATTGACAAAAGTTGCACTGAATCCTCATCACTAAAATCCTCGGTAACATCAACAGTTGTAAACGCTACTCTAAATTCACAACAAGATGCTACAACGGTATTGCAACGGATTAATTTTCAAAATGCAACATTTTCGCATTGTACATTCAATATTCATTTGAATGATAAATAAAACTTTTAGTTTTGTTTTTAGTCTAATAAATCTTGAGTTGTTGACGCTTATTTTCTTGTTTCTATCTATGTTGCTATGATAACACTTTTCCCTCCGCTGGTGGGAAAGTGAAAACTAAAACTCCGGCGGAGGAAAAATGAAACTTTACGGTCGCCTACACAGTCGGAAAATGACAGATTTACTGACGTTTGAAGAAATTAGTACATTATGTTACTAGAAGTAGAAAGCTATTATTATTGTTGAGCCCAGATTCTTGCACCGCCGAGGCGTCAGCCGAGGCTGTGCAAACTGGGCGAAACATATAATGGGTCTTCTGCTCCGAGTGACATATACTATTTTTTCTTCAAACGTAAAAGTAATGCAGTTTATAAGTAGAAAAAAATTGAATACATTGTTTATATCTCAACTATTTATTAATACAAATATGAAAGAAAAAACAGTTATGGCTTGCATAAGCATTACCTATTTATTCATTGTAATATTAAAGGTGTAGTTTTGTAAACTGCAGTTATTTAAATTTAGGCCGTTGCCACCGCTTTCAGCTTCGACATTCACAATCTTGTCAGAGATGTACATCTTATGATTAGTAAGGTGTTTGTCTATATTTATTATGTTACAAATATTTTCATTTGAAACGTTTCCTGAATGTAAATCTCTTTTGATTCCAGAACTCGTATTTGGTTGTTCTTCCCAATGAAGTATTTTTTGTGCAGTTTGTTTGTTGCTGGAAACAGAATCTTCTAAGTACCCTACAGCAACACTGGTGGATTTCCATCCACCATGTCGTTTTAAAGCGATAATGTCCCCTCCGTTGTCAACTAAAATAGTTGCTGAAGTCCTACGAAGGCAAGGTCCCGTATATTCATGAGGATTTGTAAATTTCAGAAACATAGCAACGTCTTTTGGAACATTTCAAATTTTATGTATACCCATTACCACACGGTGACATTTACCGTTTTGATATTTAATAAAAAATCGCTGCAGATCCATATCATCCTGACGAAGTGCCGTATACTGTCTGACCAAATTCAAATAAAAATCGCCAAGTATCAGGTGCATCCTGAAGAAATTTATCAAATTGGTCTTTTGATAATACTTTTATTTTTTCGGAGTATAATTTTTTCCTTGTCGCTTTCAAAATGCAGCAAATTTGGTATAATTTTCCATTTTTACATTATGTTTCATGTTCAATTGAGTTTTAATCTTTGAATATTCTGCTTATAGTGTTGAACTTTTAAATTTTCTTGACAAATACGTAAAATAAGCAAGCATAACATTTTCCGTGTATCTTCGTACAATACTTTCTCTGCACCATTTTATAATTTTTCGTAAGCAAAATCATACACTTTTCGTGACTTCGTCGGAATTAGTGTTTCAAAAGTGGAATCAGCTATTTCGACTAATTCCGGAGGTGTACATTGAAATTCTTCTTCTTTATACATTTTTACAATACACTTTTCAAAACTGATAAACATCAAGTTAAATAAAAATTAAATGACAGCTCCTGCCTACTTGGTTACAACGCCCATAATAAGAGGTTGCTATTGTTTCTCATAATTTTGTTACTAGTACAATCATGAGCGTTCATTACGTTACTAGTAAAAGAATAGGTTATTTCTACGATCTGTGTTGCCGAAAATAATATAGATATTATTATACGCTTGAACAAAAAGATTATTTATTATTAGTATATACTTGTTCTTTACCTTCTTACGAGGTTAGGTACTCATTTGTTAAGAAACATAACAATCACACAGGACCGAAAAAACATCACACTGTTATTAATACGATTAAAACTGATGTGTTTAGAGACGCAGTATATGGGAGTAGAAGGTAAAATCACGAAGATCTAATATTAAATATTTTCCCTTTGCTTCCGGTAAACTTATTTTTGTAATCACTTGTCATTTTATCTAAATTAATATAAAAACAAGCTTGAAAGCAAATAAATATTACGTCATAGGTTATATTTTCCAAATTTAATTCTCAAAATCACTCAGTTATTTTACCTTTTTGAATTTTTCCATCAATAATTTTAATTCAAACCAGTAAATGCGCTTCGAATCTACATAACTGGTATGTAAATCTACAACAAATTGTTCCAGTGATATCATTGCTAAAAATCTAGTCTGGCAATTACAGGTTTAACATTTTTTTATTATTTTTTCACATAAGAACCGATCAGATTCTCATTCAGTTTTTTTCGAAGCTTTGATATAAGCCGACTTGTACAAACTTGGCATAACGTTTCTACCTTAATGAGATTCACCAGTTTAGGTATGCACAGATTTTAGATTATTCAGCGACAACTCTTGTATTCCACAGGGAACAAGTTCGGAGTTGGATATATATCAAGGTATTCTAAATGTAAAGAATATGATTTTTTTCTTATAAATATTCAACATACTCGACTAAAAACGTTGATTTATGTTAAATTTATTATAATACAGAACATTTTTCAATCCGAACTACAACAGATTCACAGCAAATTGTTAATAGTACAGATTTTCGAAATTCTGGAAATTCAAGTGGAAAAAACTGTAAAGGATACAAAATCGGAATAGCAAGATTGAAGTATATTCTAATTAAATTGTTTCAAACATTTCAGATTTACATTGTCATGTTACAAATTAGCTCATTCCTTAAATGTGTGATTACATAATGATATTTTTGTCATTTCAGTGAACTTTTGCCTCAACGAATAACAAAAAATATGGAAAAATCTTAACTGCAATCGCTAAAAAGCAGAAAAGGGTCTATATGGACTCAATTTATGAAGTGACTGATGTATGATTTAGGATATGAATCTATAAAGAAGAAAGGAACGAAACATAAATATGTAGCTAAATCAATTTGTAATTTTACCTACTGTGAAGAAAAATATTCCAGTGACTACAATAGTGAATTTGAATTTGAACCTTTTGCAATATAACTTTGGAAGAATCTTGTTATAAAATATAAGAGGGAATAATTACAACGTGTCCCAGTGAAACTGCATGCATATTATCTAGCAATCAACAAAAAAATATACTTGAAAAATCTGAGAGCTTAATTTTTTAATATCTTCATTCACAATCGGGTTAGATAAGATTAACTATATGGATATAAACGTGTCGATGTTGTGGAGTTCTAGATTCTTACATGTCGTGTCCCTGTCTGTGCAATAGTGGCTTTCCCTAACTCTAGGTATTTTTTTCATTTTTCAACTACTTACGTTAATAGGATTACTACCAACTCTTCAGGCATCTCGTGTTGGCCGTTGTGGTTTGGGGTTGCGAGAATTACGGGCGATTGTTACAAGTTATATTTATTTTATTTGATAAATCCACACAAAAATAGTATACAATAAAAAAAGAAAACTCTTGTAATTAACGTAATAAAATAAAAAATGTTCTTAAAACTATAACATAAAATATATAAGATTTGTAGTTTTAATATTTTACAAAACAACATGTATATATATAACGGGATTAGAAAGCGTTTTTGTAAATGCATATGAGTTCAATTAAGTCGTTGTTTTGAAATTTAAAAAAGCGTTGTATATACAACGTGTTAAAAAACATTACTGTATAACCGTTCATATCTCGCGAAATAGTATAAATAATATTACAAATACTACGTTAAAATAACGGGAATTAAAATCGTTTTTGTAAATGCATAGGAGTTCAATTTATTCGTTGTTTTCAAATTTGAAAAAGCGTTGTATATACAACGTGGTAAAAACATAGCTTTTTAACTATTTATATCACGCTAAATAGTATGAATAATGTTAAAAATGCTACGTTGAAATAACGGGCATAAAAAGCGTTTTTGTAAATGCATATGAGTTGAATCGAGTCGTTGTTTTCAAATTTAAAAAAGCATTGTGAAAACAACATATTATAAACATTTACTGGATAACATTGTATATCACGGAAAATAGTATAAATAATGTTGAAAATATAACGTTAAAATAACGGAATTAGAAAGCGTTTTTGTAAATCCATATGAGTTCAATTAAGTCGTTGTTTTCAGATTTAAAAAAGCGTTTTATATATAACATGTTAAAAACATTACGGTATAACCGTCTTTATCACGCGAAATAGTATAAATAATGTTGAAAATACTACGTTAAAATAACGGCCATAAAAACCGTTTTCAAAAATACATGTGGGTTAAGCTAAGTCGTTGTTTTCAAATTTGAAAAACGTTTGGAATATAACGTTTCGAATTCAACCAATTTGTCAACGTTGAAAATTCAACGAGTAACGTTGAAATAACATTAAAACGTTTTAAAAAGGTTTTTTTAGGTAGGTGTATTTATTGGGTAGTGGTCTTTTAGAACCAATCAATGATAATGATTTGTATCAGCGTTCTGATAATTCCAATGCATGTAAAAAGATCAGGCAAGAAACTAAAAACCGGTGTTAACATATTCAAAGATAAATGATTACGAGCATTGAAGAACAAGTGAATGTATCGAAGAACTGAATGGGACAGTTCTTTTCTCGTCGAAGAAATGAAGAAAGGTAAGTTGATTGTACCACTTGGTGGAGATGTCACGTGATGGTTTTTCAGGAGCATCTCAGCCAAAAAATCTAAGGAATCACATCTGTATACTGGAGACAAAGTAACTAGACCACTATCAAACAAATGAGTAATGCTTTAATTAGCAAGGAGCTATGAGCTACAGACATACGCAAATAGCCTAAGAATTGAGAGAACACATGACTTTATCGCATTGTATATTCTTAGATTATTTGTAATTAGGAAACGAGAAATATTAGAATTAAGAAATTTTAATAATAATAATCCATGGTTTTATGTTCTATTATAACGAGAAAACCTACCAACCCTCTCAGTGCTCGTTATAGATATGCGGGTTGTCTCACGTGGTACAACCCGTGCTCGCCAGTCGACTAGCTTCGAATCGAAGAAGGGGTGGGTTCTTAAAAAAATTATTAAGTTTACAAAAAGGGCGCCAGAGAAGTTTTGGCAAGCACCCAAGACTTCATTAATTAGCCCACAACTCCTCAGTGGGTTAACAACACTCACTACACACTCCAAACGTTAAACTGAAAGGTAAGTTATCATAAGAAAATAAAAGTCAGCAAGTATCCCCTGATTGAAGTTTTAATTAGTCACTTTGGACCAAAGGTCTCTTTTCAAAATATTTATTACAATTTTAGTACAACAATGTCCCAAATAATGTCTGAACTCAGCTGAAGGCTGCAGATTCAGAATGTAGATAGGCTGAAGGCCGGAGTCTAGATAAATCCTAGAATTGCTAACTAAATTATCAGTTACGGCTTACGTAAATAACTGACAAGCAGGTTCTATAAATGCTGAGCAGAGCTGAAGGTTTCAAACTCAAGATGCAGAAGAGCTGAGGGCCCCAAACTACACCGATGACTCAATTCTATAATTATAGAGAAACGACCAAATGGTTCATGTACAATATCTCAAAATACAATGATAATATACACCAAAAATTAACAATGTACAGTTACAAGGGTTCACACTTCCGCAATTTATATCAATAAGAATATAAACATAAATAAATGCATAAGCATAAAATTTAAATAGCAAACGAGCTTAGCGTTGCTAAAGAAAATATAACTCGTAATTATGTGCGGCGCAAAATTATATACATAAAATCGTCAGAGTTTGAAAAATCCACTAAATAACGCAGTACCCATGTACGTACCGTAGTATCCTAGCGTTCAGATCCAACAGCTCAATATTTTAAACTATAAGCCAAAATTACAAATTTTAAATAAAGTGTAAAGCGAAACTATAGTAATTGCCGCAAAAAGAAAAAGAAAACTTTACATTAAAAAAATGTGAAATGTGACGCATAAAGGTGAATTTACAAATGAATGCAGAATAAAAAGGAAAACTGTTCACTTATCCTTTTTCCGGACCCAGAATAGGAACTGAAGTCGCTCCAGAATATTCCAGCTTTCCTGGAACTGGTCTCACTGACTCCTTGATAATGAATCCTTCTAACCAACGCTATCTACGGAAATTTACCACGAATTACGCAATTCCCCTAATTTCTACTGGTATTCTCAGTCATCGGCCCTTCCTGGACCAGTAGCTTAACGAGTCAGAGCTGCCAGCTGTTGGTTTTAGCCCTATTTTCTCCCCCTACGTAAGGATTGTCAGGTAAAATAATTTATGGCTTCCAGAGCACATGCAAAATTTTTATGTTGGAAGTGTGTGTTTACAAGTTGACGGCAAATGAAGGACTGACCATTTCGCGCATACAGTGCTTTGGATTCTCTCCGTCAACAAGCTTGCCAATCGTTAAACCTGCGACAACTCGGCGAATTTTTCGCGTTACACTACCAATATATGAGAGTAGAGCTAGACAATAATAGGGAATATTTAACCAATACGAGCCTTTACTAGTCACAGCAAAACTTAAAATAATGAAACACTGCACTGCTTTGAAAATTCCTAGGAAAAGTTACCTGGAGCATAGGATGGCTTTGAGAAAAGAAACTTTTCGATTGAAATTCCGACTTTTGAATTGTAGACTTGACGTTTGGCCAGCTGTAATAACTTCTAACTCCGGCTGGAGATAGGTCCAAACGAGACAATATATGGTCTCATCAGTTATACAAATGATATAAAAGAGTAAAGATACTTAAATTAAACATTTGCTGGATGAGTTTTCGAGGACCTGCTACGGTTTGTCCAAGATTTCGACTCTCCGAGCTTTACCCCTCGATACCGGAGAGCAATGTCTTCGGCATCGGAGGATAATGGGTTGAGCTGTCTATCAGGAGCGTCCCCGGGTTGCGGATAGGGGACGGCCAGAGACGTCGTGTACGTATGTACAGGAAAGAACTGGTCAATTGGAAAATATGGGGGATGAGGGCTATAAACGCTCAAAAGTATCCGTTTCCGAATACCCAATCACTGACAAGCTCGCGACACAAACCGCATAGTAGAGCAACGACCCCCTTACTAGGACCTTTCAGAGGTATGCCGAGCTATGCGGAGCGGGAGGCTTGGCTTAATCGCCCGGCCTACGAGGATGTGACAGTCGGTTCCTAGACTACTAACCTCGGTGCACCTGGCGCACCCCGTTGTATATAGCCTTGTACCTGCCTAAAAAGCTCTGCAGGTATCGACCTATCTTCTCCTATATTCGTAGGAACATTTATGGACCAACTAGAAAAAAAACAATATCTAAATAGCCTATCGAGACTCTTAGTAAAAGGGATTTGGAGGACAAGGAGAGAATGGAGACTATAGAGTCTCCAACGCAGCCTGATACTTCAGAAACCCTAAAAACAACACCACAGGGAGACGCCACGGCGAATACTGTGAATCAGATAGCTCCACGTGGAAAAATTCAGGTGCCCTGAGAAGGAAGCTCAAAAAAATCAGGGAACAAGGCATTGATACCAAGACAGTATCGTTGCCGATTCCCTTAACAAAAAACGGGGTGAAACCCAGCAGACAAAGGGTGTTAAGCGAACTGTGTCAGCTGGGAGTACCCCTGAACAAAAAAAGAGGGCTAAATGTACTACTAGTGGTATGAAGTACAGTGTGGCCCTTAAAGGGATCAAGGCAGCTGTAATCCCTAAAAACTTCCCAGGGGAAACTGTCTCGGAAGATCATGTAGGGAGTATCAAAGAGAACCTGACCAAAATGATCGACGAGGTGCAGAAGGCGCCTAAGTTTGAAGCCAGTCGATATATGGACGGCTAATACGGGCTGATATGTGCCAATGAGGAGTCCTTCAACATAACGAGGGACTATTTGGCAAGTAAAACAAACTGGAAGCTCATCAAGAGTGACGAACTTCCAAAACAGCAACGAGTCCTCGCCCTGCTTCCAGAGACTAAAGAAGAGGATTTGAAAGTGGGGTTAAAGAGACTCGAAAAACCAAACCCAAGGTTGAAGGTTGATCGGTGGATGATCGTTGGCTCCAAATCATCCGATACGGGACTACATGTGAGTCTCCGGACTGGTGAGGAGTCAATGAAGGAACTAGTCCGGGGTCAATGGAGATCGTACTATTTATTCTAGCGAGCCAGCTTTAAGACCCTGGAAAACACGACTGAAGAGGAAACAGTGACTCATCAAATACCTGAACCAACAGCCTCCTAAAATATTCAAGGTGCTACAAGCAATCTTGCAGCACAAAAAGACGGCCACGGCTGTCCTACATCGAAGGGTTGAGGCCGATAACATAGGCATCGTTCTAACCCAACACTCTTGGATAAACAAAGGTAAGATACTAGGGTTAGATATAAGGGAAATGAAACTGATAATGGGAACTAATCGTACTAAAGTAAGAACTTGTATGTGTTACAGATCTAAATTTAACTTGATGCCAATCACGGAACTTTGTACAGGTGACATGGTAGCAGCAAATATTAAATTTGAAAAAGGTGGAGAGGTAATAGAGACAATAATAGTGTCTCTTCGTCTTCCCATCGACTCAGGAGAACCGTTACCAGGGGCTAACATGAAGAACCTGATGGACTACGCCAGTCTACACAAGCTGGATCTTGTAGAAGCTGATACCAACGCACACCACTTCAGCTGGGGTAGCAAGGACAACATCACTAGAGGTGATAAACTATTTGACTATTTATGTATGACTGAACTTGATATTGCTAATGTGAGTAACTCGCCAACATTTAGAACATTGAGGGGGGAATCATCAATAGATGTAATTCTGTGCACTCTACAAGTCGGGGAGATAATAAGGCATTGGTATGTATCGGATAACCATCTCTAGCTGACCATGCCCATATATACTTCGAAGTAGATGTAGAAAAATCGGCTATTAGATCCTAAGAGTACCGATTGGGTATCTTACAAAGAGGACCTTCTAAAACCCGCACACACCAAGACAGATCTAAAACTGCCGAGGAGTTGGAAGGCACAGCTGCATGGTTGCAACAGACCATAGTGACTTCCTATCACAATAACTCTCCGATAAGGGAGAGTCGCTCTTCCAGACAAACCGTCTGGTGGAATAAAGAGCTGACAATACTGAGGAAAGAAAGAAAACGTCTTTTTAACAAAGCGAAAAAAACTGGCAACGGGGGAGCATATAAGGCTAAACTAGGTGCGTTTAACGAAAAATAGAAGAATCAAAGAAAATATACTGGAGGAAATTCTGTGAGAACATACAAGGTGTCCCTGACATGGTCAGAATTAACAGGATTCTCAAAAGGGATACTTCTAATAAAGTAGTCTCTAACCAGTTGCCGAGCGGAGAGTACACAAATACATAGGAGGAAGCTTTAGACCACCTCCTTAGTGTGCACTTTCCAGGCTCGGCAAAGATAGATTCAAATTACGATAACGGGCCGGTAGCCAAAACAAGGGCTACCAAAGAAGACTGGAAACTAACAAATGAGATTTTCAGACCCCATCTCATTAGATGGGTAGATTCATTTGATCCTTACAAAACTTCAGTACCAGATGGCATATTTCCCTAGCTTTTGCTAGGGAAATAATTCGAGCTATAAAATTCTATGTTGAATAGAATTTACAAAACATTTGTTCGGAATGAAAGAGATTACTACTCTTTTTGTATTCCGAAAACTATTATCTACGCTGAATAACTTTTGTTAAGCATTCTAAATTCTGCTGTAGTTTTGAACTTTTATAGTCGAAAAATATCCTTAGTGATAAGGATTTCAATATGCCATTTGTAAAAATATATATTTGATTTTATTGATGGCATTATCTGAAAAGGGTTTTGAGTAGCAAATATCTATTGAATATTTCCTTTATAATTTGCACTCATGACCGATATTGGGAATTTCAGAAAAAGTGGAATTCCGTATTTCTAGTTTGAGGGGGGCTTACGAGTCTTCTTCTGAAAGATATCTCATCTCAAACGACAGTCTTGAATGTTTCTTCTAGTAAATCGGTTTAGCTCAGTTGTATCTTAGTATCCTTACTGAAGTAACGCATATGTTTTATTTCCGCTCAAGTATCTTTCGGCATCTAAGTTAGTAGACGCGTATGTTAGTTAGTTAGTTATTGGTAGCCAATTTTCGCAACGAAAGGAGAAAGTGTAAAATTATAATAAGTGTTTAAAAAGTACTTTGTTTATAGTTCTGTAAATATGACTTCGATTTTTATTTTATAAACAATCTAACAACTGGAAATACAGTTCATTAATTATCAATGTACGTGCAACTTTTGTTGTTTCTTATTCTCTTATTTCAAATCGTTGTGCTTTTCTTACAATTTTTGATATCTACAATTTTATAAAATTCAAAAGCACGAGTAGGAAAATCATCTAAAGACAATTTCCTCAAATTTATTCAAATACATCTTCTACCCAGTTTTTCACGAATCTTCTCAACTCATAACCATGAGACAGTTCATTAATACTTTATTCTGATGTTTCCAATTGCGATTTTTGTATTTGATTGTGCGCGATCTTATTGTATCGCTGACAAAAAGTACTTTGAGATGTGGTTTGGTACCTACCAAAGATAATTTGATATACTTACTATTTAAGACTACATGCCTTAGCACAAGCCCACAGTTCTATAAAGGTTCTACATATAGGCAATCAGTATGATTTTATCCAACAATAGTTTATTATTCACTGTAAGCTGAGATCTTGCACCTATCAATCAATTTATTTGGTTCAATTTGATATATAGTTTTGCTTTTGATATGGCTATAAACTTTTCACATGAGTTTTTGATCCAGAACAGAGTTCCAAAAATTTAAGTTTGTTTTTGATTGGATAATGTCGCCGTTCATAATGCGTTACGAGCAGTAGATAGTGGTCAATACCCACTATGCGAATAAATATTACAGTTATGTTAATTCAATATCACATTGTGATAATGTTCTTCCTTTTTTTCTTCTCGTTTTAATCACATACACATCTATACAACCACTTATGCCCAGCTTGTGGCTGTTAACTTTTGTGATGTTTCAACTTAACTTCTCAGCGATGTTAAAGCGCTGCCTTTTTACATTACTATGATGTTACTAGAACTTCCTCAAAAGGAACTAAAAACAACATTTCTGTTACATTGTGAAATGCCTTTTAACATCTTGTCGATGTTAATGCAATGTCTAAAAAATAACATCATCTTATCAATGATCTAAATGAAACATTTCAAAAACAATACAGTGTATTCTCTTAGATGATGTATGGACATTACTTGAACCTCTAAATAATATACCTCAAACATTTTAGATGACATCCTATAGATGTTTCTGTGCCTAATCAGCAAATACAGGGTGACCAACTAAGAACGCCGGCTGTCGGCCATATTTCAAAAAACAGTCATGGTACAACTTTAAAAAAATACCTTCTGGAAAATTATCCTGAAAAATCGATGAAAAATATTTTTGAGTTCCTACCTAAAAAATCTGGTATGGAGTGGAATGAACACTTAAAAACATAATACTGTGATTATCTCCAAAAAAGACATACTAAAGGTGTCCTAGAAATACAATTTTTGATATATTGTTAAGATTATGAAAAAATAGTAGTTAGGGACTTTGTTTCCTTATTCTTCAAGTAAGGGGTGGGGGAAGGTTCAACCCAAAAAACAAATGTAACACTTTTTTGTTTTTTAATCGATATCCATGTTTTTGGCGTCATTTAAAAGTTTTTCCTCTTTAATAAGATATGCTTAACAAAAATTACAAAATTGAACAATTTTGTCAACGCTATGTGAAAAAGTCGACAACTTTTCCATTTTTCCATATCAGATATAAAAATTAAAAAAATGCCTCAATTTACATTTGAAATTTCCGAGTGGATACAAAATTATCTAATTTTGTTATCAATCTTATTAAACAGAAAAACTCTTTTAAATGCATCAAAAATCATTAATATCGGTTGAAAAGCGAAGAAGTTATAATTTGTTCATAAGTTTGAACCTTCTTCAGCCATTATTTGAAAAATAAAGGCAAAAAATCTCGTTAATCAAATTTTTTCATAATCTCATCCAGATTTTAAAAATTGTATTTTTAGGACACCTTTCGTATGTTTTTTTGGAGTATTATGTTCTCGAATGTTCATTCCACCCCTAGCGGATATTTTAGAGACTGCAAAATATTTTCCAGCAATTTTTCAGGATAATCTAAAGGTAATTTTTTTGAAAGTTGTACCATGATTATTTTATGAGATGTAGTCTACAGTGGTTCTTAGTTGTTCATCCTGTACATTTAAAATAAAATAGCAAAAAAGCAGTGAAGGATTTAAAACGTTTATTCATTATTAATAAACAGTACAGTAAATTTGAAAAAAACTAGAAAAAAAATATCTTGTCCGGGAATCCAACCTAAAAAAAATTGTGTAAGCATATTACATAACAAGTGTGGAAAGTGGAAACTATTGAACGCATTCAGTGAAAGCAAGCAAGAAAAAAGGGTATATTAATATGTAGTTACCATAACGTAACATACTTTGAAACTGAATTAATAAAGTTTAATGGATACACATACATTACAGCTAGTTTACAGAAAATTTATTAGAATAGTTTCTTAATTATATTAAAGCTATTAAAAAATTTACACCATAAAGATTTAATGAAACATTACGTTACATCAACAGAAATTCAATCTGATTAAAGAAAATTCTATCGTTTACTTACGGTTACTTTTTCTCACGCAAGAGTGGCTGTTTCGAGTGCCTCAACCATTCCATAACGTACACTTCAAAATCCTTATCTGTGAAACATTTAAAGGTGTTCTGAACAGCAGCTAATAAAGCAATTACTTTAGATCAAATTGTGCCAATGGAGACCTTTGATCGATCATCAGAAACTACATCAAACTTGATTTTCAGCCAATTGACTGGGACCCATTTTTCATAAGATACATGCGGGTTTCTTCAAAGGAATAATAACATATTTTATTTCTAGAAGTGACTTTTCATGATTCACCTTCTATCACATGCCTCACTCCATTTGGCAGGTAAATTCAGGTGTGCTATGAAAATTCATACTTCTTTTCTGTATGAAATAATATACTAATCTTATCTTGTTATTTTCATCCTGGAACATATTGTATATTAACATCGTGGAATTGTAACTTAATGAAATCTTAGCATTAATAATACACTGTATACAAAAAAACTACTTATGAAGAAGAGATATGAACACATTATCAATTTAACTAGAGACCTTGAGTTTCATTTAAAAACAATAATATGAGCAAATTCCACGAAGTAAGGGTCGAGACAGTCAATTCAATTTAAATGAGTTTATAATTAATTGTATCCAATTGAGTATCCAATAGCTGTGTTTCTACAATAATAAATAATTGAATTCTGTTTGTTGACTGGAGCATTCAGTATCATAAGTTACATATTCTTCAACTAGATTAATATAGGTACCATTGTAAGGAACATCTACAGAAATTTCTGTTTTTAAAGTCTTAAACAGTCTCTAATTGTTCACAAGATTGTTAGTAATAATGTTAAAATTCAATATTTTTTGCACTGTTTAATGCAATGTCTGTATCAGACTATCTGAAATTGTTACTCCCCTTTCATTACATAATTACCAACTATTTATTACTTTTTCGCCCAACCTTTCTATATGCGAGAAAAGTATTGGTTTACCCCAAAAATAGTTGGAATTTTGAAATGTTATTTTGAGTTATTTTCACGTTTTCCATCAACAACAACACGAAAAAACGGTATTTAGAAAAAAAATCCTGTGTGTATGTCGTCGTCGTCGTTGTCGTCGGCCACTTTTCCTTACATGTCTTGTTAACACGATACAGCCTCCGGAGTGTAATAAGTCAGCAGTTTTATGATTGAATATTGTAAAGGACATATCATAGATGATCCCTATCGATTTTCAGTTCACCAGACCCAGTACAACGGGTGCTATGGTACTTGAAGTACGACATTTTGTAATTTTTAAGAAATTTCAGTTTGTTAGCACGATACAGCCTCCGGAGTTCAACAAGTCACCAATTTTATGATTGAATAATATTCAGGGCATCTTACTGATGAACCCTATTGATTTTCAGCTCACCGGAACTAATACAACAGGTGCTACAGTACTTTAAGTACGATATTTTTGTCATTTTTGGAGAAGTTTCTGTTTGTTAGCACGATAAAGCCTCCGGAGTATATACAATTGACCAATTTTATGATTGGATATTATTCAGAGCGTCTCAAATATGAACCCTATTGATATTTAACTCAGTAAAGCCAGTACAACGGGTGCTATGGTACTTGAAGTACCAAATTTTCGTCATTTTTGGATAATTTCAGTTTGTTAGCACAATACAGCCTCCAGAGAGTATACGATTGATCAATTTTATGATTGAATATTGTTCAAGGTGTCTCACAGATGTACCCTATTGATTTTCAGTTGACTAGAGCGAGTATAGCGGGTTCTATAAATCCAGATATAATGAATTTTTGGTTATATTTGGAGAAATTTCGGTTTGTTAGCACGATACATCCCCCGAAGTGTATACAAGTAAGAATTTTATTATAGAATATTGTTCAGGGCTACAGATGCGGAAAAGTTAGTTTTAATCCTTAAAACCGTTTATTTTTCATTTTATTTGTGTAAGTAGCTTCTGAAACATCTTGAACATTGGAAATATTTTCTTCTAGATTCAAATATCTGCCAACATATGAACATGTTTTATTATTAATAATAATATCAACCCTATTGCAATATCAAGTTTTTTGTTGGGTATAATGCATATCTAGGATTTGAAATATTGTCGATCGTTTTTAAAATATACTTACTAACTAAAATATTTTAAAAGTTGAAAAAACCCTTATTTTGTAAACTCTATTATATAATGTTAGTGTAGAATTCCGCCACCTGGAATTTCAATGTACAATAGCTGAAAAAAATATTGAATGAGTATTAAGTTTTAATAATTATGATTTTGGAATAGGTCCTTAACGATAACAACTGCTGTTCGTTCATTATAACCAAGTATAGAGACTGTAGCTAAGTAGGAACTAACGAAAACGAAGATCCTTTTATTCAAGTACTACTTGCAAAATATGTGCTGCCTGCAAATAAAATATAACACAAAACTGAAAACCATCCGCCATTTCATGCTTGTCATTTGTTTCCACAGATAACTACTGTGTTTCGTTCGTCAGTTCTTCTCCTTTTTTTTATGTTACTGTGATGTTTAATATGAGATATTACCGAGAGTTTTGTGAACTAACATCGACAGACGTAACAGTAGGATGTTACTAAAAATTATTTCGAAAGATGTAAAAGTAACTGCAACGTGTGATCATCTTAGAAACATGTTAATTTGTAATATTACAGTAACGTTCTGTATGTGACATTAGTGATAAGTATACAAACTAACATCGTATGAATGTTTCCTATAGGAAGTTACTAAAAAGAAGTTCATAGGATGTGTATGTAACTGCGAATTCAAGTATTACTGTGTACATCAGAAATATGTTTGATTTACATGACATGGATGTTAATAGAGTTGGTAATAAAATTAAGACATCTAGGAGATATCTTATTAACGTTTTAAATAAACATCACGAAAAGTCTCTAAAAAGAAAATCACAAAAAAGACTTGTTATGTTTCTTGTTTAGTGGGTAGGTTTAAGAATCTACCCTACTTAGTTGTAGTCAGTATTTCTTTATGGGCGAACCATTTTGTTGATGTTTTTTTATATATAGAAGCAAAATATAGTGTTTATTATTTCGGAAGTACTCGAACTTCACTACTATTATCTAAGACCTTTTTAACTCTGTTGTCCTTCACATCGCCTCACGTAATATCTCGAAACGGGCAAACTGAAACGCAGACACCTCAAATTATGTTCGTAATTAACTTTTCCTAGTATTTTTCATTGTATATGAGAGTTCGTCAACCTGTCATTAGATGCAGATAATCTCACATGAACAAAATTAAAGAATAACGGATACAAGATGTGCCGTAACGAGTCAAAGTTAACAGCATTTGTTGCGGTTTCAAAATACCGAGACAATTTGAAAGAACCATTTTCATAAATTGTTTTAAGAAATATGATTATTGTCTAACCAGCTAACAGATGGTTGGAATTATATCCCAACATTAAGTACTATATATAATATTTATTTTGAATTAGTCAGAAAGCTTTCTTGCTAAATAATGAATAAAATAGATTATATTAAAATAAGTGGTAGACGATTTATATGGTTAAGCTTAGCTGTGAATGGAATTTAAGCAGTAGATAATACTTATGTCATTCTATTAGTAAAAATTGTTAGTAATTGTGGACAAGGTATTTAGGTATATAATGGCAATAATAGTTTTAATACACTATATTTATTTCCAGTACATAACCAAAGTAAAAATTCTAAAGGGAGAATAAATCTTTCAACATGCCCACTTGACATAACATTTTTTTAACAACTTGTCTACTTCCTCTTTATGAGTAAAATGTCATCTGTCACTTTAAGTCAGTTTTTAGCGTAACTCAATAAAAATAGCTACAAAGAACGATAAACTGGCATATTTATGTCAAAATTTCGTAAAATATTATGGTTCCTTTTCACCTGTCACATATCTTCTAAGTAGTTGCTTATAGTTTTTCTGTGTCTCATTACTGAAGATTCACTGTTTACGTTCCGTTTCTTACATAGGATCTAAGTAATCCGCTCATTTTTACTTAAAAGCTTCATTAGTGAAATAAATATTGGCTTTTTCAAACTCAATTTAAATAAACTCAATTTGAATACCTATATGACAACTTAGAATTTATTGGTATAATCGTTTGCTAGATACGCCATTGCTTTTCTCTTATCCAAAGGATATGTATTTTCCGATCAAATAAAAAAACAGGACATCTGTATGCAAATTTGTCGCAGCACCGTTTTTAAGTAAATATCAACTCTGACTTTTAGACACTTCACGTCTTATTGGCAATGACGTGAAATGATGTAGCTGGTAGTGACGTGTGCAAATTGAGCAAATCGACTGAGATGGCTCTAGAATAACAAACTAGCGTTCTACATAGTTTTTGTTTTATATTCGAATAATATAATGCGTCGAAAGGTCAATAACTTGGAATATATTGAAAATAGAGGGGTCATTTTTAAATAACTTACTTAGAGACGGAAAAAATATTTGAACAAAAACAGATTTAGAAATTTCTAGTACTTTGTATTAATGTAAATGTACCTCTGACTTATGTATAGAGTGGGAAAGGAAATCAACAAAAATGTGTAACAGTCATTATTTAATTGAAAGTAGCATACAAAATTCATTCGTCCATAAAATAAGAGCCACCAGCAATCTTTAGTCAAACTATAACTCAAATTATAACTAAGTTTTCATAAGAGGTACGTCAACAACATATTATGTAGGAATGACATTGATTAGTTAGACTCCGTAGGGAGAAGCGAACTTATGAACACTTTGAAAGGACAAGGAGTGGAAGCAAAATATAGTACCGAGTAAAAAAATCAAAAATTAGTCTCTCAGTACACAAAGGCAAAATAGAAGAATTTGTAAAAAACAAAGGCATAAGGGAGAGAAGGAAAAATTAAATGATTAGGCGAAGTGATGATCAAGAAAAGTGTTAGTATAAATAGTATATACGTCCTTCATACTAACTTTTATTTTAATGATAGTTGTGAGCATTGCTCTACGGGGGATGACAGATTTAAAAATAAAATTAATCAGGAAATTGTCAAAAAGAGTAAAACAAAGAAGATAATTAAAACTGCTTACAATTTGATGTTGTTATTTGTAAACACAATAGATTGGCGACGAGGATTCGAAAGAACCACATATTCATTATAGATTAACCATGCCAAATAAAAGAAATCGAAGAAGTATGAACCTACAAGATACTCAAACTTCATTCTCAAGTTCAAGTAATATAACTATGAACCTTATGATGCTACAAAATCACAATGGACTCGATGGGTACAACGATTCAACGGCGCTTGTGAAATTTATGGATTTGTTGAAACTAGTAAGGTCTCTTATTTTTTACATTTTATGGACTCCGAAACATACGACATACTTTGTGACAAATTAACACCACATG
The DNA here is from genome assembly GCA_963921935.1 of Galeruca laticollis. Lineage (NCBI taxonomy): Eukaryota > Metazoa > Arthropoda > Insecta > Coleoptera > Chrysomelidae > Galeruca > Galeruca laticollis. The sequence continues at coordinate 84,401,954 of OY998176.1, read as the reverse complement.
ATCCAAAATCAATGGATTTTCAAGAATTGGTACAACCTCTCCATGATTAGATCAGTCCTACTCCAGTGGAAATTGCAGAAATTTTCCGACTCCATCAACGGAAACAACAGGAGGGTGAATCTATACAACCGTACATTACAGCTTTACAATTTGTTTGGGGTCCACGTAATGATAAAATTCAAAGCCGTTTATTAGAAAAGGAAGACTTGACATTAGATAAGGCTGTAGAAATAGCTGTAGGTATGGAACTCCTCGCAAAAGCATCTGCTAAATTACATACTAATAAAAATTTAAATCAAATCAACTTTAAAGCTAAAACAAACTTACCTGCAGGTATTTCAAATTTTTCATAATTTTGTTTTCGATGCGGTGATCAAAAGCATTTAGCTACAGGTTGTCCTAATAAAGATAATTTAATTTGTACTTTTTGTAACAGGAAAGGTCATCTTCAGAACGTGTGTAGGAAGAAATCTTCAAATACTTATAAAATTGATTTCCAGAATAATGAAAAACCAGCTGAGGAGATAATAACAATTGAATCTGATCAAAATATTTATAGAGAATTTTTTTATCAAACCTTGGTTGTTAATGACAAAGAAATCACTTTTGAAGTTGACAGTGGTGCTGCAGTATCAGTTATAAGTAAGCGTAAATTTGATTTACTTTTTCCAAATACTACCATTAGTCAAACGGATCTTAAAATAATTTTCTACTGTAATACGTCCCTTGAAGTTTTAGGGCATTTATCTTGCAAGGTTTCATTTAAGTATAAAAATTTTGATTTAAACTTGTATGTTGTTACAGTTGACATAGATCCACTATTAGGTAGTGAATGGATTCGTCAAATGCATTTGAATTTGTTTTCTACTTCTCTTGATCATATTGTTAATTCATCTACGGAAGTATTGGTCAAGGAATTAGAGGAAAAGTATTCAAGTGTGTTTACAGCCGGGATAGGCAAATTTAAGGGTATGCAGGCTTCAATTTCAGTAAAGGAAAATACAAAACCTATTTTCTGTAAAGCGAGATCAGTTCATTTTCCTCTAATTCCTAAAGCAGAAAACAAAATTGAAAACTTGCTTTCTCAAGGTATACTTACTAAAGTGGATAGATCTGACTGAGCTACTCCTATAGCTCCTGTAGTAAAAAGTAATGGAAATGTTCGAATTTGTGGAGATTTTCGAGTTACACTCAATAATAATATTAAAATGGATAAACATCCTTCGCCCACAATTGATAAATTCTTTAATTCAATGGCAGGTAGAAAGAAATTTACTAAACTTGATTTGAGTCAGGCTTACTTACACATTGAAATACGACCTGAAGATTGTCATTTATTAAAATTAATTACTCATAAAGGTCTTTATACTAGTAATCGCTTGATGTTTGGCATTTAGATATAAACCAAGGGCGGGCAAGATGACATAGGGTAATTCATTTTTCCGGTCATCTTGCTATGCCGTTTTACCCGCCTTGTTGTTTCTCACTACTGATACCTATTCGTAACAATTGAACAACATATAAAAGCGAAAAACAATTTACGTTGCTGTCGTGAATATTCGTACTATTACTCTAACCCATTGGTTCCCAACGGGGGCGATACCGCACCCTGTGGGCGCTGCAGCCTTTTAGGGGGGCGGTAGCGGACTCAGAAGCAAATAATGAACAGTCAAGAGGAATGGTGAAATGAAAATGATTTAATAAGGGTTAATAAGCAGTTTTAAATTAGCATTAATAATAATACTAATAATTATAATAATTTCTTTTAGTTCAGAATAGAAGTATATGACTTGTCCTCGCACGTTGATAAGCGAACGCGCGATGTTCATACAAAGTAACATGTTTCGACATGTTCGCACACAGACAAGTTGAATCATGCACGAAATGAAACGTATAAAAGCAACAGCTCTACGAATTTTTTGTTAGTTAGTTGTATGTGCTTGGCCGCGATATATAGTCGTGAATTATAAGCTCTGCCGTAGTAAATAATCGTGAGTGGTGTGTCATTTTATAAACATTACTATCTATAAATCTATTGAGAATTTAATTTTTGTATGAAAATGACTGAATCTACTTCTAAATTAAAAAAGAAATGCCGGCAATACAGTATTGAATATTTAAAATATGGATTTGCGGAATCTTCTACAAACAAATCATCACCTATGTGTTTAATTTGCCGAAAAGTTTTTTCAAATAAAGCTATGGAAGCTTCTAGGCTACAAGAGCATTTACATAAAATGCATCCTGATAAGAAGAACAAAGATATATTCTATTTTCAAGAACTCGAAAAACAATATTTAAAACAGCCAACTATATCAAACCTTTTTGTATCGTCTTCTAAACGAGACGATGGTGGGCTACGAGCCTCATATAACGTTTCATTGTTAATCGCAAAGTCAGGAAAACGACACACCATTGGCGAGGAATTAATTTTGCCGGCAGTCGAAGAGATATTAAAAACTGTTCTCCATCATAAGACACCATTTGATATCATTAAAAAAATGCCTCTCAGTAATAATTCAGTGCAAAGAAGAATAGATGAAATGGCAAATGACGTTGGAATATCATAATGCGATTACCTAAAGACTTGCAAATTTTCCATTCAACTCGATGAATCAACTTTACCAAATAACGCAGCTCTACTCTTATCATACGTACGATTCATATCAGAAGAAAAAATTCATCAAGAGTTATTATTTGCTAAGAATTTGGAATCTGATACAAAGGGACATTCTATATTTAATATCATGCTAGAATTTTTTCAAGAGAAACAAATTCCTATTAGCAATATTTTGTCTGCTGCTACTGATGGTGCTCCAGCAATGACCGGGCGTCATAAGGGTTTTATAGCACATGTGAGAAAAGCAGTGCCAAATGTACTCGCTGTACATTGTATTATTCACCGTCAGCATTTGGTTGCAAAAAAATTGAATGAACGTCTGCATGCGTCCCTCAATAACGTTATTAAAGCAATCAATATCATTAGAAGCAATTCATTGAATAACCGTTTGTTTCATAAACTTTGCAATGAAAATGATGAAGACTACAATCGCTTGCTGCTGCAGACAGAAGTACGTTGGCTCTCTAAAGGTGTTTGTCTGAATCGTTTTTTCAATCTATTTGACTCAGTGTTGGAATTTCTTGAAGAAAACGAACGATTGCGCGAAAACCTGATTACGTCAAAAAATGACATCGCTTATTTGACGGACCTGTTTAAAGTATTTAATTAAGTCAATCCACAATTGCAAGGTGATAATTTAAATTTAATTAAAACTAAAAACGTCATAGCTGCTTTTGCAGGAAAATTCCTTATATTCAAAAGAAATCTTGGTAGAGGTGAGTACAACCATTTTCCCACATTATCAACAGTGTCTGCAAAACCGGAAGATTTACTTACTTACTGCCACCACTTGGAAGTTCTTCATGTTGATTTTACAGAGCGTTTCCAAGATATTTTAAACATGGTAATACCAAGTTGGGTTATAGATCCTTTCTCAAACACAGATACTGAAGACTCATCAAATTTGGAAGAGGAGCTATTAGAACTCACATTAACGAAGAACTGAAAGTAAAATTCAAACGTGGATATCAAGAGTTCTGGCTTCAAAAACCAATACCAGTTCTCTATCCTGGATTGTGGATAATAGTACAGAAGTTGTTAATTGCATTTCCTTCGTCCTATATGGCTGAGCGTGCATTCAGTGCAGTAACTGATTTGCTGTCAAAGAAGAGGAACAGACTACACATCACTGAACGTGGCGATCTGCGATTGATGTTAATGAAATTGGAACCCGATATTAACAAACTGGTAACACTCCACCAGCCTCAACCGTCTCATCGATTTTTTCTTTATTATTAATTTTGTATTTCTTATTGTATTGCATTTCTTATTTCTATTGTGATTGTATTTCTTATTGATTTTGTGTTTATATTTGAAAGTTTAATAAACAATTTTATTGTACATTTGGTAGTCGTTTAATAAATTTCTACTTCATCATTCCTCTAAAATAGAATTTAGACATTAACTGAAATTAAAGCTAAATACAGATCAAATGGGACGGTACAGATGATATTCAAATAAAATTAACTACTTTGGACTAACCAGCGACTGGGGGGGGGGGGGTGGTTGCGGTGAAATTTTTTTTCTCTTCTATAGGGGGCGGTGGTCCAGAAGAAAAGGTTGGGAACCACTGCTTTAACGTGTATCTATGCACTTCAGACCTACACTCAGCACAGCGTTGCCAATATTTATGCAAAATGGCAAGGATTAGGGAATTTGAAGCCGGTCATATTTTCTATAGGAAACAAAAACCATTTTGCCCGACTATGTCGTATTACCCGTCGCTCCCCTACTTATTAATTTTTGATGACTGTATTTTGAGTACTTCAAAATATTTATAGTTATGTGAAATAACATTGTTTTAATTGGTCTTGCCGTTATTTTATAACTTAACATCTCGAATTTCTCAAACTCGCTAAGCTGGCTTTGAAAATGTCTTGGCGAACGTCCCAATTATTTAATAATGTTTCATCCTTACACCTCTCAATGCTACATGATTAATATATTTTTTTCTGTATTCACAAAGATGTCACTTAATATTAATCGAGAGAAAATCCATCTTGAAAAATATATTCCGCATATTGGAGCAATTTAATTAACATAACTAGGAAAGTTGGCTTGTTGAATCAAAGAAAAAATCAACAAAATTAACAACTGTTCATAAATCATTCGATTTTCAACTAATGATTTTAATGACAACGACTGAGTAGATAATATACGTGAAGTAATGTTGTCTTATAAATTACGTATGTAAATTTTTATGAATTTAATGGGTTCTGATACATTATAATATAACGGAAATGTTGACATTCGCAAGTGAATTTGTCTTTTTTAAAGACGAATTTTTATATGTCTTTTGAAATGAGCTTTGACAACTCATATAAATAATACTAATTGTAGTAACAGACAGCTTCAAAAATAAACGACGCGACGCTCGTTTAAGAATTATTCAAATAAATACTACCGGGCACTTGCAAATCATTCCATTTTTACTTTTCCGCCCAACCTACCTAATATGCGAAAAAAGTATTGGTTTACCCCAAAAAAAGTTGGAATTTTGAAAATTTTTTTTGAGTTCTTTTTACGTTTTCCATCAACAACAATACGAAAAAACGGTTATTAGAAAAAAATCCTGTGTGTATATCGTCGTCTTGGACGTCGTCGTTGTCGTCGGCCACTTTTCCTTACATGTCTTGTTAGCACGATACAGCCTCCGGAGTGCAATAAGTCAACAACTTTATGATGGAATATTGTTAAGGACATGTCACAGATGAACCCTATTGATTTTCAGCTCACCAGAGCCAGTACAACGGGTGCTATGGTACTTAAAGTACGACATTTTGTTATTTTTTGAGAAATTTCAGTTTGTTATCACGATACAGCCTCCGGAGTTCAACAAGTCGCCAATTTTATGATTGAATATTATTCAGGACATCTCACTAAGGAACTCTATTGATTTTTAGCTCACCAGAGCCAATACAACATGTGCTACAGTACTTTACGTACGATATTTTTGTCATTTTTGTTAGCACGATACAGCCTCCGGAGTATATACAAGTTACCAATTTTATGATTTGATATTATTCAGAGCGTCTCAAAGATGCACCCTATTGATATTCAGCTCAATAAAGCCAGTACAACGGGTACTATTATAGTACTTAAAGTACCAAATTTTTGTAATTTTCGGAGAACTTTCAGTTTGTTAGCACGATACAGCCTCCAGAGAGTATACGATTGATCAATTTTATTATTGAATATTGTTCAAGTTGTCTCACAGATAAACTCTATTGATTTTCAGTTGACTAGAGCGAGTACAGCGAGTTCTATAAATCCAGATATACTGAATTTTTGCTTATTTTTGTAGAAATTTCGGTTTGTTAGCACGATACATCCCCCGAAGTGTATACAAGTAACAATTTTATGATAGAATATTTTTCAGGTCCATAGATGCGGAAAAGTTAGTTTTAATCTTTAAAACCGTTTATTTTGCTACTTATTATCTATAAAAAGTATAATGATTGATATTTTTGATTTATTTAATAAATTGTCCAGGTAATATTAGGTGTAGGATATTATAAATACATCAATCACATTATATAATAATAATAACATTCAGCTTCATTTTAGGATTTTCTATTATTATATTTCACGAAATTCTTCCAACATTCTACGCTAATAGTCTAACCTATCTCTACTGTACAATAATCGGTACGGGCTTAGGAAAAGAGTATCAACGCAAGACGCCAGCATAGCGGTTTTATAGCGTCCTGCGCTTTCCGGTTCCTCGCTTCCATTATCCTCGGTCTTCCCAATCTCCTGGTTGTAGGTTCCTTTTCGACATGGCTTTTTGTATTCCTTCCATCCATATCGCCGTAGGTCTTTCCCGTTTCCTTTTCTCTGCGAGTGTCCATTTAAGAATTTGTTTGGGGATTCGTGTGTCATCCATCCATTCAACGTGGCTGTACCATACCAGTTGTCTTCATTTATTTTCTTTTATTATATTTGTTTGGACATTTTTAAGGTCTCTAATTATCTCATTTGTTACTCACTCCATTATTGATTTACCTGCTGCCCAACACCAGAAGTCCATCTCCAGGGAAAGCAGCCGTCGCTCTAAATTTGCAGTAAGTTGCCAGGTTTCACAGCCACACAGGACTATACTTTTAAATATGGCGTTGTATAAAAGGTGTTTTCGTTCTCGAGATTATAGACTTTGACCACAGGATGGAGTTCAGGCACCCTATCACCCTCTTTTCCCTCACAATTCTTTCTCCGGACGGCCTCCAGTTTCAATCTTTATTCCTAAGTACATGTATACGGAGCAGGAGTATTGCCTGCGGTTCATAGGTAGTTGAAACTGGATGTCTAAGACCTATGGAATTGATTAACCCATTGGATAAATTGATTAGTATGACTTTTAAATTACTAACTCGGAATACTGTTTTTAAAAACGTTTATTTTACAAAATGATAATTCTACAAACTACGTTTTCTTACATATACTTTTTGATTAGGTTTAAATATTTCCCGTTTGTCTCGGTTTGTATTTAGTTTAGAAGTATTTTTTTCTTTTCGATTAATGAAGTCGGAATTAATTTTTGTGATTCTTGATGTAATCATTTAAGAGTATTTTATTTATGTCAATGTCGTAAACATCATTATTATTAATATGTCCGTTGACTATATCTATCGGTTTCATTTTTGTACTGGAGTGAATCGAATGATTGTAAGCAAGTATAGCATATAACATTTTCATTTTAACTGGGGTTATCGTCTTGAGTTACTTCTGTTGTTGGAATTTTTAGTTGATTTTCAACTGTAAATGGCGAAGGTGTATTATTACTTCGTTGTGATTGAGACGGAATTGGTTCATTGCTAAAATTTATATCGCGGCTCAAAACATCGTCAACATTTTTCCAAAAATTTTCATCATTGAGAATTTCGTTTGTTTCTTTAGAATTTATTTCTATTCTAGATAATACATCCGCATTAGTATTAAGGCTTCCACGTTTATATACAATTTTATAATCAAATTCATCTAATTTGATTCGCCATCTGATGAGTTTAAAATTTGGGTTTTTTAGAGAAAAAAGCCATTGAAGTGGTTTGTGGTCACTAACAATGGTAAATTTTTTGCCATATAAATAAGGTCGGAAATATTTGGTGGCCCATACAATGGCCAAAAGTTCTTTTTCTGTGGTATCATAATTGCGTTCAGAATCGTTAAGGGTTCGAGATGCGTAAGCGATTGGAAGATCTTTTCCGATGGGACCTTGGGAAAGCACTGCACCGAGTGCTACATTACTGGCGTCTGTGGTCAAGTTGAAAGGTTTCGTGAAGTCGGGATACTGGAGAATTGGATCATTGGTCAGAATATTTTTGCATGTTTCGAAGCATGATAAGAATTCGTCATTGTGTTCGATTGTCGCGCCCTTTTTTAGACATTTTGTCAGTTTTTTCGTCAAGTGGGCAAAGTTTTTTATAAAACGTCTATAATATCCCATCAGTCCCAAAAAGCCTTTCATTTGTTTAGTAGTTTTGGGTATAGGGTAATCTTTGATGGCTTTAATTTTATCTGGGTTGCATTTCACTCCAGAAGGGGTGACTACATGTCCGAGATAAGCTACTTCTTTTCTCAGGAATTCCGATTTATCTAATTGAATCTTGAAATTAGATTCTCTGAGTCGATCAAATACGCATTTTAGTCTCTCTATATGCTCCTGTAATGAAGTGGAAAAAACGATTATATCGTCAAGGTATACAAGGCATTTTTCATTTTTTATGCCTCGTAGTATATTGTCCATTGCCCGCTGGAAGGTAGCTGGGGCATTTTTCAAACCGAATGGCATCCGGAGGAACTCCCAGTGTCCGGATTCGGTGCTGGAAGCTGTTTTATCTATATCTTTTTCAGCCATCTCTAGCTGATGAAAACCTGAAGCTAGATCCAAAGTTGTAAAGTATTGGCATCTATCTAACTTGACTAATGAGTCCGTTATATTAGGAAGTGGGTACTTGTCATAGTTTTTTCGTTAAGACGTCTATAGTCTATAACTACACGAAATTCGGCTTTCCCAGAAGCGTCTTGTTTCTTGGGTATGACCCAAATTGGGACATGCCAGGCACTTGAGCTTGGTCGGATAATTGTATGTTCAAGAAATTTCTGAATTTGTTTATCTACTCCTTTTTTGCACACAAAAGGATATCGATAGGTTTTAGCGTAAACAGGAATCTCGTCGGTGGTTCGTATTTCATGTTTAATTTTGTTCGTAAAAGTAAGTGGTGTGTTTTCGTTATAAAATATTCGGAACAAAGTTCAAGTATTTTGGATTTTTCCTCGTCATTCAAGTGATCTGTTCTAATATTATTTAAATCTAAAGTTTGTGTAGAAGTGTCTTCTAGGTTATTCAATTCGAAATTTTTAAAAGCATTGTTATCACATTTTTCTACAGGAAGTGGTTCTGAAAAACTCAATTTAACTGGATTTGTTGTGATATTTAGAATTGTAGTAATGGCTTCTCCATTTCTTGCAATTGATAGCGACTCTGGTATTTCACAACCGTGAAATTTTTGGTGTGAAATGATGATTCCACCATTCTTTATACTTGTTTTTATTTTGATAACCTTTTCAGTTCTAGGTTCGATAGTAATAGAATTTAATTTAATTTTACTATGTGGAGTCATTAACCATCCACTAGAAAAGTTTATGTTGGCTTTCAATAGTTTCAAGTTATCTAGGCCAATAAGTCCTTGGAATACACTATGGAACTTGAATACATAGAATTTGAGATTTAAATTATCAGATAAATGAAAATTTTTGAAGAAGGGATTAGAGTGCTATATTTGTGGGAACAACTGATTTCACAGTAAATGGGTCATGAGTTAGGTTATCTGAAAAATATTCAAATGAAATTTCGGGATCTATGAAGGATTTTGATGATCCAGAATCTATTAAAAGTTTGATATTATACTCGGGGAATATTATATAAGGCAATTCACTATTATTACTTAAATTTAATGGAATTGATTCGGGGGATATGTTTCCCCTAAATTCTGAGGCGTTTCGTGAAAATTTGTAGAATATTGATTTAAGGAATCGAAATAATCATTATTGTTTTGTTCTTCAAATTGATATTGTTCGTTTTCAGAATATGAGTTATCAGAATAATAATATTGTTCGGTTTCCTCGTCCTGAATATCAGCATTAAATAATTCCTCGGCTATAAAATTATTTTGTGGTCGAGAATTTTGGAAATGATTTTGATTTGAAGGACCTGGGTATGAGTTTCTGATATGTGTACTCATAGGGTGATTGTTTACTGTGTGGGTTTTGGTAAATTTAAATTTTGATTTGCTTTGAATGCATTATGGTTCTGTGGAGGTTTGAAGACTTGAGAATTCGTAGGAAAACGTTGGGGTTGCCTTGGAGTTATAGGGCGAACAGGTATAGGTTGAGATGGAAATGATCTCTGTGCTCTAAAGAAATTATTAGGTGTATGAGTATTAAATTGAGTTGGATTACTGTTAAAATTCTGTCTTTGTACAAAGGGCTTACCAGAGTATTGCGGTTGCTTTATATTTGTTTTATGAGTAAAATTTTGGAAATAATGTACAATGTCTTCTTTTAAAACATATTGTAAAGCTTCGGCTAAATTATTTGGTTTCATGCATCTAATAGTTGTACCTAACGGTTCTTTGAGTCCTGATACAAATGTTGTTAAAGCTAAATTGTTATATAAATTTCTTTTTAAAATTTTTGAGTCATTTTCGATTTCATGAACGTCTACATAACTACATAAAAGATTGAGTATGTTTAAATCTCTATCATAGAATTGCTGTGGTTTTTCATTTGATTGTTGTCTCATCATTACTAAATCCCTATTTAGACAAGTTTCGTCTCTCTGATCTGCGAAATTTCTCGTTAAAACATCTCTTAACTCGTTCCAAGTAGATACATTTTGTATATTCAAGACTAATTTAGCATTACCAGTTAATTTAGATATTATACAATTCAATAAATACACATTTTGGAAACAATTTGGTGTGACTATTCTGTAAAATGAATCAATTAATGATTTACAGACACTTTTAAACTTTGAAGAATGTTTGATAATTGGTCAACTTCAGACATAAAAATTTATTGTACTCACAGTAATAATAAAAGAAATATTTCAAGCATTCCTATAGAGATATACTCCGGTTCGGCAATTTTTGTCTTCCTCAGATGAATATCTCTGCAAAATTGGACTATTGTCGTTCCAATTCCCGTTGATGGACTTCTTCGTGCTCGGGATCGTTTCGGTGTGTGATACACTGAGTTTTCTGACGTTCTAGGAGCCACTCTAAACTTCCACTTGCACAAAACAACTAAGTCCGTAGATTCCGATACTCAGTCAATCGTTAACGAAAATTAACGCGTTCGATACGTATTAATTCTGAATATTCTACTGACTGCGCCACTTTCAAATTACTAACTCGAAACACTGTTTTTAAAAACGTTTATTCTACAAACTGATAATTCTACAAACTACGATGGACAATGTGAAATCTAGTAACTGACTAACTTTATCTACAACAAGTAATTTTATATATATAATATTTATGCTGATTACGAGATCTGCATCTTACGCCGTGGAACAGCAACTCATCGGTTTCCATATGAATCGTTGATATAATTTATGTGTCAAAAAGAAGCATTTTTTCAGGAGATAAAGGAACTACGGGAAAGTCATTATCTAATAAAAATTTACAAAAGTTAAGTCCTTTTGTAGACCAAAATGAATTCTTTAGGGGGTGGGGTAGATGCAATTGTCTAATTTGGATTACTCGAAAAAACACCCTATATTGTTGTCAGCTAAACATCGTTTGGTAAAATTGATTTTTGAATTTACACATGGCGAATTACTCCATGCAGGTCCCCAATCGATTCTATGTAGTATTAGAGAACATTTTTGGGTTTTAAATGGCTGTAATTTGGCTAAACAAGTGTTCCGCAAATGTATTAAATGTTTCAGAGGAAACCCTAAACCTTGTGAGCAGGTAATGGGAATGCTTCCAAAAGAGCGGGTTAGACCATCACCGCCGTTTTATATAGTTGGACTGGACTACGCATTTCCATTTCATATCAAGACCAAGTATGGTAGGGGTGCACAAATTAATAAATGTTATATATGTTTATTTGTATGTTGCTCTACCAAAGCTATACATATAGAGGTAGTTTCAGATTTAACTAGTGATGCTTTTATAGCCAGTTTCCATAGATTTATTGCAAGAAGAGGAAACCTTTCAAAATTCTCTCTGATAATGGAACTACCTTTGTGGGTGCAAACAATCAATTTAAAAAATTCTTGGAAACTAACTAACTTAGTGACAAAATTGGAAATGAAGGGGTTCTCTGGGAATTTATGCCGACAAAATTTTGGAGGGCTTTGGGAAGCAGGGATGGAATCGTAAAAGTTTCACATGAAACATATTTTAGGTAATTGTACATTAACTTTTGAAGGTCTAATCACTATATTTACACAAATTGAAGCCGTTCTCAATTTGCGTCCGTTATACCCATTATCATCAAGTCCAGATAATATGGATGTTTGACACCGGCTTATTTTTTAATTGGATGACACCTCACCTCACTCCCGGATCCAGATGTTCGTCATATTTCAGAAAATAAATTGTCAAATTACCAACATTTACAAATACTTCAACAACACTTTTGGTGATGTTGGCCACCAGATTACATAGTAGAACTTCAAAAGAAAACAAAATGGTATACAGAAAATCGTTCTGTGGCATTAGATGAGTTGGTAATTATAACAGAAGACAATTTACCTCCGTTGAGATGGAAAATTGGCAGAGTCATTGAACTATATCCAGGGCCAGCCAATAAAATTTGTGTTGTCTGTGTGAAGAAGAGTATGGGAATTTTCAGAAGACCTATATCAAAACTGTGTCCACTACCCTTACAAGATTAAGTGAAAACTAAAATCTATGCGTGGATTACTTGAGAGGGGCCTCACGTTTTAGGAACCTGAAAACAGTTGGCACCCGTGACTTACAAAATTTAGATCATTTCGTAAACAACAAATCTAAAGAACGCAGTGAAATTAAGTGTTGAAATTTTAACACAATATAACTTGGACCTTTGTCTTGGGGATCAGGTATTTTGGTTAAGTTTTATATTGTTATAAAAAAGATATAAGCCATTAAGTGATGGTGTGATTTTGACAGTTTTGACAATTTATGGTCACCAATTTGGACGCCAAAACCTGATCCCAAAAGGAAGCAAAGAGAATTCGATTCTGAAAATATGAAATTTCAAATCATTGTATTTTTTGATTTTTGCAAACGAACAACTTTCTACTTTAGTTCAACCGTTCCACCGTCTTGATGGATGGCGCTGTATAGAACTTCAATGACAGATGACGACGGTCAAATTATAGACAAATAATATTATTACTTTCTCTATGGGTCAAATGTTTTCATATGTTTTGTGTCCATAAAAATATCCCAAATTTAGTGTGTATTGCATTCGTAAGTGATTATTATTAAATTTGTAGCCAAGATTGCTTATGGGTGAGACGTGAGAAGGACTCGAGTGGGGCACTGAGTGAGGACTGCGTTGCATTCACTATAAGACATAATCTTGGCTATAACAGAAATGATTTATTAGATCATTGCGTGTTATCGTTTATTGCTGGGTTGCCGCACGTCAGATGTTTTTAAGTTATAGAAGAAAATAAATATTTTTTCAAACTCCATTACAAACCTTGAAAAGATATGTTTAAGTTGACCTAAGAAACTACCATTACGTTTTCTTTCTTAAAATTATACGGAAAATGATTTCAAAAGTAATTATAAACAATGTTTTAAGTTTCTCCCTACATAACAATATTTGTAATAGCGTAAGTTTAGCAATAAATAGGGAGAGGCGCACTTTGCACGTCAATAAACAGTTCGATATTGGATTTTATAAGATATAAAGATGGTTATCTACCTTTCAACTTGCCATAGCCTATGGCCCATAGGTAATAGTAGTTGAAAAAAATTAATGAATGAAGTAGGTAACGTTACATTTTAAAAATCTTTGAACCATAAATGTTTTGAAACTTTGTCTAGTCAATAGTCGAAATTTCCTTGCAAATTATTTGATTATATAAGCATTTAAAAAAATCGAAGAAACTAACCCAATTTATTATAAAAATATGTAATAGTGTTAATTGTTGATATTAATAAAATTGTAAAACAAAGGACGACTTTAGAAAAAGCAATTGCACTTCTAAATAGAATAGGACCCGTTATACTCGCTCTAGTGAGATGAAAATCAATAGAGTTCAACTGTGAGACACTCTGAAAAATATCTAATTATGAAATTGGTCACTTGTGTACACTCCGGAAGCTGTAATGTGCTAACAACCCAGAATTTCTCCAAAAAATGTTGCACTTCAGGTACCATAGCACCCGTTGTACTAGCTCTAGTGAGCTGAAAATCTATAAGGTTCATCTATAAGATGCTCTGAATCATATCCAATCAAGAAATTGGTCGTTTGCATACACTCCGGAGGCTGTATCGTGCTAACAACACGAAATTTCTCCAAAAATGTAGCACTTAAGGAACCATGGAACCCGTTGTACTATAGCTCTAGTGAGCTGAAAATCAGTAAGGTTCATCTATAAGAAGCTCTGAATAATATCCAATCATGAAATTGGTCATTGGTATACACTCCGGAGGCTGTATCTTGCTAACACACTGAAATTTCTCCAAAAATGTCATACTTCAAGTACCATAGCACCCGTTCTACTGGCTCTGGTGAGCTGAAAATCAAAAGGGTTCATCTGTGAGATGTCTTGAACAATATTAAATCATAAAATTGGTGACTGGTTGCACTTCGGGGGCTGTATCGAGTTATACAGACAGGATTTTTTCTCTAAAAACCTTTTTTTGTGTTTATCTTGCTGAAAAACGTAAAAACAACTCAAATAAATCCAAAATTCCAACTTTTTTTTCGGTAAACCAATACCTTTCTCGCATATTAGACGGGTTGAATGGAAAAGTAATAATACCAGTAATGTATAAAAACAAAAAAAACTATTTACCATTCAGGGGATCAAAAATATGTGTACACTGTCATTTTATAAATGGAAAAAAGAGAATGAGCCAACTATTTTTTTGTACAATGAAGGAAAAATGTTTCAGTTCCAATCTCCACAACACACATGATCAATCTTTGCAAACAAAGTAGAAGCAAACTTGTACATGTTGATTGTGTTTGCTTTTGTACTGTATATATCGATCTCCCCATAATATATACATTATTATTTGTCATTACAGATCTTTCGCTTTAGATGTTTTATTAGTGCTATAATTGCTTTGTAAGTTTTTTCAAACTTTTGCTATTTCAAATTGAAATTCCTCACTGTACCTTACTCTCATCTTTCTATTAAATGTAAAGCATTGTATTACAAGTAAATATTTCTTTGTATAATAAAGAAATTTGGAAACTTTTTGTTTATATTATTTGTTTTCATATAAAATTAAATCTATTTACACATGTAGTTGAAAAAGAGCCTACATGTCAAATAAAATTTGAAAGCAACCAACAGAAACTCTGAAACTGATTATATTGTGGCAAAGTTGTAACACGACGTTCTGTATTTTCAGACTATTTGCAATCATGTAAATTTGCAACTTTTCCGCAATTTAATTTTCTTAGCATCAAACAAACAAAAATTTATAATCGTGAAAACATTTTATTATGTTAATATAAATGGTATAAAGTTTTGAAAGGTAGAATGTTTTTAAAGTATGTATGTTTTTCTTCCATTCTTGATTTATAGCAATTCCCACATTGCTGTCACTTGGTATACATATTATTAAATAGCACATGCGATATATATATATATATATATGAACCACATATCTTATATCTTAAAGCTTATCAGCTGATTGGGAATGTTTAATTTAGTATTTAAAATAAATTGAAACTATGTTATTAAAAGAACACATTAAAAAACCACAATCAGAATTAAAATTCGTATAAAGTCATAATATAAAATCATTTGTTTAATATAATTAAAAAAGTAACAATAAATATAGGGAAATTACCTTAATAATTTTCTTAAAATATGAAGACGCCTAACAAGTATTGAAGAAAACATTAAATCTGCCTAATATGGATGTTTCTTTGTCACTAGGGAATCAGCTGTTTATCTGAAAATAAACAACTTTTAGTTATCTAGTTTAATGTAACTATCAGTTGGATAGTAATAATAAAAATAATATTCATATTTGTTATAAAGAATTAGTCAAGTTGAAAATATAAATACAAGATGACATAAATCTAATGATATGTCAAAATTTGGTATCAAATTTATAGAATAGCAAAAAAAGGAAATAGATCATAAGATGGTGATATATATATATATATATATATATATATATATCAATATTTGAAACTATAAAATTTGGACAGTTCAAATAAAGAAACTAAGATATATATATATATATCAGATAAATGGATTTATGTTATAAACTTAAATACTATTTTAAAGTTATCACAAGTAGAAAAACAAGAATTTACATTGTAATATAAAAGTATTACCCATGAATTTCACCAATAGTTAAAAAGACTTATTTTATTGAATTTAGTATATGTTAGAGGAAGAACAGACTTATTTAAGTGAAATTCACAATCATATGTTTTTCAAAACTTTCATAAAGTGTAGTAAAAGTGAATAGAACTCTATAGGTCAAGAAAGAAAAGCATTGGTTGTAATATGATAGGAGAATTTTGTTAAATTATGAGGAAACAAAACTTTGTTTGGAACAGTGAGCTGGGAAACAAATAGTTTATTTATTAAAAAATTGACGATCGAGGGGAAGCATTGGTAGATTGGGCTTGGCGTCGTAGGAGAGGAGATGATGATGTAAGTTTTGCAACAAATTTTAAGCTAAATTGCAACAAATACGTATTAAAGTTAAAAATTCATAATCTATATTAAACAACAAACACTTACGTATGTTGATATACAGTTATGCCTGAGAATACCCAAGACTCTTCCGAAAATATGCAGCGTGGTTTCCAATAGGCGTATTCCTGTTACCAGATGTGGTAAAATCGAGAATCCAGACTTCAGGTCAGTGTTTTTTAATATTATTGGCCAATAATAACAAACTAATTTAAATTCAGTGACTATTTCCATGTGTAAAGTAATTCTTGCGTCTATCAGATCGATCAAACTAAAAGATAAAGACTTTTATGTAGTTATTCATCAGATATAATTTTGAGATTATTAAAAAAACCACATGAACGTTCTTAATTTTGTAATAAAATAATGGTGGTATTCACTTGATGAATAATAGTATAAGAAATTTGCATTTTATGTAGAGATATAATATTTCCAAAGGTATATGTAGTTGGTATATAATTTCTTCTGAATAACTAATAATCTGTATATGTATAATTTCACACATAAATTCCTTTATAATACTTTCCATCACCATTCTTATAAAGAAAACGATTCTATGATGAATAGAATATCCATACAATTGGTAAGCGTTTAACGGTTTTCTTTCGCATAATTACGTTTGTATTTGAACATGCGCATAGTATTTTAGATGGTATAATTTATGACTGTGGTTTAATAATGCCATAGGCGTATCTATTATATATATTGAAATAATTTTTTTTTAAAAATTAAATTATTTAGAATCAATGTGTTTCATTTTATTTAATTAAACAGGATATCTCAATCTAAGCCTGAACTCAGAGGGTAGAACGAGTCTCATGTTTCTGAATAATAATACAATAGCTGAGCTAGCCAAAATAAAACAACAAACAAATATAAGCTAAAAGAACAAACAGATTCAAATAAATAACTTATCTAAATAAATTATAATCTCTAATAATAAAATTAAAATAATATATAAAAAAATAATTATAATATATATATATATATATATATATATATATATATATATTATATTCTCATCAAAATGAATTATGTAATTCTTGTCTTTTGAGAGCGGTTTTAATTTTTCTGCATTCAGATACTTGAAAAGTCACTTCACTTCAATTGAGCATTTTTCGCTAACAATCCCATATTATCATTAAAACAGGGTTTCAAGAGAATGTTGAAAGATGTTTTGATGGTACCAGAACAAACAATCAGTATTATTTATCTCATATTTTCACATTAATCAAATAATACAGTAAACATAATCTCAAACATAGCTTTTAAAATATAAAATACGGATTGCAGGATAAGTTACAGTATCATAACTTTTTTGATATCGGGTCGATACGATTACTTACTTTATAACAATTTATTCCTTTCAAAAACATTTATGAAACGTTTAAATAATCAAAAATTTACACTCAAATGGAAATACTTATGTCAGCAAGTTTGGTTTGGATCACAGCTGTGCTGTGGTTTAGATGCAACATAAAAAACAGAGATTAGGTTTCTGTGATCACAAAAAGTTGAAATATTTGAAACCAAAACATCCGAACAGCTGATCCAGAGATGCGTTTGTTTGAACTGTCAAGAGTGGAAAGACAGAGAGAGAAAATATGTTGAATAAGTAAAAGCCGATTCAGTACTACTATCGACATCTATTGTAAATATTTTTAACCAAATAATTACTAGACAAGTAACTAGTATTGTGTAGGCTTTTAGGTTTATATACCTGTGAGGAGGCCCCTCTTAATGACTTTTGAAATAATATTGCAAGGTGGGGGGTATATGTTGGTAATTAATATTAATATTTTTGATCGTTGTAAACGTTGAAATAAAATAAAATATATAGAAACAACCACTTTAGTTCTGGAATGAAAATATGTATGGGAATTTAGATTGTATTAATACCTTCTTCTAATTCCCTTTTTACTTCAACTTTTCTGACAAATATACATCCAGTTTTTTTTTCTCCTACCTAAACGGCCAAACTTCCGATACAAATAGTAAGCTGCTTTATTATAAATTATTGCCGTCTATAAAAACATAGTAGAATAGATAACATTTGTCACATCCCCGTCAAAAAAATGTCGATTTCCGACACTGTCTTAAGGCTCAGTGTATCATGATCGGAACCCCCTATAATTCTCGCATTACAAAACGATGCATCCGCGATAAAAGAACGATATTCATGTCAAGACACCGCGAGTTTATCCGACTGCGACTTGCCTGTTTATCTACCAGTAATCTGAGATCGACAATCCACCAACGATGTACCTATAGTTAGGAAAATAACTATAAGCTGAAATGAGGGATCGTATGGGTCCGTTAATTCGTATTTTGATCAAGATGATATCTACAGAGATTTGTGATCTAAATTGCTGAGTCAACTTCGAACAAAAGTGTTATTTCCAAATGATTTTTAAAGATCATAAATTTGTTCAATATATTTGTTATCGATTTTAGGCCAAGCAACAGAAACATCTAGTGATTTTTACGATAAATCCATTCATAAAACTGACTGGACAATCAAGACTCTCAAGAGGAAGGTACTTTATTTGTGTTGAACAAGTTATTCATTAAATAAAAATTAATTGGGCAATCACGATGACATCCGTGATAATTTGTATGCAATTGAATTAAAAATAAAACGACCTTATCAGATTATTAGATAGACCGGAAAATTCAATGTTAATTAAACTTAATCTCAATCTCCGTTATTTTTTATCTCTCATAGCTGTGTTTTAGTAGAAAAGTTAAAAAATACTCGGTTCTGAATTATAAATAACATGTTTAATTAAAAACTACACATCCAGTAAACCTACTATTTTGTCAGTTCTTTAAATGTTTATTACTTGATCAGCGTTTGAAAAAATAACTGCTACAGGGCAAATTGTCACCACCGCAAGCACCAGCCAGATGGCACTTACATATAAAAAACCTGCTTTCTTTATCTAACCCTACGGCGTAGGTCAGGTGCTGAAAAATTCTCATGCACAACCGTTTCTTATTCAACTGTTTCGGTTATAGGTCAAACCACAATTAGGAGGAAGTGTCTTTTGTTTTCTGTTGGTGAGTGTCGTTTTGTTTGGTCGCTCGAATTGACGAATGACGAGTCGCGATGACGAGAACATGTCGGAAATTAGTAGTTCGGTCATGTAAACGTTTTTAAGGCGAAGTAATTTACCTATTTCGCGAATATATAGTATATAAAATAAGAATTAAAATTGTGAAAATTAGTAAAGTTTATGTATTAAAGAAGAACGTGTAAAACTCTATTTTCGACCGCTTTGTTAATTTTGTTTATCAAAATTTCCCTTGATCTTCCTCTATTTCACTTATTTATTGTTCTGGCTTCAAATACTCTTCTTGTTATCCTTTACTCATCCATCATTTTCACATATCCGTATTGTCTTAGTTTTCTTCTATATATTGGTCTACGGATTTTATATTCTATATCTTTGTTTGTGCTTCACATTTTGGCTTTATCGTACCTTCAATAGTTTGTGATACATTCATTATAAAGGATTTTAAATCAATATTAGAGGTGTTAAAATATGTGCCTACATATAATATATATATATATATATATATATATATATATATATATATATATATATATATATATATATATATATATGTGTGTATATATATATATATATATAAATAGATCAAGGTTTGAAATATGTACATTTGAAATCTGGTGTAAAGTAGGTTATACGATGGGTTTACTTCACACCACTTCCAGTGGCGTACTGACATAGTTGGGGGACTGGGGCGGCTATAGATGAAGGGGCCCTATATATACAGTACTTTCGTGAACGTATACGTAGTGTGTGTTGAATGTGTTTTAAATGTATCGTTATTGTACAATTTTAAACAAAAACAAGTGTGTAGAAAACTAATTACCATGATGGAGCTTTATAATCTATGAAAAACACCTCACTTGTTTTAATTAATTAAGAACCAAAAATGCCCAAGAAATACATATAGACTATAGAATATAAATCATAAGCTCAAAGGAAAAAAACCTGAAATTTCCAATATATATGGGTGGTTATCTGACATTTGGTTAACTTCTGACGTACTTTTGAAAGTGTTGTTTTTAGTTAAAAATCAGAACAGTTTATATTATATGCTGTGGGTATAACATCTACTTTGCTGCATCTAAAAGGGACACTCACTTGAAATTTTTTTATAGAAATTTATGTTTTTTGAAATCAGTGTTCTAGGGACTGACGCTAAACACGGTTATTATGTCAAATCACATTTTTATTGCAAAATCAACTGAAACAACAAATTATCTGATAAGTTCACAAATTCTATGAAGTATAATCCAAGTAACCAAATTATAATTTGAACACAATATTCAGACTTTTATTAATTATTAAAAGATCACAAATATTTCAAACATAAATTACCTAGTATTTCGTATTTATTTTTATCAGTATTTGTTTCACTTCTCTAACGGGTGTTTTAAATTTGTAAAATACTCTATTTCTTTTGACGATTAGATTAGGAACTGGCAGTTTTTCTATAACGTCTTCGTAAGGCACGTCGGCGATATCATTATCATTTATTTCAAATTATGTGCTCTCTTCTTTGCAAAGTTTGAGGAATGTAAATGTCAGCTCTATCTTCATCATCATATTTTGAGCAAATTGCGGCGTATCGGCATTCTATTCTCCTCATTATTAACTTAACTAGAACATAATCTCCTCTGTCATAGCTCATTTTAAAATTTTCTTGCGGAATGTGGCTCGTACTTGCTGACGGCATATTATCTTCAGAATCCGTGAAAATATCTGAAACCTGAAGCCGCTGTGTATTGGTTTGGCACGTTATAGTTAGTCCCTAAGTTATAATGATTACAATCAACATTATCACAGAAGCAACTTAATGACTTCAAGACAAGTTTATTAAGATTATAAATATGCACTAAGAGAGTTCTTTCAACGGTTTCTGCTCTTTCTCATGTTCCTTGATCATTTTGTTGACTTTTTCTATGTCAACATCTTAGATAACAGGAATTTGTATATTTGAACACCTTTCTCGAAGCACAGCTACAAAGTCGTACAAGTCTGTAATGTTACCTCTCTGAGCTATGAGTTGGTCTGCAGTACGTTTGCATGTAGCTCCGATTCCATCTGGTGCCCCTTTCCCATGTCCCGCCTCATGGAAATTCTGCATGTATATCATAGCCAGTGGATAGAAATCCTTAACTCTGCAGTCTAAAATATAAAACATTGTTTTATTTCGATATTGGGTTACAGGACCGTCACTAAAAAAATGCAGATTTTCTACAGAGGATGGAAATCCTATGAGGACAGGCTGTAAATGTGCCCAAATGGCTCCAGCGTTGTGAGATAAATTTAACGACACAGTGCAATGACATGTTACTTTATCCTTTGTGTAAACCACCACTGTATTCAAAGAAATTTGTGCCCTGGAGCCACTAAAATGATACGTCTGAATTTCTTGTTTGTATTTAGTTGTGTAGATTTCCGAGAAGTCCATGTCAATTACTGCATCCTTTTCTGTACGTGACCCATTCAAAGATTTAATACTTTTATATTGATGAACGATGTTCTGTTCATATTGGAATACTTTTGGAAGATCACTCTCTTCTAATTGCATAACTAAATCAAGAGGTTTTAAGTTCTACATCTCTTTCTTGTACTTTGTTACGTATCGATACTGTTTAGTTTTAATGTCTTTAATTAGTTCCTTGCTATGCTTACGTTGTATGACTGCAATGTCCATACTATTATCAAACTCCTTATATGGTAAAATTTTCATCGAGCAGTCCTGGCAAGTTCTCGCTGAGCATTTTTCCGAGTAACGATCACAGCAAGTTGTTTCCAGTTCAGTTTGATATGTTGTAAAGTCAAGAACATTTGCATTTTTTAAGGCACCTAATTTCAAATTGATGTTTTCATGAGTAACACAAGCACAGGTGTCACGGTATGTAAGCTGTGGCACAACAACCTAAAATGGACGCAATTTGCAGAACGAATTATACCCAATTTTCATCAAACTCGTATTGAGAAATTTTTGATGCAAGTTTTTTATTTTTTTGCGAGTGAGGCCGCACAAAGACTATTATTGTCATCTTCATGAAACTTGTGCATGATTTCTTCAACTCTCTTTCGCTTAGCTTCATAGTTTGTACGAATAAATCATATCTTTTATATGTAATGGCTTTGTTACCAAGTCTCCATATCTTATATTTATGTGTCAGTGGACTGGACAGAATCGTTTTTAAACAGGTTTTTTTGGTGTGTCTCAATCTTTTGATCTAAAATTTGCCTCTGAATAATATCACCAAATAACGCTTTTTTATCAATTCTACTTTTTGGTTAGGGTCGTTGGCCATTTCTACAATTTAACCTTTAGGTTTGGGGGCCTATGATGGTGCGGGACCTGGGGCGGACAGCCCCTGCCGCCCTCCCCTCGGTACGCCCCTGACCACTTCATTTAAGACTAGGTTTTCTATAGTCAAATTTTTGCGAGGCAAAGAAACTCCACCCCGCTGTTAAGTTTAAGAATGTGTGGTTCTTTCGGTATAAGAATTTTCAATTTTTAAGGTATTTAGGCCTATAAATTAGGGCTGCCATCTCTAAATCCTGCCCCTCCTCCAGGACCGGAAGCGTAAGTTCTCCGGATTTTGAAGCTTTCTCCCCGGACATGACAATACTTTTTTCATTCACTTACAACTTGATTAAAATACGTACTTGATAGAAGAATACTTTAATTTTAAGCCTCTTTTGTGGCATGAAATAGTGTGTTTAAAGGTTTAAACGTTCTTGTGACGACAAGTGAGCAATTTTGTTTTATTTATTAACCTTATTAGGTATTAAATGAAAGGTAAATAAACCCAATATTAGTTACTCAGTTAATAAATTGAATGATAACTTCCTTAACTTTTTATTTTTCCATACAAGTAACAATATTTACTCTAGTTTAAAAAGAACTTAAATCTTAAATTAAATTCAGAAAGTTATAATAACTTATACTAAGGAACAACTTCAACAGCCTCACATGTCGATTTCTCTTTATTACAAGAAACAAAGCACAATTTGTTGTTTTTATTCATAAATTTATGTAACTAAATTAAATCAATATTTTAATCAAATAAAACTATATTTCTTAATTATTTGGCAACTCTGTTGCCAATATGTTCACTAAAATTCCTCCTAAAGAATCTCAAACACTTGTAAGAAAAACACTGGAAGATAAAAATATTATTCCAGGAATAATATCAGATATACTTAATTTATTTGATGTAGGTACCTATGTATTATCAGAATTATTTCACTTTTGACAATAACATATATTCAAAATGAAGGTTTACCAATGGAAAGCCCTATATCTCGAATTTAGCCAAGCATATTTATGGACAATTTAGAAAGAAAAATGACATATTAGCTTGTTCTATAGGTACCGAACGACAATTAGATGTATTTTTCAACCATATTAATAATTTACACCCAAAATTTATAGCTTACATTAGATATTGAAGAATATAACTCGAACAATTTTCTTGATTTAAGTATTCAAAGAGTTAATAATGTACTTGATTATTCAATTTACAGAAAACCAACAAACACTGATGTAACAATTCCATATAATTCCAATCATTCCATGTCACGTAAATTTTCAGCCTATAATTCAATGATACATAGAGCTTTTTCATTTCCTATGAACAAACGTAATTTCAATAGAGAAATTAATACAATTAAACAAATAGCAACATCCAACGATTATCCATTACATATGATGAATAAATTAATTAATGAAAAAGAGGAAAAAGTTGCATTGCAACTAATATTTCCTGAACAAACTAACGAAATAAATAATTATAAAACCATCACATACCTATGCAGGAGATATTTGTAATATTATTACAAAGGTAATATCTTTAGCTATAAATACAATTTCTTTTAAAACAACAAGTAGGTAATCTGAGTAAAAATTTGTTAAATGTAAAACAAACAAAATATTTCCATTAAGGATGACTGGTATATATAAACTTAAATATCCAGAATGTAAAGCTGTCTATTTGGGTCAAACCCTTAGAAATTTTGAAATCAGATACAGTAAACACTTACGAGCATACAGATTAAAACAACCAGATAAATCCCACTACGCCAGACATCTACTTGACACCAATCATTCATTGACACCTAACACAGAAATAGAAGTACTACATATTTGTGATAAGAAACAAGAACTGGATTTCCTTGAAAAATTGGAAATTAGAAGTCATTTAAGAAACCCACAATATCAAGTTGTCAATGAACAGTTAAATCTAGGGAGTTCTCCACTTTTAAACTGTCTTCTTAAGTGGTAATTGTAAAGATCATCAGATATCGTGTTCCTACTACAGAAAGATTTAAATAGTATTTATGAGTGCAGTTTAATGAACAAAATATATTTTAACGTGAAAAAATGCTTTAGTCTTACTGTGACACGTTCCAAAGATCCTATTATTTTTGAATATCGCATTGATACCGAACCCCTAAAATGTTGTACAGAAGTAAAAGATTTGGGTATAATTTATGACAGTTCACTATCTTTTGCTAAACACATTAAAAATATTGCAATGTCTGCAAATCGGTAATTGGGATGCCATGAAAATCCTTCATTTTACACTTGTAAGAACTAAATTAGAATTTGGAAATTAAATTTGGTTTACTCAGTACCATACTACGCTATCTATTTTAGAAATAATTCAAAATGAATTTTTGAGATATCTTTATTTAAAAAAATATAATGTACGACCAGATTATAACATTGTTAGAACTATCCAACTAAGAAATGAATTCAAGATCTTATCGTTAGAAGACAGGCGAAAATTAGCAGCTTTGATTTTTTTGTTTAGAATAGTAAATAATAAACTAAACTATCTGGAAATTTTGTCATTACTAAGATTTGATGTTCCATCCAGAAGAACCCGTACTAAGTCATTATTCAATATTCCAATTTAACATACAATCACTCGCTCCCCGCTTGTGACCATGTGTCGTCTAGCAAATGAATTTAATGAATTGATCGATTTAGACTGGACAATGTCAGTAGACGTTTTTCGAAAAGTAAATACACCTCGTACATATTTTATCAAATTAATACTCGTACAATGTACCTAGGTATAGTTAAGTTTATATGATAAGTGAAATATATAGTATATATTATGTTATCAATGTAATTAGGCCGTAAGACCTGTTTTGATATAAATAAACAAATAAATAAATAAAGACATTAACATGTATCTCTATTATTATTGATCGGATTGAAGTGGGGTAAACGACGTTATGAAGGAAAGGTGATATGGAGTATAGACAAGTGGTAAAATCCTGCGCAGAAGTAAATCCATAAGGGTATTAGCACGTTCTCTTGATTGACGACACTGTTGCGATTGTTAGGATAATCGTTCTAATAAGAGACCTACATCAACAAGGAACGACTCCAGATTTTCTGAATCCTGCTTTGAAGAACTGTTGTCAGACACACCCTGACCTGCTTCCAGCGTGGGATTCTTTTTAATCTGACAAAATTTCATTTCATGCTATTTTCGGCGAAGAATGCCACATCTAGATGCTGCATTACGATGAGTGCTATTGGTTGGCAGGCGTACAAATTGAACATCACGGTCCTTACAGGCTGCTAATCATTGGAAAATGCCTATACTCGAGCCAAAATTCTGCAACATGAACATATGATTATGACTTCTCTCTGATTACGTCAAGTATTCGACTGTCAGTAATGTTAAAAATCAATTCTATTTATTTTATTGTTTAATAGTTCAAAGTAGTAATAAAAATAACTTATGGAAGTCGTTTATTATTTGATAAATAATTTACATTGAAAGAAAATAAAACCAACAGCAGAGCGTGGTTGACTGATTTTAATGTAAATTTACAGAAATATTGAAGAAAACAAAATGGCTCACTCCAGTTATATAATTGAACCGCTAAATAAAGACAATTATGACACATGTAATGTACAAGTTCAAGCTGTTTTAATAAAAAAATAACTTATGGTAATAGCTAAATGGTAAGAAATTAAATCAGCAAATAATGCAGTAGGAGCAAAATATATTCAAGAAGATTTAATGGCTCGATCAGAAATATTATTGTTAATGTCCCCATCCGAATTAAAACAAATCAAAAACTGCAAAACGTCAAAAAAAGTGTGAAATAACCTAAAATCGATTCATCAAAGTCAAGATTCTGCAAAAAGGCTACACTTTTAAAACAAATCATTTTATACCGAATGAATGGAAATGAAAATATAAAGGCCATTCAAATAATTTCTTAGCGACTGTCGATAAGTTAAATGGTATGGGTATCGTGATCAATACTGAATTACTGAGTATAATGATTTTGTCAAGTTTACTAACTACATTTGAAAATTTTAGAGTTGCAATTAAGGAAGATACTCATTGCCAAAACCAGAAGATTACAAAATAAAAAGTACTGAATAATCTGAGGCAAGCATGAACAATGAAACTTATGAATGTGCTTTCCATAACCGAAACAATAAAAATGTACAAAATACAAGAAAACGATTCGATGGAGGATTCAGAACAAGTGTAAGAATTCAGAACAAGTGTAAGAAAAAGGAATATAAAGCTAGTGATTGTCAGAGCAGTAATCGGGCTGAAAAATTTGAAAGACTAAAAGACAACGCGAAACTGTTTATAAAAACTTTAATGTCGAACCTATACGTTCATCATAAACAGATTATGGTGTTTAGACAGTGGATGCACATCGCACTCCTGTGGTAGAAAGGATAAATTAGATTTCATGGAAAAAGAAAATGGTACTTTGAAATTAGCATCAGATAGCAGGATAGCAGCTATACCACAAGTGATAAAGGAGTAGGTAAAGTGATAGTAAATCAGATGATGATGTGTTTAATTTAAATTAAATCTTATTTGTACCAAAAGTATCAGTTAACCTATTATCAGTCGGAAAATTAACTGATAAAAACTACACTGCACAGTTTACATAACAAAGCTTTTATAAAAGATTTAACTGGAAAGATAATTTTAGAAGTCGAAAGAAAAAATGGCTTACCCTACAATAAAATAAATGTTTTTAAAAATGCATTCTTCATTAATTAGCATAACAAAAGTACAATGTAACAGTTACTATTTATTACTTACTTTATTTAGTAAATTACAGTGCAACAGATGTAGCTTGGTGGTCGAAGCCTAATTTAACCTAACCAAACTATAAACTCTAAGTAAAATTATATATCTTAATGTAAACGTAAAATAATGAAATATCAAAAACCACTAAAATGTATGTCTCGGATTGTACTTTAGAAGTGAACACGACAAGAGTTGCGAGAAAAATGATTTAAAACGTAAGTACAGCAGATTTTGCTACTGCGCCCACCAAGCTACTTCTGTCGTTCTGTGCTTATAACAAGTATAATAATAGAAGCTATTAAAAAATGAAAAAAATCTAACTAATTAGAGGTATGGAACTGTTTTTTTTATTTTTCATAAACGGTTGATGTCAGGTTAGATAGAAGACAGTTAAAGTTGTTAGGGGCGAAATTTAGGGGATGAGAGCAGTGATTGTTGTGCACTAGTGTTCCTCGCCTCTAACTGTCCCAGTAGCTCAGTCGGGCGTAAGTTCGACAATAGAAATTGATTTCGATTTTACTGAAATGTATTGGATCAAATTTTTTAGAGCGCCACAGATTTCTAGCCAGTCAAAATCGGAAACCACCCAGATGGGATGGGACAACCCACTGCACTAATATTACTTCATAATAAAGATTGGCTTTAAGGTTATGTAAATCTCATTAAATAAAATAAGGAAAGGTTCTTGCTCACTTCTGATTACCGGGGTAACACGTATTATTTATTAACTTGGATCCTAACAAAGAAATATTCATTAACCTTACTACACAAAATATATTGAACCGGTTATAATGTATCAGTACAAATGAAGCACACAACAATATTCTGTAGTTGTAAATAAGTACCCCACCAAATGAGTGGGCTGGGAGTTGAAATTCGAATGCAGTGGCTTCAAACTCGATATCCGAATATGAATCTCCAAACTGATTTGAAGGTTGTACGTTGACTTGATGGTAAAACGTAGATTGAATACGACCAGATGGTAGAATAAACCCTAAAATAAACATTACCAGTCTAACTTCCGATTCCAATTGAGTACGGGGGATCTTATTAGTCATAATACTAACCTCAAGTGACAGAGGGCTCTTGAACGGCTCTGTTGGTCTATTTGCCATCCGACAACCAGTTCCTTTTCCGTGATTAAATCAATTGGAGATTGGACTTCCTAAAATACACAACGCAAAGTCTCAGAGCCATGCTCGAGAAGTGCTACGAAGAAGTTACCTTGACCCCCAAAATCCTAAAATCGGAAAGATTTTCCTTAAAATATACAGCGTCTATAATCGCAAAACAATATAAGGAAATCTCTCAGCCAGAAATTTCTTAGAACCATGCAACGATGAACTATATAATTGAAAGTTTCCAGCGAAGGGTTAGGAAATTCGATTCAGCCAATCTTCTTCCAACTCAACACGGAGATTCAAGAATAAATGACAGAAATTGGCAGATGTGTACTTTCAGTCATCTGTCACTCGCCAAGGTGCGTTAGCAGTATACTTGGAACTTGGAACATAGGACGCCAATATTGAGTAGAATACAAATGTCATGACTTTATCAAATTTTCACTGCAGATCAAGCCTATTACATTTGTATTCGATATACGAGACAATGAATAATCAGTCATCTGTCATTGAAATATAATGGTTATAGCAAGACCAGGAAAATTTTGAAGTGGCCAGTCACGCCATCTCTGGCCGAACCAACACAAGTACAATAAGGCATATGCCATTAGTCAAATCACATAAACAATCAGGTGTTGTGGAAAAACCAGAGATAGTTGAGAGGCCTTTTCGGAAACTATGATCGGGTTAACCCGTTCATGATCTGAACGTTCGGAAAGTAATTCGGATCACGTTCACTCACGTTCGGAAACTGAACGAACTGAGCGGATTATAATCATATGTTTGGATCCTTTCTACCCTAGTACATCGGTGGGTAAATGCGATCAGCTGACGGATTGTTTCGTTTGTTTTTGTTTTCTTCAAGCTAAAATGTTATTAATTCTTTAAGCCTAGTAGTAAGCAGGCTGCTGAGGCTTGCGGTTTTTGTACTTTTTGACTTTTCAATATAAAAAATAGCTTATTGGTATTCAAATTTTCTTTTTGTTTTCTTTAAATAAAAAGTTATTAAGTGTTCTAAGCCACGTAGTTAGCAAATTGCTCAGACTTGCGGTTTTTATAATTTTTGGCTTTTCGATATAAAAAATAGCTTGTTGGTATTAAAATTCAGTGTCAACGATGAGTGAAAACAAATGAAAGCTTTACAAGATGAGTATGGAGAGAAGTACATGGAAAATCAACCCACGAAATTAAAGTAATAAAAATAAAAAGTTTTTGTTAAGTATTAAATTTGACATTTCCACACAAAACAGAACGCATCGTTCGGAAACTCTGATAAAAATCTCGTTCTGGGTTAGAATCCTCAATCAGCTGATAAGTGATCTATCTGATCTAAGATTACCGTTTCCGAAAAGCCCTGAGGTGAATTCAAGGACACAATAACATTTGGGAAACTAAGCTGGCTTGCACAATAAACAAGAGTAATGTCAAGTTCATTCATATGTATCTAAGTGTAGCTCTTTCCCACACGTGGTGTAACTTACACTCAATACCTTACACTCGATACTTAATATTGATTCATTCCTAACTGCACTGAACTATACTCTACTCAAAGTGTGGTGGAAATTACGTTACACCACGCTACATCTTCAAGCAATCGTAATGACCAATGGCCATGGCCTGTTGATTCTAATCATGAACAATCGGAGTAACCGGGATTGAAAACTAAAGAACCAATTGCCATGGCCTGTTAGTTCTAATCATAAAACAATTATAGTCAGCAGAAGTGCAGTAAACAAGAGTGCGTTCGGTTATGACGAAGGGTGAAGAGTTTGTCTCTGTCTAACCTAACCTAACATATCGATCAAGAAAGACATTCTTCTCTTAAACAAAAGGAAGGGTTTCATTGTGCAAAATGAACCCGTAACAAAGTCTCATATCAGGTTCGGCGTCCATTCTATTGCGGAAGTTTATTTTCGTGGCTGCATAGGTTGAGAATCCTGTTTCGCACAAAAATCTTTGAGAGGCATCGTTTTCAACAGTGACTCTATACTTGTATCTGACGACATTTCTAAAAGAGATTCATATATCTCGTTTGACATACTTTCGGGCTTTTGGAAGTGGGGTAAAAATGGATTATGAATCCTTGAATTCAGTTTCCTTTTTGTTTTCCGTTCTTCGGGAAAATACTTCTGAAAAGATGCGCGCATCGAGGAGATATAGGGACTAATTCTTCAAATACATCATCTTGAAACATTTCTGAGTCGTTATCGCTAACAAATTCACTGAGTGACGTAAAGCTTTCTATTTTTCTGTTACCAACGCAAATAATCCAAAAATCTAATTTTCTTTTGACGGCAGTCATTTTGTTACATGCCTGGAACACTGTTGTCTGTTTACCTTGCAATGATAAACTCAATTTGTGCAGTTTTTGAAATATATCCGCCATAAAAGACAGTCGGAACAACCATGTTTTATCATACAAACGATCTTTCAAGTTAAAAGAAATATCTGAAATAATCATTTGTAACTCTGCTCTAAGTTCAAATAGCCTTGTTAAATGTACAAAACTGATACAATCAGAATACAGCAGTAGAACAATACCTAAACACTTCGTTTAAAGTTCGCTATTCGCTAGCTAGCTTGTAAGTATGTAGGTACTTATCGCTCCGAATGATAATCATCGACTGAGAGAGAGTAAGAGAGAGATTCGTGGATTTTTTGAAGTTGGGGTTTGTAGTGTTTATTTGGGTTTGTTTTTGTTTGGAGTGTAGCCCTGTTATAGGATTCGTTTCCTCTTCAGGGCTGGTTGGGGGTGTTTTTGTGGTTGGTTTGTGTGCGCGTGTTGACTTGGCTTGTTTGAGGTAGGGCTGAAAATTCAGTTTTAGGAAAAGTGTCTGGGAAGTTGAGAAAAAAGGTGTATAGAAAATTGAAGTTATGTTTGGTTTTGTGGGTGAATTGTGTGTCTTTGCTAGAAATCAACCGGAGAGAGAGACAGAAACAATTAGCGTCGAAATTGGATGTTTTTATGCGAACGTGATTTTGAGCGAATGAAGAATTTAAAAGTGTCTAGAAAAGGTCGAAAATGAATAAGACGAACCACGTTGCGTTGCGGATAGTTAGTAGAGGCGAGATGGGTGATTGAATTGTTGGAAGATGAAAATGTTTTTGGGGGTTTTGTGTCTCCTATGCCATGAGCGTTGATAAGAAGCGTTGGGAATGGATTTTGAAATTTTTTGAGTTTAGTTTGAAATTTGTTGGAAAAGTGACTAGGAGACATTGAAAGATATGTGGATGATGTCGGGTGGTGGCGACTGGCTTTTCTCGAATTCGAGGTGAGGAATTTGTTGAAAAGGTGTGTTTATGTGCGGTGTGGTACCCTGAATATCAAATTTTGTAAAAATTTTTGAATATTGAGTAAAATTTTGTGTTTATTTCTTAAAATGTTGGATTTGAAGATTTTAAAATGATTGTTTAAAATATTGTGATGAGTGAGCTGGCACCGAGGAATAATAATAATAATAAATCCAAAAACTTCGTCGTACGTCGGCCCATTTGGCTAGCGAATAAATTCACTATGCCACAGGAAAAAACGTGAAAAACCTGCAGCAACGGCGGGGTGGATGGGGCTCGCGGATCAAATTGAATCGCTTTCGCTCCTGATGGGAGTGAAAGCAAAGTGAGCACGCCTGCCTATATTTGTTATAGAGCAGTTGTGTCGATAGATGGAAGGAATTAAATGGCGAAGTGTTTCGGCTATGACATCTCTTGAGTTAGGGATGGCATTCATGAGTGTGACGGTGAGTATTTCGATTAGGATTTTGGAGTCGGTTGAGAGGTCGTACGGAGTTGGTGGCTTTTCGAGAGTGACTGGTGCAGTCTCTTGGGGGGTTTTGGGTGTAGATAGCCTGTGGAGGCAGCGAGGATGGAAATCGGGGTGAGGACCACCGCAATTGGTACATTTAGGAGTGCCGGACTTGGGGCAATTTTCGGTTCGGTGGCCTGTTTGGTCGCAAGAGGGGCATATCGGTTTAGACCGACAGGATTCGGAGGAGTGTTCGGTTTGAGTGCATCGACTGCAATACTTGGGCACTGGGGGAAGTGGATTCGTGTTTGATGGATCGCATCGATGTGGAAGGCCGTGAAATGAGAGGCCAGAGGCGAGGGTCTGGTGGTAGTGGGTTTCGGAGGTGGTAACGATGCGAAACATCGAAGTGGGTTTGTTGGTGGCCTTGGCCAAGATTCGCCAAGTTTTGAGGAACGGAATTTGTGTGTTGTGAAGAATTTCTTCAAATTCTTCGGGGCTGACAGTGGTGTCTACATTCCTGCAGACGAAAGAGAAGGTGGGTATGAGGGTTTTGTTGGCTGGACGTGGTAGACGTTCTGCTGAGTTAAGAACGTTGATGATGATGTTTTTGTCACCAGTGGAGTTATGGATTTGTCTCAGAATAGTTGAGACTGACTTTGGCGAGGACGTTTTGAGAAGGGCGGTGCGGTTGAAGTTTACCTTTAGAAAAAGGACATGGCCGTGTAGGAGTTCGAAGGTGTTTAGCAGGGTGAAAAGGGATTTTTGTGTGGCGTATTGGGTTGGGAGGTTTCGGAAGTTGAGGGTTTGAATTGGTGTGTTATTGAGTGTGTAAGTTGCTGTAGGAATGTTGACGGGTGTTGGTGTTGTGGGTCGGGTTTTGGTTTTGCCGACGAGGGTGAAGCCATTCTCGTCGGGGACGTTACTTGTTGGATGGCGGAGGGTGTTGGTGATTGAGATCTTACGGAGGAAGCGTAAGACCTCGTGGGTGATGAGTGGGAGCTGTTTTTGCGTGTGGGTGTTTGTTTCGAAGAGGTGGCGGATGAAGTTGCGTGAGAGAGGGTTTGTGTGGAAGTGTGTGAAGATGGTTTGTTGTGTTTCGTGGGTATTAGAAGTGGGAATTCTTTCTGGGAAAGAAGTGGAGTAGGAGATGGTGTTGAATGTGGAGTGGTTTTGGATGTGTGTGATTGACTGAGAGTAGAGAGTGCAGGGAATTCTGGATTGAGGTCTTGAAGAATTT
Organism: Galeruca laticollis; assembly: GCA_963921935.1. Taxonomy (NCBI): domain Eukaryota; kingdom Metazoa; phylum Arthropoda; class Insecta; order Coleoptera; family Chrysomelidae; genus Galeruca; species Galeruca laticollis. The sequence continues at coordinate 84,368,184 of OY998176.1, read as the reverse complement.
TTCGACCTTCGGGGCAGTTGCAGAAATTTTCGTGGGCTTTGTGGGTTTGGAGGTTATAATTGGGATGAGAGGGAGTGATTTATTGGAAGTATGCTTCGACTTCCTTGAGAGTAGAAGCTCTTGAGGCTGAAGAAGTTGGCGTTGAGAGAGATTGGGCAGATTTGCTACTGCGGGTGTGTCTGGAGGACATTGTGGTGGTTGAGTAGTAAAGGATGGGGGGGCGAAAGCTAATACCGACAGCGGACTCACTGCCGGAGGGAGTTACCTCCCCAGTTAAAGGAATCCTGACTTATTAGCCTTCAGGGAGTTTTATATTACCTGGATGCTAAGCGTCCTTCTCTTTTCGGATGATGTGGCTTGCTTGTATGTTGGCTGAAAATAAAACAAGATTAAGCACTGTTTACTATCTTCATAAATAGAAGTTGTTTCGAGAGAAACAATTTACACTTCCAAGTGTATTGAATGAACTGTCGAACTGAAAAGTTCGGCGGAACATGGGGTTGGTTGTCTTCTGATGGAGGCGTCCACGGTGCCGGCGAAATCGCGGTGAATCGGTTTGAATCAATGACCAATTCTTGCTGTATCATCTTCCTCAGGCGATGGACTGGCGCTACTGATGAGTGTTGAGGCGTGATCGTCACTTTTATAGTCCTAACCTCGATCTCGAACATTCTCAAAAATACATGAGTCGGCGCCTTTGATAAATAAAAAGCCGAAATAAAAATGGAAATACAAAAAATGCGGTGTAAACAATTGACATTATGTTTTGAAACTAGACCCGAAAGTCGCTTGTTCACAACTATAGTGTCTTATCTCAGAGGCGGATTAAGAGACTGCGGGCTCACAACGCTTTTAATAAATAGAAAGCGGAAATAAAAATAGAAATACAAAAAATGCGGTGTAAACAATTTCGACTTTGTGAGCGCGCACAAGTAGATATTGGCGGTGGCGGCATAGTAAAACTGTACTGTTGTGTACTAAGTTTGGCAGCGCCTCGTGATCCGTCCGCGTCAAAACGTTCGACCAGAGAGAGATGTTTTGATTTTATTTTCTGAATTCTTGCGGAACCCCTACGGGAGTATCATGGAACCCTAGGGTTCCCCAAAACACAGAGAATAGAGAATGGCTGTTCTAGAAAATGGAATGGCTGCAACTTTTTCATTGTCTTTCAGTAGTTCTCACCGTGATTTCGTTATCTTCCCTGTCTTCTGACATCATTGTACTTCAATTTAGCTACCTATTCTAATTGTCTATTTCCTATTTGAATCTTGAGGGCTTTTCCTTTTGTGTTTATAATCATTATTTTGGTCTTCTCCAAGTCTATATTCATGTTGTATTTTTAGAACACCTGATTGTAGGTTTTCAATATTTTTATTCAGGATTTTTTTATGTTCTGCGAATATACCCATGTCATCTGCATAACATATTTCTCTTAATTTTACCATCTCCCTGCTCCAGTATCTCACTTTATAGCTTTTTAAACGGTTTCTTGTTTCTTTTGCGGCTTTTTCTAATATTATTATATGAGCAGCGGGCTCATTATACAACCTTTTCTAACTCGGTTACTATTTTAAATATCTTTGATACTTCCTGTTTCTTTCGGACGTAATTTTTGGTGTTACGCAGGTATACTCTTTTTTCTAGGGTCTCCCATATATCTGTTCTTTCTACTGTATCTACGTATTTTTCCTGTTTTCTTGTACCGTTTTCTCCAATAATTGTTTTAATAATTTTTGAGCATAAAACTAAATTGTTTATCTCCAAGTATTGGTTCTGATTTTTCGCGAAGTCTTTTTTCTCAGATTTTGGTGAATATTTTGGCCCCATTACTTAATAATGTAATTATTAGTCTTATAAAGATTATATAACTCCAATTTGCTATTGTGCAAGACAATCTTGAACTTATTTAGCATATTATACTTGTTTACACAAAAATTTTAAGAGTTGACACAGTTTTTCGTTAGCACGTGATAATACTCGTTATCTGGTAATCAAGGAAATATAATTATAAAATTTGATATCTTAGTTCAAAATATATCCTATTAATTAATCCAACGAAAATTCATTCAGTGTTATTCGGTCTTGAAATACAGTATCCTGATAATGTCATTAAAATTGATAATGCTCGTTTGACGGTCATAAATAATACAAAGAATTTAAATTATTACGGATGTTAATTACGATTTAAAAAAAACATATTAACCAGCTATTTCAGGTTGTACATTTGCTCTTGAAATTCGCTTATAGTAGGTATTTGTCAAGTTCTTCATGAAAGAATATAAAAAAACAAATTGAGTGCAAATTAGATCAATTTATGACATCAGTGGCGTAACGACTATGAAGTCCTGGGAGAAGGGCGTATGAACTACCGGGAGGTCTGAGTACCGAATTTTTTTTCAAATATAAAGCCCCTAAAACTGCATTTTACCTTTGATTTTCTTATAAAATAGAATCCCACAGTACCTAACTTTCAGTACATTTCAATAAAGTCGGTTTGCTTTAATTATGTTTTAGATTTTTTTTTCATTTTTAGGGTTTGGGAGGAGGCGGGGTTCTATCCCCTTCATCCCCGCGTAGATACGGCACTGTATGGCATTCAAAGACTTTAAATTCATTGAAGTGTGAGTATGGAAATCCAGGTTGATTATATTACGTAATGATTATAATATTCAAGACTCCCACGTATGTTTTTCACTTAAAACGGATGTGAATATTTTCAGATATTTATACTTACCCTTTCAAAATTCCTGTCGCTCTTTTCGCCATGAAATATTTCGGTTGTAGGATACCGTTCCGCAAAACAGGCCCCATACTACCAATAACTAATTATTTATTTCTAACGCCTTTTTTACAGAAAATATTATCCGTAAAGTAAAGATTAGAACCAACAATTTTTCAATATTTTATCAACGAGGAACAAAACGAATTTCTGTTAGCGAAGTTCAGTTTCCTTGGAGAGTAATACTCATAGTTGCAGGGAAAAATAATTTTGTCCTCTTGGTAACCCTAATAAATCATTGTTTCCATGGGGAAAAGCAATATCAAAATGACGTCACATTTTGAAAATTTCTCAACTTATTATGTAAGTACTAAAAATAAGTTCTGTCTACCAACTATTTTGTGATTATATTGATTATCACTTCACTATTAGTTCATTTACCTTAAATGAAACATTTTTTTTTCATTTAACATTGTTGAATTTTTTGTTTTCATGACGACAGGATTTTTCAAATAGAGGGGTGACTGGAAACAATACCACTCGGCCCCTGGATGTGTCCCATAAAGATAACTTGGCGGACCATCCTTGAAGAATGGAAAAATGGGCCGGGTTCTTCTTGTTTTAAAAAACATGGAATCATACCTCTTCAGTGGTTCCCAACCTTTTCTGGACCACCGCCCCTTATAGAAGAGAACAAAAATTTCACCGCCCCCCCCCCCCCCCCCAGTCGCTGGTTAGTCCAAAGTAGTTAATTTTATTTGAATATCATCTGTACCGTCCCAATTGATCTGTATTTAGCTTTGATTTCAGTTAATGTCTAAATTTTATTCTAGAGGAATGATGAAGTAGAAATTTATTAAACGACTACCAAACGTACAATAAAATTGTTTATTAAACTTTTAAATATAAACACAGAATCAATAAGAAATACAATCACAATAGAAATAAATGCAATACAATAAGAAATACAAAATTAATAATAAAGAAAAAATCAATGAGACGGTTGAGGCTGGTGGAGTGTTACCAGTTTGTTAATATCGGGTTCCAATTTCGTTAACATCAATCGCAGATCGCCACGTTCAGTGATGTGTAGTTTGTTCCTCTTCTTTGACAGCAAATCAGTTACTGCACTGAATGCACGCTCAGCCATATAGGACGAAGGAAATGCAATTAACAACTTCTGTACTATTGTCCACAATCCAATATAGAGAACTGATATTGCTTTTTGAAGCCAGAACTCTTGATATCCACGTTTGAATTTTACTTTCAGTTCTTCGTTAGTTGTGAGTTCTAATAGCTCCTCTTCCAAATTTGATGAGCCTTCAGTATCTGTGTTTGCGAAAGGATCTATAACCCAACTTGGTATTTCCATGTTTAAAATATCTTGGAAACGCTCCGTAAAATCAACATGAAGAACTTCCAAGTGGTGGCAGTAAGTAAGTAAATCTTCCGGTTTTGCAGACACTGTTGATAATGTGGGAAAATGGTTGTACTCACCTCTACCAAGATTTCTTTTGAATATAAGAAGTTTTCCTGCAAAAGCAGCTATGACGTTTTTAGTTTTAATTAAATTTAAATCATCACCTTGCAATTGTTGATTAACTTGATTGAATACTTTAAACAGGTCCGTCAAATAAGCGATGTCATTTGTTGATGTAATCAGGTTTTCGCGCAATTGTTCGTTTTCTTCAAAAAATTCCAACACTGAGTCAAATAGATTGAAAAAACGATTCAGACAAACACCTTTAGAGAGCCAACGTACTGCTGTGTGCAGCAGAAAGTGATTGTAGTCTTCATCATTTTCATTGCAAAGCTTATGAAACAAACGGTCATTCAATGAATAGCTTCTAATGATATTGATTGCTTTAATGACGTTATTGAGGGACGCATGCAGACGTTCATTTAATTTTTTTGCAACCAAATGCTGACGGTGAATAATACAATGTACAGCGAGTACATTTGGCACTGCTTTTCTCAAATGTGCTATAAAACCCTTATGACGCCCGGTCATTGCTGGAGCACCATCAGTAGCAGCAGACAAAATATTGCTAATAGGAATTTCCTTTTCTTGAAAAAATTCTTGCATGATAATAAATATAGAATGTCCCTTTGTGTCAGATTCCAAATTCTTAGCAAATGATAACTCTTGAATAAATTTTTTCTTCTTTTATAAATCGTACGTATGATAAGAGTACTTGGTAGAGTTGATTCATCGAGTTGAATGGAAAATTTGCAAGTCTTTAGGTAATCGCATAATGATGTTTCAACGTCATTTGCCATTTCATCTATTCTTCTTTGCACTGAATTATTACTGAGAGGAATTTTTTTTATGATATCAAATGGTGTTCTATGATGGAGAACAGTTTTTAATATCTCTTCGACTGCCGGCAAAATTAAATTTTTCGCCAATGGTGTGTGGTTTTCTTGACTTTGCGATTAACAATGAAACGTTATATGAGGCTCGTAGCCCATCATCGTCTCGTTTAGAAGACGATGCAAAAAGGTTTGATATAGTTGGCTGTTTTGAATACTGTTTTTCGAGTTCTTGAAAATAGAATATATCTTTGTTCTTCTTATCTGGATGCATTTTATGTAAATGCTCTTGTAGCCTAGAAGGTTTCATAGCTTCATTTGAAAAAACTTTTCGGCAAATTAAACACATAGGTAATGATTTGTTTGTAGAAGATTCCGCAAATCCATATTTTAAATATTCAATACTGTATTGCCGGCATTTCTTTTTTAATTTAGAAGTAGATTCAGCCATTTTCATACAAAAATTAAATTCTCAATAGATTTATAGATAGTAATGTTTATAAAATGACACACCACTCACGATTATTTACTACGGCTAAGCTTATGATTCACGACTATATATCGCGGCCAAGCACATACAACTAACTAACAAAAAATTCATAGAGCTGTTGCTTTTATACGTTTCATTTCGTGCATGATTCAACTTGTCTGTGTGCGAACATGTCGAAACATGTTATTTTGTATGAACATCGCGCGTTCGCTTATCAACGTGCGAGGATAAGTCATACACTTCTATTCTGAACTAAAAGAAAGTATTATAATTATTAGTATTATTATTAATGTTAATTTAAAACTGCTTATTAACCCTTATTAAATCATTTTTTATTTCACCATTCCTCTTGACGGCTTATTATTTGCTTCTGAATCCGCTACCGGCCCCCTAAAAGGCTGCAGCGCCCACAGGGGGGCGGTATCGCCACCGTTGGGAACCAATGCTCTAGATCGTCGAAAACTTCTTGATAGGCTACGAAAACATCCTTCTCTAACACCCCTACCCACATGTTCCAACACTCCTGAATGATCTGTTAAAGAGACTGAGGACTGCTTGAAGAAAATGTTGAAATATTTGAGACCAACTGTCAATTTTTTAGTATTTTCAATAACTTTTATTATATTGTGGAATTAACTAGAAACCGTGAGTTTCAATTAAAACACAAGTTATTATTTCAGTTAAACCTTAGAAAATATTTTGAAGAGTCGCCAGCAGCTGAGGACCAGACAGTCGATGTGAATGAACCACAACAAAGAGGATAGATTACAAGTAAAAAACGCACAGCCAATCAGAGCGGGCGAATTTACCTATAACTATTTTCTTTAAGCACGACTTTCAATCAGTTTGGTCATTTATCTAAACACAAGGGATACATATTGGAGTGCGGGAATTCTCCAACTGTTAACGAATCCGACTGGGAACAGATCGACTTTTGCTTCAAGTTAGATAAGTACTGGGTTGTACTGAGCAGAAAGGTTAATTTAATTTTAGCTACCTGACGTTTATATGAAAAAATCATAAGTTATATACAATACAATATAAATAATAAATATATTGTAGTAGAAAATTACATTATAATATCCGTCGTTCTCATCTATCTTGCCATAAGTTCTCCAGCAACTTTCTTTCTCCTATCGCTCTATCTATGCCCTCCCTTCAGCTTCTTCTTGGTCTTCCTCTTCTCTTTTCCCTGAGGTATCCATGTCAAAATTTGTTTTGGTAGTTTGTCGTCTGTCGACGTGACCATACCAGATTAACTGCTTTGTTACTTTATAAGAGAGAGAGAGAGAGAGAGAGAGAGAGAGAGAGAGAGAGAGAGAGAAGTTCGTGGATTTTTTTGAAGTTGGGGCTTAGTGTTTTATTGGGTTTGTTTTTGTTTGGAGATTGGCCCTTTTATAGGATTTATTTCCTCTTCAGGGCTGGTTGGGGGTGTTTTTGTGGGTGGTTTGTGTGCGCGTATTGACTTGGCTTGAGTTTTCGGTAGGGCTGAAAATTTAGTTTTCTAGAAAAGTGTATGGGAGGTAGAGAAAAAAGGTGTATAGAAAGTTGAAGATTTGTCTGGTTTTGTGGGTGAATTGTGTTTTTTTTTGCTAGAAGTCAACCGGAGAGAGAGAGGCAGGAACAATCAGCAACGAAATCGGATGATTTTTGTGCGAACGTGGTTTTAAAGGTGTATAGAATGGGAAATTAAGAAGTGTCTGGTAAAGGTGGGAAATGAATAAGACGAACCACGTTGCGTTGCGGATAGTTAATAGACGCGGGGTGGATGATTGAAATTGTTGGAAAATGAAAGTGTTTTTGGGATTGGGTGTCTCCTATGTCATGAGAGTTAATAAGAAGCGTTGGGAATGGTTTTTGAAATTTAGCGAGTAAATTCACTATGCTACAGGAATAAACGTGAAAAACCTGCAGCGCCGACGGGGAGGATGGGGCTCGCGCGGATCAAATTCAATCGCTTTCGCTCCTGATGGTAGTGAAAGCAAAGTGAGCACGCCTGCATATATTTGTTATAGAGCAGTTGTGTTAATAGAAAGAAGCTATTAGATGGCGAAGTGTATCGGCTATGATATCCCTTGAGTTTGGGATGGCGTTCATGAGCGTGACGGTGAAGATTTCGATGAGGATTTTGGTGTCGGTTGAAAGATCGTAGAGAGCTGGTGGCTTTTCAAGAGTGACTGGAGCGGTCTCTTGAGGGGTTTTGGAAGTCGATAACCTGTGGGGGCAGTGAGGGTGAAAGGCGGGGTATGCACCACCGCAATTGGTACATTTGGGGGTGTCGGACTTAGGGCAATTTTCGGTTCGGTGGCCTGTTTGGTCGCAAGAGGGGCATATCGGTTTAGACCGACAGGATTCGGAGGAGTGTTCGGTTTGAGTGCAACGACTGCAATATTTGGGCACAGGGTGGAGTGGATTAGTGTTACATGGATCGCACCGATGTGGGAGTCCATGGAATGTGAGGCCGGAGGTGAGGGCCTGGTGGTAGTGGGTTTCGGAGGTTGTGACGATGTGGAACATCGAAGTGGGTTTATTAGTGGCATTAGCTACGATTCGCCAAGTTTTGAGAAAAGGAATTTGTTTGTTGCGAAGAATTTCTTCAAATTCTTCGGGGCTGATGGTGGTGTCTACATTCCTGCAGACGAATGAGAAGGTGAGTATAAGAGTCTTATTGACTTGATGAGGTGGACGTTCGGTGGAGTTCAGAACGTTGAGTATGATGTTGTTATCACCAGTGGAGTTTTGGATTTGTCTCAGAATAGTTGAGACTTACTTTGGGGAGGTCGTTTTGTGGAGGGCGGTGCGATTGAAATTTACTTTCAAATAAAGGATGTGGCCGTGTAGTGAAGAGGGATTTTTGTGTGGAGTATTGGGTTGGGAGGTTTCGGAGGCTGAATGTTTGTATTGGTGTGTTGTTGTTGGTGTGTGTTGCTGTAGGAATGTTGATGGGTGTCGGTGTTGTGGGTCGAGATTTGGTTTTACCGACAAGGGTGAATCCATCCTCGTCGGGAACGTGGAGTTTTTGGATAACTGAGTATGTAGGAGATTGAGATCTTACAGAGGAAGCGTAAGACCTAGTTGGGGATGTGTATGTATTGTGTGTTTGTTGTATGTATTTAGGAGGAAAATTCTGGGAAGGTGTTGAGGAGTGGTGGGTTTTTTTGGAAGTGTGTGTGGAGTTTGTGCTGGATGTGACGGGTGTGAGTAAAGGGAATTCTTTCTCACAGAGATTTGATGTTTTTGGTTTTGGGGGAGTGGTTGCGTCGGAACTGGTGTTTGTATCTCTGGGCAAGAGTGTGTGTGGAGGATCGATTGAGTTGAAGAATTTAGGGACTTCCTGAGAGCGTTCAAGGAGTTGTTTGGTTTCGAGTATTATCTGTTGGTTATCGTGTTGGAGTTGTTTGGATTCGAGGTCGATTTGTCTGGAGGGTGTTTTTGCAGTTCTATTGCTGCGGCGTTGTCTGGAGGACATTTTAGGATTGAGTGTGGTAGGATTGGGGTCAAAAGCTAATACCGACAGCGGACTCACTGCCGGAGGGAGATGCCTTCCCAGTTAAAGGTTTCCTGACTTATTAGCTTTGAGGAGTTTTATATTACCTAGATGCTAAATGTCCTTCCCTCTTCGGATGGTGTGACTTCCTTATATGTTGGCTGAAATAAAAACAAGATTAAACACTGTTTATTATTTTCATAAATAAGATTTGTTTCAATAGAAACAATTTACACTTCCAAGTGTATTGGAGAACTGTCGAATTGAAAAGTTCGGCAGAACATGGGGTTGGTTGTCTTCTGATGGGGCGTCAACGGTGCCGGCGAAATCGCGGTGAACAAGTTTGTATCATTGACCCGTTCTTGTTGTATCACCTCCCTCGGGCGATGGACTGGCGCTACTGTTGTTACTTTTCCGCCCAACCTATCTAATATGCGAGAAAAGTATCGGTTTACCCCAAAAAAATTTGAAATTTTGGAATAATTCTTTGAGTTATTTTTACGTTTTCCATCAAGAACAACACAAAAAAACGGTTTTTAGAAAAAAAATCCTGTGTGTATGTCGTCGTTGTGGTCGGCCACTTTTCCTTACATGTCTTGTTAGCACGATACAGCCTCCGGAGTTCAATAAGTCACCAATTTTATGATTGAATATTCTTAAGGACATGTCACAGATGAACCTTATTGATTTTCAGCTCACCAGAGCCACTACAACGGGTGCTATGGTACTTGAAGTACGACATTTTGTTATTTTTTGAGAAATTTCTGCTTGTTAGCACGATACAGCCTCCGCAGTTCAACATATCACCAATTGTATGATTGAATATTATTCAGGACATCTCACAGATGAACCCTATCTATTTTCAGCTCACCAGAGCCAATACAACAGGTGCTACAGTACTTAAAGTACGATATTTTTGTCATTTTTGGAGAAGTTGCAGTTTGTTAGCACGATACAACCTCCGGAGTATATACAAGTGACCAATTTTTTGATTGGATATTATTCAGAGCGTCTCAGATATGAACCCTATTGATATTAAGCTCACTAAAACCAGTACAACTGGTGCTATGGTACTTGGAGTACCAAATTTTTGTAATTTTTGGAGAATTTTCAGTTTGTTAGCACGATACAGCCTCCAGAGAGTATTCGATTGATAAATTCTATGATTGAATATTGTGCAAGGTGTCTCACAGATGTACCCTATTGATTTTCAGTTGACTGGAACGAGTACAGCGGGTCCTATAAATCCAGATATACTACATTTTTGGTTATTTTTGGAGAAATTTCGGTTTGTTAGCATGATACATTCCTCGAAGTGTATACAAGTAACAATCTTATGATAGAATATTGTTCAGGGCTACAGATGCGGAAAAGTTAGTTTTAATGTTTAAAACCGTTTATTTTTATATCATTCACTATCCTGTGACTGACTCGCATTATCTTTTGTATCGCTTTTATCAATCCGTTCGTGATGTCTGTTTGTTCTAGTATTGTCTATCATTTGGAGAGGGACTGTCAAATTCTTTCTACAGATTCACATACAATAATCTTTACTTACTGTGGTCTTTTTCTCCATCACTTGAGTAAGAGAGTACAGATGTTCTACTGTGGAACGATCGGATCTAAATCCTGCTTGTTCTTCCGCCTCCAAGACTTCTATTCCACTGAGTGTAATAGTTATTGTAATACCCCTATAATTTTCGCACTGGTCTCTAGTCCCTTTTTTGTGAATTGTTGACATGATTGATATGTGCCAATCAGTTGGTATGTCCATACCGTTCGTCACTTTGGAATCTTTTTCTAAGATGTTCGTAGAGCGTCTCTGTTCCTGCTTCAATTAATTCAGCGGGAATATCACATGGTCCTGTAGATTTTCCGTATTCAAGTGACTTTATTCTTCCGACGACTCATTCTTAGGAGAAACGAAATTATATTAATTGCAGTTTTGATTATTTATTTGTTAAATTCTGGTCTATTCTCAGTTAACAGATTTTTGAAGTATTCTTCCCATTTCACACCGTAACTAGCTGTCATCTACAACCTTAAAGAACTGATAGATCTGGAGAATCCTGACCAAATTCTCTATAGCAACGCATCAAAGCACGAGAATGGAGTAGGCTGCTCCTCTACAACATCGTATTCTTCAATCACCACACATCAAGTTCCTCCCTATTGTAGTGTACATACAGGTGAGCTTTTCAGTATATACTCTTAGCTGTCAAATGCATTAAGGACACTCAAAAGAAAGTTGAAATATGCACCGATTCTCTGACATCCATCCTCTCAATTAATTATTTCTACTAAAAAAATTATTTGGCCCAACACAACCAAGAGAGCATCCAGAGCATTTACTTGAAAGGAATTCATGTTATCCGTATCTGGGTTCCCTCTTATGTCGGTATTAGTGGAATTGAAACTGCAAAAGCTGGTACATCATTAGAGTTACCCAAATAATGTATTCAGCTCTACACTGAACTTCTTTAATACGACCATCAGAAATAAATGTATTAAGCAACGCTATGAAAAAATTGTCAGAAATTTAGCGCACATCTAATTTCAGCATATTGCCACTAACTAAGGGGGAAGAAGAACTTGTTTTCAGAAGATTGAGAATTGGATATACCTGTGCAACAGAAGGGCCACTTAATTGGAATCTGGTACAATAGAACCAACCTGAGAATCTGACAGCAGCTTCGGCAAATATGCGCGTTGCTTCGTGTAATCCCGAAGAGTATGTAGTGGGGGCATATGTATCATTTATATTGTGGAAATATAATATAAGTGCCACCACTCTTCGAGTTTACATGAAGGAACACGCATCTTAACTGAAGCTCCTGTTCCATTCTCAGCTTGGTTCTAGTTTAAGCAACCACAATACTGTGCCCACTGTTAAAATGCCATTCTTACGTTGAAGTGCGTGTTGATAGACTGTCCTCACCATGCTAAAGATCGATACCGCTATCACCTGACTTGTAATCTTAAAAATATTCTGTGTTATAAATTCGAGACACTAAATAAATAAAAAAGAGTAGCGAACAAAGAATTTGTCTCGAATTTTGCATTTCGAATAGAATTTATTGTACGGAAGTTTTGTAAATGTTACATAAGGCTAACGGTGAATAATAAAAAAACGTGCGTGACAGTGGAACAGTGCATCCAAAAGCTGTCGACATGTGATGGTGACAAGGGTTGAGTTATTATATTATCCATACCATCAGACATATAATTCTTCAATTTGTGCAAATAAACATTTATATCAGAAGTACGTGATAAGGCTTTCCATAACTGGCCTATTGCCGCGGCCAACGTTTACGTAACACGTATTACCTCTGCTGGCCATCTCCGCTACATGACATGTGTCAGAAGAAGGATTGAAAAGTGAACTTACTTAACAATTAAAAAAGTCGCCGATGCCGCTCTCCGTGATGGAATACCGAGATGATTTTTTTTTATATTACTTGGTGTCAGAAAACGACGAGGGTCGGAATTTCGCTGGAGATTGGTACCGGCATTCAGGTACCGTATGGAATTTATGGAATTGTTAAGAATTTTGGGTTGGTGGTTATCAGAATACTAATATGTAGAACGTAAAAATATCTTCTGTCATTTGGTTTTTATAATCAAAATTATAGCTTTAAATGGATTCCGTTGATACAATAAGCGTGATGAGTTATATTCAAAAAATATTCTGAAACGCATTCTATATAATTAAGCTTTAGTAGGAAAAAGCAGCACGAAAGGTAAACTGAATCTCTCAATTTTGAGTTATTGTTAGAAAAATTACATCAAAGACAAATTTTAATACCGTAAAATATAAAAGTGCACCATTAACGAAGCATGTGAAAATATCCATTATATATATATATATATATATATATATATGTATATATATATATATATACATATATATATATATATATATATATATATATATATATTAACATAGAGTAAAACAACACCCTGTATATTGAACATAAAATAAAAGATTACATATTTCAAGTAATTAAAATTTTTGGAATTTGATTTTTTATTAAAAGATTATCTAAAAAAGGAGACAATTTTTAAATCATAGACGTTTATATAAAAGATTTCGTATTATAAGATTTGTATTAAATGTTCATCTGAGTGCATGATTTTGTTCGAATGAGTGATCATAATAGATAATAGGTTTTTATATTAATTTGTGTCCTGTAAAAGAACAATGTATTTGTCTTTCCATAACATTAAATAACGTTCTTTTCTATTTTGAAGAACATTGTAAAATTGATTTTTGATATATTTCATTTCTTTGTGGTGATGGCTCCATCTAGTTTAAACCATTGGTAGTTTGAACTGACATCTATGAATCGTGGAGAGGTTCAGCATTGGACGCAGGAGCGTCTTTGGAATTTATTTGGTATTATTAAATAAAGCAAGTACATTTTTGATTGACAAAATTTTTATGAAGATAGAGATATCTAATCAAATTTAGGCGCTCACATTAAAAATTGAAATTTTTTTGATTTTCTATATCTGAACCCTACTCTGAGGTTAAAGAATTTCTCATGTTCAAAGTGTAATCATCTTAATAATAAAATTTTAAATTTTACAATATACCGGGCAAATCAAAACTAAATATAAACTAAACTAATAATAACGTTAAATCATTCTTTCTCTCCCCGTTCTATCCAGTTTAATATATATATATATATATATATATATATATATATATATATATATATATATATATATATATATTAGTTTGTTTTATTTCTTGAACCTAACTTTATTATATTTTTCGGAAATATTTTTCTTGGGATTGTAAGGTTCTTAGTCAAAAATTACATAGTTTTTTGGGTTTTAATTAACATTTTTTTTCATTCTTGTTGACGTTTCGGACAGTTAGTGTCCTTCATCAGATTTTTATTTTCCACAACTAGACGTTTATAATTAACAAATTATACAATACATACACATTTCTTAAAAACTTACCACAAAACAAGAGCCTGCAAGCGCATGTCAATTAATAAGAAGACAACTATTTTCATTAAAAAAACATTTAGTATTAAAACAAATACATTCACAACAATTGACTGTACAACATATTATATTACAACAACTGATTTTTCAAGGAAACAAATTTTATTGGTACTAAATAGAACTGGTTCTTGTATCGTATACATTAATTATGATGGAAAGAGCGGTATTAAACAAACTCATTTTTGTACTGAACATTCATACTGGTATTATTTTGGTATAAGGTGTTAGTTATGCTACAGGATGTAATTTCAACTTATAGACAATTTTTTGAGAATGATACTTATTTGATTAAATTAAAATGAATTTTCGATAAATTTTTTGTATCTGATTTGACATTGATAGAATGTTGGTTTTTTTATCGTATTTGTGGCCATTTCGGCTGTTTTTTAAATATTGACTGGTTTGCCCAATATAGACACCTTCACAATCTTTACATGGGATCTCATAGATGACATGACTTTTTTTTTCCTTGGGAATTTTTGATTTTAGTTTGCTAGTTAGATTTCAAAATATTATGTCCCTTGTGAGTCACTGTTATGTTGTGTTCTTTAAAAGCGCTCCAATTTTTTCTGAAAGTCTCGAAACGTATGGTAAAGAAAGATATTTTTTTTTGGAGTATATTTTGTGAACTAATTTTAGGTTGAGTTTGGTTGTAAAAAAGATAGATACGGTTTTTAAATATTGTAATAATTTGTTTATCTGGATAATCATTTAAATGGAGAGCTTCTTTAGCTTTTTTTATGGCGTTCTCCCGGTATTCGTAGTCAGAGAGTTTTATAGCTCGATCTGCGAATCCTACTACTGATTTTTTTTGCGACATTGGGTGCTGAGAATTAAAATTCACGTATCTAGAAGACCAAGTTTCCTTTGTATACCATTCAGTTTTAATAGTGTTGTTTATGTTGTGAAGAGTTAAGTCCAAAAAATGTATTTTATTATGTTGCTCTCTTTCAACCGTAAATTGTAATTTGTTGTGAAAGCTATTGAAATTATCAAGAATATTTTCTACTTTGTTTATTGGTACTAGTGTTATGCAGTCATCAACGTACCTGAAGAAAAAAGGAACTTGATACTCCAAGCTTCCAATTATGGATTCTTCCAGGTCTTCCATCACAAGCTGTGCAATTACACTTGAGATATGGGTGCATCGTAATGGAATACCTTGAAGAAAATGTGCTTAGTCAAATAAAAGTCAATATATTATTTTTTAGAAGATACGTGGATGATTGCTTAGCTGCCGTTTCATCCAATCAAATAAATCACATAGTGACTGGTTTCAATAATTTTCATCCAAAGCTTCAATTCACAATAGAAACAGAACAAAACAATACCATGAATTTTGTGGACGTGACACTTATTAAAACTAGAGAAAATAAAATTACAACAAAACATTTTATAAATGAAACATCATCAGGTCGCTACTTGGATTACCACTCCCATCAACCTAATTCCCAAAAAAATAGCGTAATCATAGGATTAGTAGATAGAGCCATTACACTTACATCACTTGAATATCGTCCAGAAATTTTATATCAAACAAAAACAATATTACAAAACAATCACTATCCTTCCAAACATATTGACAGGATTATAAAACAAAGAGCACATAAATTTTACAATAGTCAAATCCAATCAACACAAACCAATACACTAGCCCCTCTTACATACATCGCAATGCCATACACAAATCAACTCTCAGAAAAAGTATATTTTATCGAAACATAACGTAAAAGTTTGTCATAGGGCACAAAATACTCTATCAGCATTGTTCTCCAAGTTAAAATGTCAAATGAATGCTTCAAAAAAATCTTACATCATATATTCTATACTATGTTTAGACTGTCCCAAAAAATATATAGGTATGATAACCGAACATCTTGAAAATAGACTTAATGGCCATAAATATACAAAAAACGCTTCCACTGCGCTTCATAAACATGAGAAAAATTAAAAACATAAATTTGACTTCAATAATACTAAAAGCCACCGAACTTACATTAACTTCTATATACTTCATGTAGGAAAATAATTTGTATAAACACTTGAAGGGTTGCGCAATGGGATCATCTATTTCTAGTGTTGTTGCGCAGATAGTAATGGAGGACCTTGAAACAACTGTCCTCTCAAGAATTGATTTTAAAGTCCCCTTTTTCTTTAGATATGTGGACTATTGTATAATTGCTGTCCCAGAAGAACAGGTTAATAATATTTTTTTTAAATTCAATTCATATCATGAAAAACTTCAATTTATCATCGAAAATGAACAAGATGGTAAAATAAACTTCCTTGATGTCACTTTACACCACATAAATAATAATATTAAGACTGAATGGTACACCAAGGAAACCTGGTCTTCTGGGTACCTTAATTTTAATTCACATCGTCCAGTCAATCAAAAAAACTTTGTTGTTATTGGACTGGCTGACCGTGTAATTCAACTATCAGACCTGAAATACAGAAGTAATGCTATCACCAAAGCCAAAGAAGACTTAAGCCTTAACAACAACCATTCAGAGATTGTTAATAAATTTATAAAAACCGTTTAAATAAATTCTATAATTCAACGGAAAATATAGAACAAATCAATAAAAGTAATAAAAAATATGTTTCCATACCATTCATAAACGAATTATCGCAACAAAAACAAGGGGTCTTTAGTAAACACAACATTACCGTATGCCATAAAGCAAATCAAACGCTGTCCAATAAATTTTCAAAATAAAAATAAAAAACTCCGAAAAATAAAAAAAATAATATAATTTATCAAATTCCGGGTGACGACTGCAATGGTGTTTACATTTGACAAACATGCCAGTACTTGGAAAATCAGATATAAGGACATAAATACAACAAAAAAATACTAGAGCAACAAACTCAAACAAACATACATTTAATTTTGAAAACAAAAAAATTTTAGGGTCGGATCAAGATAAAAAAAGAGGGAAATTTTAGAATCAATAGCTATCCAAAAAAACCAGCATGCCATTAACAATAAAAAATATTTACACAACTTCAGTACTCAGTACTCTAAATAATTATTTATAATTCACGCATACAAAATTTAGTTTGTGACAAAACAGTTTCACAAAATAACCATTTGAGCATCGTTTTAGGTCACTTTTTTTACAGTTGGCTGTACTGTTCAACTTATGGCTGAGAGACTGACATTGGACACGCATTGATAAATTTTATATAAATTTTGAAGAATTAAAATAATTTGAAAAAAACAATATATATATATATATATATATATATATATATATATATATATATATATATATATAGATAATATCAACAATATATAATTATTTGTAATGTCAATCGTATGCACTTCAATTTGTGATTTTTCGGCATCGAAATTTTGTGACGTCCAGAAGAAATGACAGAATTATGAACATGAATGAAAGCATATCAAAACATTCAATACCGTATAGTCATGTCAAAATAGGCTAGCAGAACATTTTCTGTGTACACATCACTTTAAAAACTGTTCATATTCCTTCTCATATTTTTGGGACTTTTCAAGTAAATCATTAACTGCATTATCAGCTATATTGCGATGTTCTGGTGGAGTGTATGACAATTCGCTGTTTCGTTCGATATTAACAAATTACGAACTATGTATTAGTAACTTGATTAACATTGAAATTTAAAAATTCTGTCAACTGTCTCTTATATGTGAGGAGTGAGGATTGCCAACATAAATATACAAGCACAAATTATCCTAATTGCAATTATATTTTTATTAAAAACATTCTTGCACGTTCATTATAAAAAAATAGTATGTAAAACTCGAATCACAATGAATTTCTATAGTACTCGAGCTTTGCACAACTCACCGCTTCGCGGTTCGTTAAGCAAACCGCACTCGTACTACAAAATGAGTCATTGTGATACTTGTTTTACAATATACTATTAATGTGTATGAACGTTGTGGATTGTTTTGTTCTGAATATTGTTTTTCGTATGAGTGATAAGAGTATTTAATGTTTTTAACGAAGTTCTTAGCTGGACATTTTAATATATACTCGTATTATCAATTATTCTACGTTTGGGGTAAGTAAAACAGATTTTTTGTTGTATTTTATTTCTTAGTGTCTCATGTTATGACCTAAGGTACAAACTACACAAACAATAGAAAAATTAAAATTAACTTTTTTTGTAATGGGGTTGCCTGATATGATAGTGAGAGATAATGGACCTTTAAATTCAGTTGAGTTCGATAAGTTTTGTCAAGTAAATGGTATTAATTTACTCAAGGCAATCCGATCGAGCTTATTTTGGCACAAATGAAAGGATATGTGGGTCGTCGCAATACCACAGATAAACTTGATGATATTCGGCAACTTTTTGAGCAGTCAGTATAAAAAATTACGAAATAAAATTGGCAAAAATCTGTAGAATACGTAATTAAAGAGTGGGAAAACATGTGGGAAATTTAACAATATGGTAGAGGAAACTGTAGAAACACTTATTATATCTTTTTAATCCAATAATGAATCAAGTGAAAATGACTTCGATTAACTAATTATAAATAACAATATGTTGGGTAAGTTATTTAATTCATTGTTTATAAACTTTTTAAATGAGTATAATATTTACAGTGATTTTTAAATACTGCCCATCAAGTCTATTGTACTGCTTTTTAGTAGTGTAGAAATAAATTACCCATTGTATAAGTATAAATTTTTTTTGATAATTTCAAAGTATTCAACAAGAAAAAACAATTCGCAGGTAGTCGGTGATATGTTTAAGATTACGTTTGTATTCAAATCGAGTCTTTGTTCCAAGTAAAAAATGTAAATTTTTCCACCATCTTTGTTCTTCTTTAAATTAAGTCATTAAGTAGTTTTCATGAGGGTAAGGAAGTGTAAGGTGGAAAACAAAGGCTTGGCGTATCAAAAACAAAATTTTAATCTTTTTTTTGTTTTCAAATGATGATACTATCAAAATGGTTAATCTTTACACAATTTTGATAATGTCCGACGTTTTTCAAACCTGCTAACGATTGTAAAATTTAAAATTATTTCCAATTAAACAACAATGACCGACATCATATGTTAAATCTTCAGATAAACACAAAAATATAAATGCTAATGAATTAATTACATTTTAATGGCAATATTTTATTAATTACGATAAACTACACTGTTAAAAATAAAGTAAAAGTTAAAACATACGATTGAAGGATACGGGGGAAAACCGGTCAAGTCACATGTGGTTTGGAGTCATTTTTATTGTTATATTCACTTTTGCGGGGACACATGATGGTAGATTATTGAACTATTAATGTAATTTGTTTAGCCAAAATGTTTTACGTATGTGTATTAATATATAAGATAATGGAATATTCGCAATAATTTTTGAAAAATATAATATAACCATGACTTAGTTTGTTTTCCCCCACAATATTACACTGAGTTATGCCCAATTTTGTATAATGTCAATAAAAAAAGAAAATGAGTTATTACGGGAAGAAAATAATATAATCAAACAGGAGAATATGAAGATAAAACAAGATCTGAATGATTTGAAGAGAAATATGGAGTGGTTGGAAAAAGATAAGAAGAAAAATAATGTTCTGATGAGTGGACTGGATGTCGATAAAATTAACAATGAGACAAGGAAAACCACAGTGGAAAATTTTATTACAAAAAACTTAAAAGTGGACATGAAAATCAAAAGTACCGCAAAGCTTTCCTCTAAAACATGTCTACTTGAAATGGCAAGTTAAGAAGAAAAGTACAAAGTTATGAAAAATAAATCGAAACTTAGGAATCTCTCACATCAAATATTTATTAATAATGACCTAACGAAGCAAGAAAGGAACAAACATGAACAAATGAAAGTAATAGCGACATAAGGAAAAAATGTGAAGATAGGATACAATCAGATCGTAATAGAAGGAGAAGAATGGAGATGGAACAAAAATAATGAAACACTGGAAAAACGGCAAGCAAAAAACTAATCGATTCACAGGAGATGATAATGGACAGGAAACAACAAAAAAGGAATAAGGAAGCCAAAAAATAGGAGAAAAAACTAAATAAAAATTGGAACATGGAATATAAGAACAATGTTAATACCTGGGAAAATGCAAGAACTAAGAAATGAATTGATGAGATACAATATAGACATAGTGGCCTTGCAAGAAATAAGATGGAAGGATCAAGAGGCAATTGATAAGAGCATGTATAGTTTTAGATATTCTGGAGACAAAAAGCAAGGAAACCGCGGAGTAGGATTTATGGTATTCCAGTCAATGAAACAAAAAATTATTGAATTCAAACCAATAGATGAAGGGACGGCATGCCTAAGTGTAAAAGCAAAACCACGCAACATATCCCTATTAAGTATTCATGCTCCAACAGAAGGACAGCAATGAAGAAAATGATAAATTTTACGAAAAGTTACAAAAAGAATTAGAAACAATACCAAAGGAAGATACTATAATAATATTAGAAGATTTTAATGCCCAAATAGGTAAAGAAGACTACATAAAATGCGTAGCAGGAAAGGAAACTATACACGAAAAAACAAATAACAATGGACAGCGACTGTGTAACCTCGCAGTAAGCACGAATATGTACATAAGTAGCACAAAATTTCCACATCCAAAAAAACATAAAATAACATGGATGTCGGCTGATAACAAAGCAACATTTCAAATAGACCATATAAACAAACATCAATAAAGGAAGTGAGAACATACAGAGGAGTGTGTGCAGACTCCGATCACTTTCTTGTTATTGCCAAAATAAAACAAAAGATTAACAAAAATAACAAGGGACAGAAATCCATTAGATGGAACATAACAAAGCTAAGCGAAGAGAAAGTAAGGAAAAAATATGAAACACAGATAGAAGAATTACTAAGCAAAATAGTAAAAAAGGAAGACAACGTTAACGCCCAATGGGAAACTATAAGAAATTCATTCAAATAACACATAGGCAAAATGGATAGAGATAAAAGAAAAGAGTGGTACAATAATAGTTGCCGTGTAGCAGTAGAAAAAAAGACAAAAATGGATAAGAACATAAAAAGCAGAAATGAATGTAACAAAATAATAAGAAAATCAAAGCGAGAATGGATGGATAACAATATAAAAGAAATAGAACAAGAATGAAAGAATTGTAATACCAAGACATTCTATAAAAATATAAATGAACAAAGCCGAATCTATAAAGGCAAAACGAAAGGTATAATAAACCAATATGGCAAAGTCATTGAAGAAGAAAAATAATACAAACAAATATGGATAGAAAGCTCCAGGAAAAGATAACATAAATATGGAACTGATAAAGTAAGGAGGGGAGAAGCTTCATGATATAGTATACCAACTTATAATAAAAATATGGAGAGAAGAAAAAATGCCTATAGAATGGGAAATAGGCCAGATAATTACAATCCACAAAAAAGGTGACCAGAATGAATGCCAAAACTATAGAGGCATTACATTACTAAATACTGCTTATACCAACAGCTACAATAAACAGAAGGCTTAGAGACACTACAGGAAATACTATAGGACGATATCAGTGCGGATTCGTAAAAGGAAGATCAGCGGTGGATGCCATATATACACTGAAGCAGATAATGGAAAAAGCATATGAACATCAAATAGAACTGGAAATGTTATTTGTAGACTTTCGGCAAGCTTTCGATTCAATACTTGGAGGCAAACTTTTGTCTGCTTTGAAAGAACTAGACATCAATGATAAATTAAGAAGGTTACTCAAGATGACTATGGAAAACTCAAGAGCTACGATAAAAACACAAGGAGGAGAAACTGATGAAATAAACATAAATAAGGGTGTAAGACAAGGTGATACGCTATCTGCAACATTATTTAACCTAACACTTGAATATTCAATGAGACGAATAGTATGCGGACGATATAGTAACCATATCAAAGACAAGAGAGATTCTGGAGAACACAATAAGGGAAATCACAAGTGAAGGAAGTAGAATGGGATTAGAAATAAATGCAGATAAAACAAAAATAATGATTTTTGGTAAAATAAATCAAAACAGTGCAATAAAGATCGGTGATTTCGAATTTGAAGAAATTCAAATACTTAGGTGTCACAGGAAAAAGGAAATAGAAGAAAACATCATCAATGAAAATAGAGCTTACCATGGCAATAAAAAACTTTTAAAAATCAAATTACTCCAAGACAAACCAAAATCAATATTTATAAAGTGCTAATAAGACCCGTCCTGTTTTATGCTGCTGAAAATGTGACACTGACTAAAAAGGAAGAAGACTTGAGGATAATAGAAAGAAAGATAATGAGAACAATATTGGGACCAATCAAAATGAGAGATAACGAGTTAACGAGTACAGACAAAGAATGAACTATGAAATTGAGCAAGAACTGGAAGTAGAGGACATAGTAAGAAAAATAAAAAGGCAAAGAATGAAATGGCTGGGACACATATATAGAGCAGAAGAACAAGAAATAACAGTACAAATGACACAATGTTATCCTGGGGGAAGAAAACGGAGGGGTAGACCTAGAATAAAATGGCTGGAACAGGTGAAGGAAGATATGACAAGAGCCGGAATGGAACGGAGGATGGAAGGACAAAGTTAAGGATAGGAAACTATGGAGAACATTGACAGAGAAACTCTAAAGGGAAAAACGGGGAATGATCTACACCAAAAAAATGGATTTAGAAAGCGTAAGGCAGCGAAAGCCCCAGCAGGGGTATCAAGCCATTATATATATATATATATATATATATATATATATATATATATGCCCCATTTTTATTTCTGGCTAATTCTAAGGTAAATCATTATTCACACATTTTGATATAATGTCTAATGTCAACTAGCTCGTTCTTTGAATAATGCTATGTGATTTTTAAAGAACTCTGTTGTTTCCTGTGTCATTTTTTTAGGTCTATTAACATGGCTCTCCCTCCCTCGTTGGGAGAAACACCAGTGTATTTTAACGATTTTACAAGATATTCAACTTCTCGCGGTTCCATGCAGAGCTGTAAATTCATGACGACAAATTGTTTGCTATCTGACTTTGTACTTTATACGCAACTATACAATCACTCAGACATGCTTCTTCTTCAGGTCTACGAGGCCTTTTTTGTGCAAAAGGGACAATGTTTTCATTCCGCATATATAGGAATTTTGCACACTAACAAGGCTATTAACATGTTTTATTATGTTTTGCTTCACCAATTTGTCGGTTTCATGCGTTTGTAATCGCATCTTCTTACTAACATCTGTCAGCCTTCCATGTTTCGATCTCTTTATTGAAGTTTTCGGTCTATCGGCACTAAAGTCAATAGGGTGAACTGTTCAGTGATTGGCCACTTAAGAGCTACTTTGCAATGTTGTATTATATACTCAGTTAAAATTTTTGTTTATAATAAATAAATAGTTTTGTTAAGTAATATGAAAAATTCCTTTGAAAAAGTATTAGTATTAATTTTTTTATTGTGATATTCAATTTTTTTCCGTTAAGTATATGTTGAATTGTAAAGTAGACAGTAATTGGCCGGTACATTTTTATAATTGGCCAGTAGGCTACCAGTGATTGGCATAATATGTGAAAATAGCTTTAAATACCTTTGTTTTATTGGCCATTAGGGTATAAGTAATTGGCATACTTACTCAAAAATTGACATAGGTAGATAGAAAATATAATTTTAATTATTAAACAGTTTAAAAATACAAATAAGGGAACGTTGAAAATAATTTACAATTCATTCAGCATTTCTATTACGAAGGCACGCTGTACAGTAAAATATTTGATTTGTATCAATATTTTGGTTAAATTTCAATATACACTTCTACGACTATGCCAATGAAGACCCTTGATAAATGGAGTCACTTTTTAGTACAAGTTAAACAGAGTTGGATTAATTGGAAATTCAAGCTGTGTAACTGATTCTTCTTCTTCCTCTTCATCTGCAAATACCTGTCTAACAGCTTTATGCTTGACTGTTGAATGGATTCTTCTACTAGGTCCCGGTTCATTAGTTTAAATGTCGTGTGTTTGATTTTCATTTAAAATAGTTGTATTATTTTTCAGAACAGTTATCTTTTTTTTCATAATTTCAATATGTATTATTTTTATCAGTAGTTGGTACCGAAATTTATTCAGTTCCCTACCGCGACCTTTCCCTTTGGAATGAGCAGTTCATTTGATACCAGGCTGAACAAAAAGACCAGGACAGGGTTCCTGGCAAAGGAATTACCCGTTTTAAGACCAGGAGATCCCCGCCTAAATCGGACTTTCTTTTATTATTTCACGCTCCGTTGTAATTATTTCAAATGGTGACAGGGGACCCTTGATAAAAGGGTCTAGTTATGTACATCTGGTGACAGCGGTCTCCCAAATTGACACGAAGTTATAGTTCAGGTACTGAATTGTTACACAGTTCTGTACACAACTGACTTAATTTTGAAGTTTGATATGTCGAGTGGCCGTCAATGAAAAGAATAATGGGGAATTTAGTTCCGCAGCTTTTTATGTATGGATATAATACGTTTCCTATATACTCATGAAATAATTCAACCTTCATCCACCCATTGTCGCTATGTCCTACTCCCCAAGTACTTGGTACTGAATTTACTATTGAAGAAGGTTGTCTCTGATAAGGATAAATTAGCATAAGGTTAGAACATAAACTTGAGAGTTATAGTAATTTTTGCTTGACCGGAGTCTACTTCGTAAACATTCTTTGCACCTCGTGGTGCAACTACTTTAAAATTCTTTGGGCATAACGAAAAACGTGTTTCAATATCATAAAATATCCTAGTTAGATCTTCAAAAATATGTTTGAAATTTTTGCTTTTACTGAGGAAAACCACTTGCGGATGTCCATTTCCGAAATTGTGGAGCTAGCTGCCTTAACTGCCTCTGGTGTTCGATGAGTAAGATTTGGATGACGTTTAAGAAATGCCCTGCACCAACCGTCCCCAGGTAGGTTGTCCTTACATGGATTATACCGAGGATTGGCTTTCAAGAATTCTTTGACGGATGATTGAATGTCAATTTTTCTAACTGGAAATCCATTTTTTTTGCTTGTCACTATCCAATCCTCTAAGACTACTTCGTCTTCTTCCGTTAAAACAGTGTCTAGGCCCAAAGTAGTTTTGCTTGCGAACTTATTACTTTTTCTCTAAATTGAACCGTTTGCTGTGGCACATTACACAATTGAGCGGTTTTCCTCTATGACATTCCACCCTCAATAGCTTCTAGTGCGGACTGCAATTTCTCCTTCGTATACGCTCGCATCTTGGGCATCTGCGAGAAAAACACCTTAAAGGTTATATAGAGGCCGACTACATACTCAAAATTTCGAATTCACACCGTTTTGATTCGATACAGTCATTAATCTGAAATGACAAAATAAAATAAGAAGGTTTACCAGTGAAGTAAACTATCAAGTATAACTTCTGAGAATTTTTGTTGAAAACCCTGTATCAAATAAAATTGTTCATATTTATTAATTATAATAATATGTTATGCCCCTATCCCGCCTACGCCCCTCAAATTAATTTATTTATGGCTAATCACTGTTTGAAACAATATTTTGAATAAACTTTAATTTGACAGTTATAGGCCACATGGCCAATGACTAGTTTTTTACAGAAATTTTTACAGTGATTGGCATAGGACAATAAATAAAAATAAACTGTAAAGAAGTAATTTCTATCTCAGAGTTACAAACGTTAAACATATCAAAACACAAATAAATCGATATTATCCTATAAAACAACATACCTTGAAATTAATTCTCGACTATTATAGGAGGGTAGGTCTTAATGTAACTTAAGATTTCACTAAAGTTTCGTTTTAGATGGACATGACCTCGCAACAACTTCTATAACTTTTTAAAGTTATGTAATGGAACGGTACAGTTTAAAATATGAATTAAGCATAGTTGCCACCACTACCTACATAATACCATATGCATAGAATATTTTTGCAAGATTCAAGAATACTCGACATAATACAACTATGCCAATAACTGTCGTTGGTCAATCACTTACCCTATCACTGTTGTCACTGTTTTCTATTCATGTATTTATTTAAGACGTATAGATTACAGAAACTCGAAATATTGAACATGAACACTGTTGTTCGTACAGGTTGGGACTCGACTTCCGATGCTGAGTGTTGTATGATAATATATAAAGAGGTAGACGATATTTAGCCGATTCTTTTCCCCTGCATAGGTTATTTTTTATAGTTTTTTGCACCACATTTAACCAATATTCCCCTGTTTGATATATCCTTTGATGGGGTAGCTTTGGGCGTTTAATCTCAAAAATCGCATTTTATTAACTTGTCCGGTTTTCCCCTGTACCCTTCAATTGACAATTCAAAAGAGAAGGGTATATCAAAGTATAAACTAGCTTTACCATAACATCATGAAGGTATGGCCTGCCAAGAGTTTCTTAAGACTCATAAATTAATTCTTCAAATTTAATAGTCATTAACTCACATAAACATGATTTAGCGAAAAAGCGGATGAAAGTTTTCAGGTATATTCCGTAATGTAATGTTTTTCTTATTTATTTAAAAGCTGTTTTATTACGAGGGTTTGGATAAATTTATACACACGGTATGTCTACTCACTTAATTTATTTATTCACTTAACTATTCACTAATTTATATTAACTGCACAGTATATTTACTTACTCTACTTATATGAACACTTCACTCGGATTCAGGCAATATACCAGTGTGCAGTTTAGTAGATTAGATTAGATTAGATTAGATTTTAACGGGGTTACGGTGCACTGAAACCAAAGGTTTTTTGTGCCCCCCCTATCAGAGCTGTTGTCGCTACTACTACAGCTCGCGTTTCAGTTCCAAAGTTCTAATGAACTCTAGTATTTGGGACGGCTTCAGCGAGGTTAGGTCCTCACTCTTACAAGTTTCTTGTCCAAAGCATTTCTTGCGTTGGCTTGCAATGGCGAGGCATTCCAGAACTAGATGATCAGGAGTTTCATCCTCCTCCCCACAGAATCTACACTCGTCAATCTCTGCAAGACCTATTCTCATTAAGTGCTTCCTAAGGCGGCAGTGTCCTGTAAGAAAGCCCGTGAGGAGATGTAGCTTATCTTTACTAAGGTCCAAATAGTTTTTGGACCTAGCAGTGTCAAAGTTCCCCAGGAACTGTTTGGAATGTTCCAACCCGGGAAGGCACCGCCAGAGTGCTTCTCTTTCGGTTTCCTCTTTCTTCCGAAACTTTTTCTTGTAGGAGCATTTTGCTACACCACAGAGAGGCTCCGGGCCAATAAAGGGCATTTGTGCTCCTTTCCTGGCAAGTGTATTGGCCTCTTCATTTCCCGTGATTCCCGAGTGGCCAGGAACCCAGACTAAAGAGACCCTGTTATTCTTGCCTAATTCATCAAGTTTTCTTCGGCACTCCCATGCCAACTTTGAGTCAATGACATGGGAGCTCAATGCTTTGATAGCTGCTTGACTATCAGAATGGATCGATATGTCACATTTCTGGTAGTTTCTTTCTAGGTTCATTTCCACGCATCTTTCGATCGCAAGTATTTCTGCCTGAAAGACGCTCGGGAAGGAGCCTAACGATAATGAGTATCTGGTGCCATGCCCAAATACTCCAGCGCCTGCTCCAATGGTGGTTTTTGAACCATCCGTATACCATCCAATGGTGTTTTCTTTGAGTGTTTGGGTGGTGTATTCCCTTTTCCAGTCTCTCCTCGTATTTAGCATCGTGGTGGAATTCTTTTCGATGCTTACTTTCCTGATCATTTCGTCACTGGGAAGATTGGCTAATGAGGTGTATCTTGTCAGAGAGGACCAAGCTCCCTGATTTTTAATACTTTTATTGCCTGAACCTTCCTTAGATATTCTAAGAATTGCCTCTTGGGCAGATCTTTCTATCACCAGATGTAGAGGTGTGAGATCTGTAATGATCTCAAGTGCCCTAGTTGGACACGTTCTCATAGCTCCAGTGATGCACACACAGGCAAGCCTTTGAAATTTATCGAGGGTTGCTTTTGTGTGCCAAACTATTACCCCATACGTAATTGCTGGTCTCACAATCATGGCGTACATCCATCGCAGTATTTTTGGGTTACAGCCCCACCTCTAACTAGCTAGATTTCTGCACGCCATCAAAGCTCTTATTGCTTTACTAGCAGTTATTTCAACAGTGCAATTTAGTAACATTACTCACTCCTTAAAAGGAAGTTCCTCATGGAACTTCTGTGTAGCTAGGATGGATGTTTAAATCTGCATTTTCCAGTCGGATGGAAATAACAGGGCACCGTCTTCAACGGGTACCGATAACGAGGGGTATAGCTGTAAATTAATATGTGGACACCGGTATCTTGGAAAATCACCTCTATCATGTACCTGATGACTCGCTAATCCAACTGGTTGCTCTCTATCCTTGGCATTGCTAGTTTTTCCACGTGGGATTCCTGCACTTGATCTCGAAGGCTTCGAAGCGCTTCCCACACATTCCGATAGGTGGATCGATCTGGAAATTCTTTTCTAGTTACAAAGTAGAAGACTTACCGCGAATAGTATTCGAGCCTCAGTGTCTTGCCAAGGGCTGCCATTTGATCTTCAAGTTTTTCTAATTGCTGAAACTTCTTTCTTAAGACGGTTGCCAGCCCTCGTGAGTGTTTGTTACTGGCGGAGATGTTATGTGCCACTGTCGGGAGCTTGAACAAAAGATATTTGTTGTCTTTGTTCTCTAGTGATTCCGTACCTAGCTTTCCCGGTACCTCAGTATGCGCTCAAAAATTTTTCGAAGGATGGATCAGACTCCTGTTGCATATGGCGCACTCCTTCCTTTTTGTCATGGTGTTCTCCGAATGGCGCTAGTCGGTTATGGTGAACTACTCTCGGTTTTCCATTGCTTATAACATAGATGATGTCATTGATCGTCTTGATTGAGTATGTACCTTACCATGATTTCTGTAGTTTTGGAGAAAATCCTTTTTTCTTTGTGGGCTTGTGTAACCATACTTTGTCGCCTTCTTTGAAACTGCCTTCTGTGGCCTGCGTGTCATTGCGTTTTTTCATTCTGTCGCTGGCAACTTGAAGATTCGTTCCAGCCAATTCGTGCACATCGTCCTTCCATCTTCTCAATTTGATCACTTAATCTTCTCCTGCTAAAACAGAATTTTCGCAGGGGTTTCACCCGTGGACTCATTTATGCCAGATCAATAAGCCATCGCAAATAAGGAAAGATACTGGTTCCAATATCTCTGGTGGCTGGAAACGACTTTGGACCGGTATTTTTCAATGGTCCTTCTCATTCTTTCGACCATTCCATCTGACTGTAGATGCAACGCTGTTGTACTGGTCTTCTTCATTCCTAGCTTGTCACAAATTTCCTGGAATACCTGGCTCTCGAAATTTCTTCCTTGATCGCTGTAAACCTCTAAAGGCACTCGTTATCGGATAATAAATTATTTCACCAATACATCCGCGAAAGTTGTGGCCTCTTGAAACGGGATCGCGTATATTTCTACCCATTATGTGAAATAATCCGTTACAACCAGTTTATCACCATTTTCTGTTGTCAGAAATGGTCTAGCGATGTCTAAAGCAATCTTTCCGAAAGAATTTCCAACATTATAATATTTTATGCCTTTCTCTTGCGATCTGGTCCATTTGTCGTAGCATAAGTCGTACATTTCGAACACCAGTCCTTCACATCGTCGGAGCTGTTCATCCAATAAAATCTTTCACGGATTCGCTGAAGGGTTTTCTTCAATCCCATATAACCTCCACATGGATTGTCGTGTAACTTTCTCAGAACCTCGGCTACTCTCGTTCTCGGGATAACTATCTGTCTTCTCATCTTGATACAATTATCGTTTTCATGGACTCTTTTCAACAGCCCTTCTTCCAGGACAAGCGAATCCTACTGAGCCCAATATGTCTTGAGTAACGGTGAAAATCTTGAGACTTCTTAGCAGGTAAGTCGCTGATTTTCTTCCTTCCATTGCCCAATCTTCTTTAGGTGAGGATCATTCTCCTGATCTTCTCTGATCCTGGTGGGTGACGATTCTTCGTTGACCACTGTACTTCTTGAAACTGCACCTTCCCTAGATTCCGTCTTGTTGCAGTGATAACAGTCTGTTGGGCACGGCCGCCTGGACAGAGAGTCGGCATTTCGGTGACTCACACCAGCTCGATGTTGAAATCGTACTCTTGAAGTCGTTCAATCCATCTGATGATCGGGCACTTGGGATTCTTGAACTGTATTAACCACTTGAGTGCTGCGTGATCAGCCCAGCCCGAATTTATAACTTCCTTCCAAAGAGATACTGGTAAAAGAGTTCCACTGGTAAAAGTGTTCCACTGGTAAAAGTGTTCCACTGGTAAAAGTGTTCCACTGGTAAAAGTGTTCCACTGGTAAAAGTGTTCCACTGGTAAAAGTGTTCCACTGGTAAAATTGTTCCACTGGTAAAAGTGTTCCACCGCCAAAAATGCCCCTTCTTAAAGCGCAGTCGTTTCGCTCTGAAATATCCCAGCACTCTTTCTTGCCCTCCTTGGATCTGTGAGAGGACTTCTCCAATTCCTACGTTGCTTGCGGCAGTGTCAAGAATAAAGTCTCCCTCTGGTAATGGATATCCCAATATCGGGGACGTGGTTAAATGTCTTGTTTCTTCTGTGAGTCGAGTTATAGTCGAGTTAGGGGCTTGGCAATATTTCCAAACTTCCTTATGAATCTCCTATAATATGTGCGCAGTCCAAGGAAATTCCGAATGTGGTGTTTTTGCGTTGGTTTCGGCCATTGCTGAATGGAAGCAATTTTCTCTGGATCCACCGCCACTCCTTCATTGCTCACTATATGTCTTAGATAGTTGAGTCGACTTGAAATGTCTGACATTTCTTCGGGTTTAACATGAGCTGGACAGCTTGAAGTCGTTTGAATCCATCTTCCAAATTCTTCTGGTGTTCGTCAAATGTCTTCCCCAGTACTACGATGTCGTCCAAATAGACTAGGCATGTCTTCCAAGACAACTCTCTCAAGACATTTTTCATGAGTCTTTCAAATGTCTCTTTGTGTCCTGGGCCCATTTCTACTTGCCAATAACCAGACTTCAAGTCCAAAGTGGAAAACAGTAGGCCGGCACGTACTGATTATAATTTGCACATGGCCACTTTATACCTACTTAGAATTCACTATTAAAAACTAGCAGTTATATCACACAATTGTCAAAAAGTGTCGGTTAGTGACTTTATGCTGCAAACCGACGATTAGCAAGATCATTGGAGAGAAAACCAAATAAGTGAAGCTCCTACATCTTGAACTTGAAGGATTGATAATTCACGAATCTTTCGAACTACTAAGTGATAAATTGATTGTCTATGTCAGATAGTGAATTAGTACAGATGACAAAATGTTCTAGGTAAAAGACTCATAAACTTCAGGAATTTCTAATTTTGAAAAGCAAGATATTCTCTCTATCTTTAATTGATTGTTCCATCCTCAAATTTTACAGTGTACCTGCTAGCAGACGAAATAGATATATTTTTATTTATACAACTCGGGCCCATGAATATTTAATGGTCTCGATGTTATGTTCTTAATCACTTTTTGATATTCCATGTTGATTTGGAATTATTTAAATGTTGCTTTCGACCCCTGTTGTTCGTTCGATGTTCAAATTTTTCACGATACAGTTGAGGGAATCTTAAGTCGCACGTACCCGTGCCCATAGGGGAACCTGGGGTAATACTGCCCCATGGGGCGTATTGTGTTCAATACACCGTTTTTAACGTAGACAGGACGCAAGCTCAATTATAATAATAATAAAGTAAAAACGAAAACCATTTGAAATGTGCTAGAAATATTAATTATGGAGTCCATCACTGAAATAAAAGAACAATGAATACTTTTAAACTGCTAGAAGGATACTGGTAGAAAAGAAGCTATAAAAGGTTGATATTTGTTTAAAAAATTCTATTATAACGGAAAATTCTGAGATAAAAGTACATAGATTACACTGTGTAGGACATATAATGACAAGAAAACAGAAAACCATTGAAAATGCTAAGGAAAGTTAAAGAGTGGATCATCTGGCCTAGACAGAAAGGAGGAGCCAGAAAAATGTTGAAAGATGTTTACTTCGTCAACTCGTGTTTAGAAGTCTAATAGAGGAGACAAGTAATGATCTACCTAAATAAATGAATTAAAAAGCAATATATTAATATTAGCATTAGCCATAATTCGCAAGGGTTGATCGGCTTGATGATGATAATCCTAAGGCCTATAAGAAGTGAAAAATCAGTATCATTCAGAACTAGTAACACCGTTAATTTTCCTTCATGTGAATGTGTTAACTGATAATGGCAAATTGTAAAACTATTAAAAAAAATAATACCAAAATTGAATGGCAAACCGAGTGAAATGGTGATTAATCCAAATTGTTCCTCAATAATACAAGCCTTGCTAAAATATTAAAGGGAAAGAGGAAAGTTATTTATTTGAGTGTTAGTTTGGGATAGAGCAATAAGCTGATTGATTTACTCAATAGAGTTAGTGACATATACTTTAAAATCCAAACTATACCTAATAGAAAATTAAAATTGCTCATGTATCACACAGATTATATTATATTATAGCATACAGGTTAAAACAACCAGATAAATCCCACTACGCCAGACATCTACTTAACACCAACGATTCATTGACACCTAATACAGAACTAAAAGTACTACATATTTGTGATAAGAAACAAGAACTGGATTTCCTTGATGAATTGGAAATTAGAAGACACTTAAGAAACCCACAATATGATGTCGTC
This sequence comes from Galeruca laticollis, assembly GCA_963921935.1. NCBI lineage: Eukaryota > Metazoa > Arthropoda > Insecta > Coleoptera > Chrysomelidae > Galeruca > Galeruca laticollis. Next base: position 84,335,366 of record OY998176.1, on the reverse strand, counting down.
AATCAACAGATAAATCTAGAGAGTTTTCCACTTTTAAACTGTCTTCTTAAGTGATAATTGTAAAGATCAGCAGATATAGTTTACCTGGTTTTCTGTATCATTGCTCAGTTATACTGATCTTAATTGGGAAAAATGATATCCAGGATATCCCCATAGGGCTAATAATATCTAAGCTTTAATATTTGTAATATGATATCTTCTATTTACATATATTAAGTCAATCACAAGGTAGGTCACTTCTTGGACTAAATAATTAAACATCAGGTAGGCACCAAATGAAATGTAACTTCTGTCGTTCTGACGATGATATTTAGGTAATATCGAAACAATTGTTATTTTTTTAGAATTTTTAACATTTTTTCAATATATTGTGGAGTTAACTAGAAACAGTGAGTTTCATTTAAAACACAGATTATATTGCTTCTTTGAATAAAAATACAAAAACGGTATAATTGCCTTGAACTAAATCAGTAATCATTCGGTTTAGCGATTTTCGAATCGCTTAGGTCTTAATCACTATAAGAACATGACTCCTCTAGAAAGTACCAATTTGAAATTAGTGAATGATTCCTGCATATACTGTCAAGAGATTGAATCGGGAGTATACTTGAAAGCTGCAGATGGAACTCGAAAAGTACAATTTGATCTTCACACGTTCACATCATGATGCCTCTATTTGGGTAAACCTGACGATGACTATTCTAGAGAATCGAAAATTTGAGCAAGGAGGAAATGAACATGGACTGATTGGTTATGATACTGTTATGACCTTGGGCCAAGAAAATATGTTGTGCCCCTGGTTAAGACAATGACATTTGACATGTCTTGTTGACTTCCGTGAAAATTATTGACTTCTTTCTGTAACATTGATCTGTCAATTAGTAACGTAAGAAGAAATCCAGAAAAATAGCGTAATGTCATGTTTAATCGAAAAAAATAAAGCAGGAGGGAGAAGAAGAAATAGAAGTAAATAGAGTATATAGACCAAAAAATCAATTACGTCATAAACATAACCGCTGACAGTTACTGAGGGAAAACAAATATTTATTTACGTGCATTTTACGTTTGTAATATGCTTAAACATGGCTTTTGTTAGTTAGTCGAGAATTACGGAGCAGTTTTGTAATTAAATTAAAGTGTTAAAGAAATGTGGAGACAGTTTAAACAGTGGATATGTCGTAGAGATAGAGTATGATGGAAGTTTAGGAGCGAAGCAATACGACATAATTACTTGATAGTCACTGCAGTGTCACTTTACAAATGAAAAAACGAATAAACTGCGTGTGTCGCAGTAGATCGTTTTTTATAGAACTTTATGAGAAGTGAGAGTAGAATTCAGTGGACGTGACAGGACATTATATTCGATATTGTTTAAACATCAGTCAAGCATCCACCAATCAAAAAAGAAAACAACAATAACAAATATATGGATGGACAAGCATGGAAAATGGTTCGCGCTTCAACACCTTCCCTCATTGCATATTTGACCATTCCTAATGCTTCTCGCATCTTCTATAGTCGAGACTTGAAAATCGGTTTCGTCATGAAATCAGCTAGTTGCAACTTTTTGAACAAGCACCGACTCTTTTTGTCCTAGATCTCTCACGAAGAAATTCCTGTGCTTTGTTCTACGATGAAACTCTGGGTATAGCGATAAACTTATAGCAGCTTCATTGTCCACTTTTAAAGTTGGCGTTCCTTGAAGTGGGACAATTTCTTCATAGAGAGTTTTCAACCAAACGATCTCTTTGGCAGCTTCACTCGCTGCTACTATCTCCGCTTCTGTCGCAGAAAGAGCTACCGATATTTCCATTAAGTCACCAAGGAAATTCCAGCACATGCGTGCATGCAAACAACTCCTGATGTTGAACGACAGGTTGGTTCACCTCCACCATAGTCAGAGTCGCTGAATGTTTTCAGTTTTGCTTGTACACCGAACTTGTATAACAAACCACTGCCTATTGTGCCTTGAACAACCAAAGCTGGTTGGATTTTCCAATTTTCTGGACACGGCACTGACGGCAAACGTTATGTCTGGTCTGGTGCAAGTCATTAGATACATTAGAACAGCTCCATTGTAGGAAAAGGCAGTGTTCCATTCTTCTTGGCTATTTTCCTTCCCTAATTGAATAATGTCTTTTACTATGTGTGCTGAAACTTACTTTCAGTCTTTCATACCAATAGGTTATAGGACTTTCTGGCTGCATGAAGACAGACTGAGTTGAATATAACCGATTGTTGTTTTTGAATTTCAAGTCCAAGGTAATAGGTAGCAGATTTTGTAGTGATCCTGAATTCCTTTCTTAAACTTGTTAGGGATGTGTTTTCCATACGTTTGTTTAAGCATTGGGGGGCTTGTTTTAATCAATACAAACTGCTATGAAGTCGACGCACTATACTACTACCATATTCGTATTCTTCTAGCTGCTTATAAGCACTTCCTCTTCAAGTTCACCGTAGAGAAATTCAGTATAAACACCTACATTTGAGCTGCTAAAAGGTCCACAAACGTCGATGTGGATTCTTTCACCAGATCCACTAGGCCTCTTTCTGATACCAAACTTCAAAACGTGAGACTTTCAATAGTCACAGATACAGCTTGAAATCTATATCTAGATCATTTTTCAGAACTCTTCTTACATGTCTCTTATTTTGATGACCAAATCTCTCGTGATATAACTATAGCACGTTTTCTCTGCTTGCTAGATGGACTTGATTTGATTTTAATTGGCTCCAAATTCTCATAATCAACTTGTATAATTCTCCAGATCGAATTCTTTTTTCATTCAAAACTTCTTCTCTTGCTATCTTTAAGGAACACTTTTCTGCAGATCGTAGATGACACAAACTGGCAATTGGGATTTCGCTCTTGTGCTGACAAGGTTAAAATTAAGTTAGTCTTGATTACTGGAATGTACCATTCATTTTGTAAAGTTAATTTACGTTTCTCGTCATTTACTTTTGTCTCTACTTTAATGGCACATTTTCCGAGGGCGCGAACTGAGTGGCCATTAGCTGTCGTAACTCTGCGACAACAAGGAAATGGTTCGTAGGTCTCAAGCCACTCCTTATGATTGGTGATATGGTTAGTAGCATCATTATCTACATAACAATCTTCCTCACTCTTACAGAACAGAATCTCATTAGACACAGTCAGCAGACTGAGGTCCTTGTCTTTGTCTCTTGAATCCTTAGTTCGTTTGTCAGGCTTCGGTGTTCTTCCATCAGGTTTCGATTTCGCACATTGCTTGACTTTATGACCTTTCAGCTTACAATAGCTGCAAATCCAAATCTTGTTTGTAGCTTTGTCTGTCTTGCTTGCCTACAAGACTTCCTGACTACTACTTTTTCTTTCATTCTTCACCTGCAAAGCCTTCTCATATGTGACCAACTGATTCGTCAAGTTATCAACTGTTCTGTCTTTGCTTCACTTCAGAATCCAACTAGATTTTTGAATGAAAAATACTCTGGAGGTAGCATATCAGAAGTGAACCTGGCAAACAGCACTTACAAGCATTTCCGTTGTTTAATTTTTCTCTGCATACATCACTTTGCAAACTTTTCCATAAATTCTCTAATTTCAATGCGTTCATACCAATGTCATCTTCTGGCTGACGAGTATTGACAAAGAACTGTGAATACAAGTCAAATGTCTTACCTTCAGCTTGATCATCAAACAGTCTATGGAGCTCGAGTCATACTTCCCTAGCAGTTGAGAATCTTATGATTTTCTCGAGTGTTTCTTGAGTCATATTAACTGTTAACTGGAGAAGCCTGCCTGTAATTAGATAAAGCTTTTTCATATTTTGTCTTATCATCTGCGGAGGCATTATTAGCTAAGGGTTCTGGTGGGTTTAGCTTTTATTAAGTGTAAATCAACCTTCAAACGTAACCTTGACAACAAGCCATACATGAAGATGTCATCAGCTAAAATTTCATTAAGATAATATGTACCAATTAACACTTGTAAAAATAGTTTATGAAGTAAAGATTGAATTAAGTTTATTTAATGTTTATCTTATTAAAAGTCATAAAACAGCTCTAATACCATTAATCCTTGAAACATAAATCAATTAAACCGTTGATATCATCTGTAGCCCGTTTGATTGATCTCAACAGTATCTCTATATTGTACTTCCATGTCTACGAATAAATTTTGCCTTCGAGTTGACAAATCTGTACCTTACTTATTGTTCCCATTTTGCTATGGATCTTGTCAATCATCCACCAACGAAAAATAAAACAACAATAACAAATATATTGATGGGCAAACATGGAGAATGGTTCGTACTTCAACAGCGCGGATAATAGTGGAATACAAAATAGTAACAGTCGTGTTAGGTGCTAGTAGTAGTAAATGGATTGAATCTGAAATCGTGATATCAGAGGTGATGTTAATAATTGTCAGTTAGACGTATTTTTATTAAATGTAAATAATAAAGCTACTTTATTATCTAACCTGTATTTATTTGGAGTAATATTCGTAACGAATCAGAGACAGTATGGAGAACGGTTTCTCTTTTGCTGAACGAGAATAAGAAATTACTAGATTATTGGACACTGAAAAAATTGACTTTAGATGTTATTCATTGTCAGTTTGACGTATTTTTGTGAAAAGTAATTAATAAAGTTTCTTTGTTATACCATATGTGTTTACTGGGAGTAATATTGGCAACAATTCATAGGACAAGCTGATTTTCACCGAAAAATAAATGAAATTTTTAGCTCTATCAACAATCATTTAATAAAGGAAAATGATTCGAGATTTGTAAATGTTAATTGGGAATAGAGTAAGGCTAGAGGTTCGAAGCAGAAGAGAAGACTGAAAAAAAAGAAGATATAAAGACGTGGAATATATTAGGTATGTTACAGTAGACAGTAGAAGTAAAAAGTATATCAGCTAAGGTAGCTTTTGACTAAGAAGAGGTGTCTATATCCTATACAGTAAAAACATTTCAACTTGGAAAATTATAAATATTATAATGAAGCTGAAAAGTAGTGAAAATAAAAAAGAGCCACTATCTTAATTTCAAACTTAATATATTTCTAAAAATATTGCTCGTATTTCCCCTACGTATTGCAAAAGTTCACTCACAAGGAAAATGTTGTTCAACTTGCGACATATTTCAAGTTATTATCGTAATTAGGATCTTTTAAACTCCTTCATGATGTTTGCCAGACTGCTATGTGAGTTTTGTCGGTTAAGTTGGCTTTTGTTTTATTGGCGAAACAAAAGTTTTGTGAGTATAACTCGGCCTTTATCCTCTAATAGGAGTTTGTAAATATCTACGTCCAACATCAGTTCACCACTCGCTGGAAATTTTAATTTATTTAATAAATGCATTTAAAATTTTCAATTTAATATTCTTTTGATTAATATTAATTTTTTATGCAACACATTTGATATTAATCTTTAATAACCAAGTTGTCTTATAACCCCAAAAACAACTATTCTTCACGTATATACAGGGACGGATTAACCTAGGAATTTTTTCATGTCACACGTTCATTACGAGGACGGTCTAACAAAATAATAATAAAAACAATAATCAGTTTTTTAAATATCTTTGATAGCTTCCATTGTTACTATAACTATGTGTTTATAGGTATATCAATACAATCAATGGAATTGTAATTTTTTGTTTGTATCTTTGTATGTGATAAATTAAGAAAATGAAATTGTACTGTTGAATTTCAATACTCAAAACCATAGTATTGGAAAAATTATTATGAAATTCATTTAAAAATCCTTTTCCCAGGCTTTTAATTATACAAATGTACCTATTATTTATTCGTAATTAATATTGTCAAACGCATTTTGTTTTTTGTTTAGAATGTTGTTATTTTTACCATAGTCTCCAAATTAAAGCGTTTATTTTAACAAAACAATACAATTGTTATAGGTACACTCTTTTCTTAACTTGTGCTCAAAGTTGCTACCATTTTCAGTTGACTAATTCGACAACTGATAACCAATAAAATTATATTCAGATCTACCAACTGTAGAATTGTTCAACTTCCCACATTACCCCTCCCCCCCCCCTATTTTACAAATCACAAAACAAAATCAAAATTTACAGATATTTAATCCCTCCTAAACAAATTAAATTTACTCCCCGCCGTATCATTAGTAAGAATCTATTTGCTCGTTTGTTGATATAAATTTAATTTCCACCGTTTTTGAATTTACTAGATCTTTAACGAAATAAAGTTTTATATTTATTTTATTTATTTATTTATTAATACACTGTTCAAACAGCACAAATCCAACTACAGAACAGGAACCAAATATATTGATTACAAAATATGATATCATCAATTAAAGAAAAATGTTTTAATCGCAGATATGCGGCAATGAAACATATCAAGCTGGTAACTCACATGATTACAAATCGAACACATCCTGTAAAGTGGCGAAAATTGTAAAATGTTTGTTCGAGGGGTAGGATGGTAGAACGTATTGACAGTTCTTGAAGCTACTCTCGGAGTATTGAACCGGAGTTTAAAAAGAAGATTGGGATCACTGATGTTGTTATTCATGATTTTAAACAGAAATATCAATAAGTGACAGTCACGACGAGCACTTAAGTTATTCACACAATGCCTTGTTTGAAGTGTACCAGTACGAACTCCTACCGGTAGGTAAATGCCATCCATGTTAAAGGAAAAAAATTTCAAAAACCTCCGTTGAACTGATTCAAGTTTCTAAATGTGTACGTCATAAAATGGACTGCAAATAACATCTGCGTATTCAATTTTAGATCCAACATAGTCGTAGTACAATGCCTTTATAGTGTCTTGATCATTGAAGCGAGTTTAGAACTAAGGAGCCATACATTTTGTTAGCAGATGAGAATATAGCCTCAGTATTAGGTATAAAAGAAAGTTTAGAAGTGATAACGAAGTCAACCAATGTCGCCGGGCGTTCAAGAACAGTATTGTTGATGTCATAACCATATATTATTTTCTCAGTTTTTAAGGAAAACGTCAACGACAATTTATTACTTAGTTGAAAGTGTGACAATCGCTTCTATCATCAATCCGGCAGAATAATTTTAAGTATTCAGCATATAGGAAGTAGTTGACATCAAGATCGTCGACTATATCATTGATGAAAACATTAAATAATAAGGGGTCCAAGTTACTTCCCTGTGGAACTGCAGATGCTGTTAAGTATTCAACTGACTTATAGCTATTAAACACGACATACTGGCGTCTGTTGTTTAGATAGGAGGTGAATGATTTGATTAGATAGTCAATCGAACGTTTTAGAGAAATCGGTGTACACAACGTCAGTCTGCGATCGCTCATCGAAGCTTTCAGCAATAAATTTGGTTATATTTGCCAAATTAGTGACAGTTGAGCGACCCTTGACAAAACCATGTTGCTTTGTGGTTATAATATTGCATAAATGGCTATACATTCTAAGGTACAATAAAATTTCGAATACCTTACAGAAATTATAAATAATTGCGATTGGCCGATAGTTGCTAATATCAACTCTATCGACATGTTTGTAGATAGGTCTTACCTTCGACGATTTCCACATATTAGGCACAGTGCAAGTCTTAACGCACGTGTTGAACAGTGTTGTTAACGGCGGAGCAGGTGAAGGCGCACAATGCTTCAAAATGATAGCAGGTGCAGAGTCTGATCCTGTTTCCATTTTATTTTTCACGTGTTTTAAATCTATAAGTACTTCATCCTCAATGAAAGACGTGATATTAAGAGACTGTAAGGTTACATAATCATCATGGGAGACGCACATTGTACTGACGAAAAAAATTTGCAAAATATTCAGAAAAACTGGAAACCCAGCATCTCCCAGAAAATGGATCCAATGAACTACTAGCTTCTCTTCTTCAGCTGTTAAAATAGACGGTTTTCCACTTGTTTTGAAAATATCTTCTTGCTTTTTCTTGTCCTTTAATGTTGTCTGTGGTATGTCGTAAATTTTGGAGGCTTTATAAACAGACATACCTCGTTTTATTTGAATAGATGAGGCTTTTACTTGATGAAGATCCATACTGAACAAAGAAATAGAACAATATAATTTGTTTAAGTCTTCATTTATTTGAACTAATGTTCAATTTTAACTTGATGACGCGTTTCACTAACACAGTAGCTTTGTCAAAACGAATGAAGGTTCTTTAGGTGGTAATACTAATTCCGTATTCAAGTCTCTTGTCTATATTATAAACAATTCCAAGGATATTGGTCTTGAACTCAATTTCAGCAAATGCGAGTTATTTTTCTTAGAATCACCAAATAATCTAACCATTGATAAATTTAAGTCTGTAGCACCAGGCATAACAATTACCAACAGCCAAAATGTATTTCTATTAGGTGTTCCTTTATTAAACGAATCATTTCTATCAGCTTTCAATGAAAAACTAACCTTTTTAAAAAAAATGTCATCTCGTTTATCCTGATTACCGACACATATTGCTTATACCTTCTCAAGAATTGCCTAGTAATTCCAAAATTAGCATATATCTTAAGATGTAGTCCGACCTGGTTACATAATGATATCTTAATCAATTTTGACAACACCATTCGTCATTCATTAGAGTCATTAATTAACATTAAATTAGAGGACCTTTCTTGGAAACAAGCTTCACTACCTGTTTCATATGGTGGTTTAATAATTCGCTTAATCGTTTCAGTAGCTCTTCCTTCTTTTTTGTCATCATTAAATAGTTCAAAAAATTTCATTGATTACATTCTGCCTATATTTTTTCATACACAAGACCCTTTATTGATGGAGGCAGAAAATATTTGGTCATTAAAGTCCAACAAAGTGGTACCCGATGAATATAAATCCTTTCAAAAATCCTGGGATATACCTTTATTGAACATTGAAAAAGGAAATCTGCTTCGGAAAGCTATCAATTTACCGGACAAGGCTCGTTTCAATGCAGCATTTTCAAAGGAATCAGGAGCATGGTTGAACGCTATACGTCGGCCCCATTAGGTACGCTTTTAGATGACGAAAGCTTCCGTATTTCTATTGGTCTCCGTTTAGGTTGTCAAATTTGTGTAAAACATCGCTGTCGTTGCGGAGCTGATCTTGATTTATATGGTAGATACGGCCTAAGCTGCAAATTAAGTGCCGGCCGTTCTTCACGTTATTCTGCAGTAAATGACCTAATCAAACAAGACCTGTCATCTGCAGAGATTCCCTGTTCGTTGGAACCGTTAGGTACTTGCCACGACGACGGTAAACGTCCAGATGGTATGACCCTCATTCCATGGCAACGCGGAAGACCAGTTATATGGGATTTCACTTGCACTGACACTTGGGCTCCGTCCCATGTCCGATCCACATCTAGTTCCGCAGGCGCTGCAGCTTTACGAGACGAAACTTTTAAAATCAATAAATACAAACATTTGGACAGCATTAACATTTTAATTCCTGTAGCAATTCAAACCTCTGGTGTTTTCGGCCATGAAGCTTTTAAATTCATTAAAGAAATTGTTAAAACAATATCAGTAGAAACCAATGGTTCAAGAGCAACTTTGTTCTTTATACAACAAATAAGTTTTGCAATTCAAAGAGGAAACGTTTCATCTTTTCTCGGTACGTTTCCCCGTTCTAAGCCTCTAGAAGAAATTTTTATGAAACCTAATCATAAGAAACCTAATTCTTCTACCACTTTCAAACTTTCTCACATTATCGACCCTAAAACATGTGATCTTTCCTTTTTCCGAAACTCTTATTTAACATCTTTATTTTCTTCTTCAGAATGCGTGCCTTATGATAATACATGCGTTGACAATTTTATAAATTATGCCTCCAAGAAGCTTTTGGGCCTCGGTGAACTAAAAAATATAGATAACCACCAGCCAGGTGATGTCCAATTCATAGGAATACTGAAGAAGATGACTATGCTAGGTAATGATGCGATTCCTATACGCAATAAATTATCTTTGACCAAAACAAAATTTAAAACTGGTGTACCCCCAATAGAGTTGGAGACGTCAAATAAAAAGGTAAACGACCAAATGGAAGTTATTTATACTAACAGTGTGGTATACTCTAACAATACTAATATAGACAATTTTTATGATGAAGATGATAACGAAAATAACACATCAGTAGCCGATTTGAGTGAAAATTTTAATGACAAACTCTCCAGAACAGTAAAAAATGGTACTAACCTCGCCAATAAGACAACTGAGGTTAGATCCAAAATATCTGATGTGACCAATAGAGTGAAACCAATAAGTACAAAATCAATATCAACCAGAGTTAAAAAATCTAGTAATAATGTTTCGGTGTTAAAAAAATGACATTGCCTCCAACAAGTGTCAAAATAACCCCGATGTTTTGCTGTCAAATTCAAAATTGGAAGAGAATGAAGACGTAGAAAAAATAATGGGTCAGTCGATAGGGTCGTAGTAACTGAGGAATCAATAAACATCAATTCCCTTTCTAAAAATAATCCTAGAGTTAACAACTTCTCTTCATACATTTCATTATAGATAAAAGATTTCCAGAAAGGAAATGAAACTCAACAAGAACAAAAGGACACGTCTAAGAATGATGTAGATAACAAGAAATATATTAACAAAGTGAACCATACCAATGATCTATCAATATCAATCAAACTTTCCAAATCCGTAATATCTGCATCCAGTTCAATAGCAAACAACATCAATTCAAATTCCTTATCACGCCGATCAAGTGAGAAAGACAAAAATAGAATCCGAGATTATTCGTACAATGATAGTAGTTGCGAAAGAGCTCTTAACAATATCTCCACAATCAGTTCCATAAAGGGTATTACCCAAGAATCTTTGGGTCTCAAAGGCCTCAAAAATATTGGTAACACATGTTTTATAAATAGTATTATCCAATGCCTATCAAACACAAGGTGGGTATTAGAATATCTAAAGAAAGACGCATACATACGAGATATTAACATAAACATATCTAACATGAAAGGAGCATTAATTAAAGAATTTGCTGAAGTTATTCAAGAGCTTTGGTCTTGAGACGGTTCAGACAGAGTGGTTAATACAGTCTCATTGAAAAGTCAGATTCAGCGATTTAGCGATTTACTTCAAGGTTCATGGGGTACACTCAACATGATGCACAGGAGTTTCTTCGTTACCTATTAGCAGGACTTCACGAATATGTCAACAAGGTATATGAAAAACCAAAGCCCATATTAACAGAAATTGATGACAAACTTAGTCACGTCGAGAAAGCACTAGAATCTTGGTTGAGATATCCGAGAATGGATAAATCCAAGATTGTGGATAACTTTGTCGGTCAATTAAAATCAACAATCAAGTGCACACACTGTGGTCACTGTTCAATTACCTACGAACCTTTTTGGGATTTATCCCTTTCGATACCCCAAAGAACAGGTCAATTACGACTTTCACAATGTTCAGATTCGTTTACAAGAGAAGAAACACTCGACGGTGATGTTCGAAATGTAAGGAACGAAGACGATGCACTAAATCATTATCAATTCATAAATTTCCGAAAATATTGGTTATTCACCTGAAACCTTTTTCGCAAACAGAAAGATTTAGTGGAAAACTAAATGTTGCAATATATTTTTCAATAGAAGGGCTTGATATGAGCCATTACGCGGCTGATAATGTGGCACCTTGTTTGTACAACCTCTACGCTATATCAAATCACTGTGGAACCACTTATAATGGTCACTACACAGCGTTTTGTAGACATCCCTACACGGGGCATTGGCGCGAATATAACGATTCAAGGGTGCTATTAATATCGTGGAAATCTTTAGTCAGTGGAAAAGCATATGTTCTCTTCTATGAACAAGATGACACAAAATCCCACTTTTAAGTTTAATAATTTTTTTATTAGTTTTTAAATTGTATATTTTCATTGTGAACCAATGTCTCATTTGGTTTTTTCTGTAACATTTATTTATATATTCATATATACATTGTATTCTTGTTAATAAATTAGTAAGTACTCCTAGACTGACCTAGTCGATACTAAAATGTATACTAGATCCAAGCCAGGATTGCGTACAACACCAATTTGGCGCTGTTGTGCAATCTAATAAATTCTGTAACGGATAAAGTTGATTGCGTTTAGATATTCGTGGTTAGTTCAAAGAAATTAACTGACAAAGTTTGCCTTATGAAATAGGAGGGGATTAGAGCTCGATTCAACATACCTCAGAATATGTGTCTTTTACCTTACGACATTATTATCATAACACATTTCTAATAATGTTGAGAGTTATATTCTAAAGGGTTGACGTCATAAATATGTTCAAGTAGCCCCGTTTTACGGTACCTAATAAAACTAGCGACATCTGGATTTTACTGTTGTATCAGAGCATGAAAAATCTACTATTTGAAAAAAATTGTAAGAAATTAGAAGGGACTAATTTTTAACTCTAATTTTGCCGTCTATACAAGTTACGTTACTTTTTGCATACACTGTATAATACTGTATATATAACCGTCCAAAAATATTCTACACATTTGATATTAATTGCATCTGTCTTTGTTTTGTACGATAATATTTAGTTTTTTAATGAATAAATTACTGACCATAGAAAATTGGTGATATATAAATGCCTAGAATTTTATTTTGTTTATCGTATTTGCTAATTGCCTATACACAGACCAGCTCTCCCTCAGGGTATGAAAACTGTCAGCAATAATGATCCCCACCTTGTTTCTTTATGAACATATTTTTGCATGTTTGTTAATTTTCACATTTATCAGATTGAACGTAGCTAAACTACTACGCATTTAAAAAAATTTTATTAGGCACTTAATTAAGATAAGGATGTTTTAATAGCTTCCAAGAAATATATTGCCTACCGTTTATAGTGATCTGAATACGTTGAAAGTTTAAGTTAGTATATTTGTAAGGAAAATATTTGTTCTGTTTCGATGGTGTGATTACGCTAAAATACTTTACAGATCTTTCGTCTAATTTTTTCCTTTGTCATTAGTCAAATGTAAAAAAATGTTGCTTGTTCAAAGTCCCATTTTTTCACAAGTTTTGAATCTGTAAGGTTGTGGGTTAACCTTGAACAAACCTCGACAAATATTGGACGAATAGTCTCCAAAATATTGTATTAAAACAGCTGGATCCCATTAAGACGAAGAAGAAGAAACCTTTTTATAAGCCTGTTGTAAATCCTTAAATCTTCGGTGAAATACTCGTAGCTATAGGGTAAGATAGAGGAAGAAAAAAGGGAATCAATTTCACCTATCACCGTAATTAATTATAATAAAGCTAATGATAACCGGTTGGTCGATAACTACAACCGACGGAATTTTAAACAATGCTATCTACGCTAGGTACGAATGTCTTCTACTATTACTGTTCAAAAATGACCAAAATTATACTATGTACTAAATTTATAAATACGCCGAAACACCATTTAAAACTAGGGATATATAACCAACAATAAGAAGATTTCATATGACTTGTGCGGTTACTGGCAAGCTTAGCTACACCCATCAAAACCCTAGAATTGTTATCAACCTAAAACCCAAGCCTTTTAATCCGGACTAGAGACAATACCTCACTTCAAGAGGTGCTAACAAACTTCAAACAGTGCAAGGGACAATAGAAAAACTCTTGTTGAGCGATAGCCTCCGAAATAATAAACAAAGAGATCAGCCGATTGGCAAAGGTAAAGGATGTAATGAAACGAGTTGCCATAATGATGGGCAGGGGCACGTTTCCAGACAGGATGTCTCGCGTTGGACAAGACATATATACAGTTAATACCGAGACGACAGAAAAAAGCGTCTGTCGAACCCCCAGAAGATGGATAGACGATATAAGAGAGACAGCGGTTCGCAACTGGTATGAATAGCTATAGACAGAGAAGAATGGAAAATAAAATGGAGGCCAATATCCATAAGTGGATGTTGAAAGGCAACTTAGCCTGGGTCATCCGATGGGTGGATTGAGTAGCTCTTCGGAAGGCACTGCCGGTCCCAAGCCCGGATAAAGGAGGAGGGTTCCTAGGCGAGGTTAGCTACCTACCTGGGGTAAAAAAAACCAATTGGCTCACAGATCTGAAGATACAGCCTCGGAAACCGGACGGAACTATCAGACGACGACACACACTAGAACATTGGAAAATCGAATTGGAGAACGAATTGGCAAAAGAAAACCTAAACACCACATGAATCGCATGCTGGAACATAACGTCGTGAAATGGAAGAGATCAAGAGATCATAATAGAAATGAAGAAGCATAACATTGACATTTGCGGGATCTCTGAGACAAAGAAAAAGGGCCAGAGAACATCAAAATACGGAGAATTCATACTAACATACAGTGGAAAAGCAAAATCGGAAAGAGCGCACTCAGGTGTTGGAATTTTGCTGCAAGATAAATATACACAGAGCATCGAAGACATCGAATACATCAACGACAGAATATTGAAAATCTGCCTAAAAATGAACAACACCACGACACATTTGATAAGCACGTATGCACCAGACATATCTAAGCCCACAGCAGAAACTGAAAACTTCTATCAGCAACTACAGAACGTCATGGACAACATAAATACTAAAGACGAAATTATCATACTCGGAGATCTTAATGCACGGATCGAGAACGATGTCATACCAGGTATAAAGCAAAAGTATAATGAAGCCATAATTGATGAAAACGGCGAAGCTCTAATAGACTTCTGCGCTAGAAATGAAATGAGGATCAACAACACGTACTTCCCACATAAAAACCAACACAAATACACTTTTAATAACAATCGAGGCCAGCGATTGATGATAGACTTCATACTCACAAATCGAGTAATAACACCCGCACAAGTACTCGACGTCACAGCCCTAACATCCGCTAACCTGGGGACCGATCACAACCTTGTTCTTGGCAAGATACTACTAAGACATCCACAACAAAAGAGAACACCCCCACAGTTCATCGAAAATTACAATTTGGAGTCCCTAACAACGGAGAGCACAAAACTCCTCTACAAGAGCAGGATTACTAACAAATTAAAAGAGATAGATTTGAAACCAGAATGGGGAGTAGAAGAGAAATGGCAAAGTATTGCAAAATGCATCAAAGAAGCAGCGGAGGAAGCGATTGGAAAGCGTAAAATTAATGTAAATGCGACAAACCACACCAAACCGTGGTTTTGTCAAGAGGTAAAAGAACTCTCTGAATCAAAAAGGAAATGTTACTTAACATACAAAAGCGCACCGTCGTAAGAAACTCACGCAGAATATGTCCAAGTAAGAAACAGAGTAAACGCAAGAATAAGATCAATCAAAAGTGAACATTGGGCCAATTTTACTAGCGACATGGACCACGACCTGTATGGCGCCCAAAGGAAAGTGTGGAAAATGCTGCGGAACAGAAGAAAACAAGTTAACGAGTTTGTGCAGACCAAAGTAGTACCAATAGAAACATGGCAACAGCATTATAAAGAGCTTTACGATGCTAAGGAAATGCCGAATATAAACAAATACGAAATAGATATAAGTGGTACGGTCACTGATGAAGAGGTGGAAGCAAAACTCAAGAAATTGAAAAACAGAAAATCACCCGGACCGGACGGCATCTCCAACGAGCTTTTAAAATATGGAGGCCCCGAGCTTGCAAGGAAACTATCGCAACTATTTAACAAAATCTTAAACAAAACGGTAACGCCAGACGAATGGTATAACAGCATCACCATACCCGTATTCAAGAAAAGACTAAAAACCTGCCCAGAAAATTTTAGAGGAATAACTCTCTTGAATACGGCAATGAAACTTTTCACGAGTATTCTCAAGGACAAACTGGAGACACAAATTAAGAACGCTGAAGAACAACAAGGCTTCACAAAAGGACAGTCGATAACAGACGCAGTGTTCATAATAAAGCAAATAAAAGAAAAGACTACAGAGTATAATATGCCAGCGTATATCTGCTTCATTGACCTAACAAAGGCGTTTGATAGGTTTCGATTGGTGGACATTTTACATATATTAATGGAAAATAAAGCACCAGCAAACATAACGAAGATAATTCATAACCTACATAACAATAACGTAACAAAGGTCAAGGTAGGAGATCCGTTCACTGAAAATATCCCAACACCGGGAGGAATTAGACAGGGTGACAGTCTAAGTCCCATTTTTGTTTAATCTCCTCATGGATAAAATTATAAACAAAGTAACATGTCTCAACCTCGGATACAGACTGGGCAACAAAATAGTTGGTATGGTCTGCTACGCTGATGATGCAGTAAGCCGCCAACTCAATATGAACATTTCTATCAGCAAAACCAAATGTATGACAATCGCGAAGGATCCGCGCAGATGTAAGCTGCTGGTGGAGGACAATCCCATAGAACAGGTGATGCAATTCAGATAGCTGGGCATAGATATATCAAGCACCCACGACCCAGTTAAAGACCTAAGAAGCCAGATTAACAAAGCATCCGCACTATCAGGATGTCTACGAGATATAGTCTGGTCCAACCCGTACATGCGCAAGGATAACAAATAGAATCTACAAGACTTGTAGCAGACCCATCATGACGTACGGCACGGAAGTCCGCGAGGACACCAACAAGACGAAACAAATGGTAAGGGTCGCCGAGATGAAAACACTGAGAACAATAGTGGGGAAAACAAGAAGAGATAGAGTAAGAAACACAGATGTCAGAGAGCCGTGCGGGATACAGGATATTGTGAGATGGGAAAGACAACGTAAGAGGCAATGGTACAACCATGTAAGACGGATGGACGAGAACAGACTTCCGAGAATAGTCCTAGAAAACAACCCTCCCGGCAAAAGACCTCCCGGGAGACCATCTAAAAGGTGGAAAGACAGCTGGCAATCCACCTACCAGGAAACGATGCAGAGACAGCTTCAGAAGTAACAGATCGACAGATCTCCAAGAAGTAGAAGAAGAGAGGATGTTAAAAGGCTCATAAAGAAAAAGAAGAATATCGCTAATATAAGAACTCAAGCAATCCATTCAGCTCGCCATTGTTTTCTTCAAAAGGCTACAAAACATAGTTATAAAAAGAAGTAACATATTTCTTCTATGAATGGATTAACTAATATTTAGCAGATTTCAATTTTATTTTTCTCGAGATGTTGCAGAAATTCGTTTTAATAAATCCGACATGATTAAAACTTTAAAAATATTTTTCCTTGCCCACTTAAGCTGTGACCTTGTCATTTACACGGATACTAGAAAATGTTTTGGAGCAGTAGGAGTAACATCCCAATTAACATTTCCAATACAAACTTCCAGTAGGCGTTTTATTATGCGCAGCGTTTATCGAATTATTTGTTCACGCAATATCTTATTTGCATATTAATGCTCAAAGGTGTCTCAATCTAACGATTTGCCATATAAAGTCACATCAGTTCATAGACAGTAACGATGTTTTCCGACACAAAAGCAGATTTTGAACGACCTTCACAGTATTCGTCTTAGAGCTAATGTCGAGCACGTCCATCTAGATTTGATTCGTTTTCCAGTTTTTATAGTGCTTTTTGATGATGGTTTATCGCTGAATGAAGAATCAAGTTAAGAAAAATTATTGCACGATAATGTTTACGAGGTGAATTTTTCAACTGACAAATAATGGCGGAACGTTCTAAAGAAGGTCATGGCTAAAAATGTCAAACTTTCGTTAGAAATTGTCATAATATGGCACTTAACAGAAATATAAATAGTAGCATTTGTAGTTGGTACAATTCATCGTTGTATCAGTAGTCAAAAACATCACAGAAGTTGAACTATCTTAATTATTTTTGCAGAGGCGGCGGTAAACTAAATGTGGACGTCGGCAACATCAACTTTGCTAGGCCTCTTTCATTTGCCAGTAAGAAATAAAACGATAAAATAAATGAGATTAATGTTGACTTTTATCACTAATCAAATATTGACAAAAATTATATAAGCAAACACAAATTAAAATAAACTAATTTTTCGGCTATTAACCTTACTGAGTTTTTTCAAGGTTATATCATAGTTAACACCAGCCGTTATTTCCACTTCAATTGACAGAATTGATAACGCAGATAGTCTCAGCTCATCGTGTTTCTCAAGTAGGTCCTAATCAACTTTAGAAGAATCTCTAATGTCTGGGACTGTGAGCATTACTCTGATTGTTATGTCAATATTTGGAGCTAAATCTTTCAAATTATTTTCTGAAATATCCTCGATAATTTGAATTTGTTTTGCGTCTAGTGAATTTGATTTTGAAAGCTAAAGTTCTTCATACAGTTCGTAAGGCCGTATGTCGTTGTTTTCACCTTCTCGAAATATTGTACCAATTACAATACATCAGCTATACAAGAAAAACATGTATTGAATTCGTCAGATGTTGAAGTAGAGCTAGATAAACTGTAATTATTGGATAAGACTGTCTCTGTGGATTAACCAGGTTCCATATAGTTTTATATTTATTGTCCAAATTTCAATTTTTTCCGCATACTCATTATGTTTTACTTCTCTAGTTTCAAGCTTGTATATTTTCAGAGAGTCTTGGAAGCTCTTGATTCGATTAAAGCGGGATTTGTTATTGAAAATTTGTTTTCGTTGATAACGGAGGTCGCTCGTAAACCAGCTGCTGCTATCTCTCAAATCTTGATTCGATGGTCATCCAGTTTTTGGCCTTTCTGATCACTCATCATCAGTCAAGCTGGTACAAACACATTTACATTCAGCTACAGAAAATTTCACGATCGTAAATGATGGTACAGTCTCTACATATATCGTCCAACTCGTATTTGATATCCATGAGCGTGTTGCCATTCAAAAACAAATATTTAATAATAATAATAATAATAATTATAGCTCGGTACTCAATTTCTTCCATTTTCATGAAAACCCTCACATCGACTTACTCAAGTAATTTTCAAACAACTGACCATGCAAAAGTCTGAAATTTCAATGTGTATATTTCAACACATCCGCCAACATATTCTTCACCTTTAGTTAAAAAGTTTGTTAAATTTGTGAAATTAGCAAAAACAACATAAATGAATTACGGAAAAAAAGCAAAAATACCAAAAAAATCAATTAAATTGAACAGGTGGTTATAATGAATGCTCTTTACGATTATTTCAACCCAATTTCCTTCATGTATTAGCGATTATAACATTAGTAAAACATGAGTGGACGCTGATTGATCGCTGTTGGTGTCTTGTTAACGTTGACGTCGTTGACAGTGCTTTGACAAACACTTAATGTATCTACGTGTAAAAACATTTGACTGTTAACGATTAAAAATGAATAATTGCAGTTTTGTGGAAATAAAATGAGTAAAATATAAGAATAACGAAATGATTCTTAATATAATATTGGCGCAATACAGAAATTACTTAATTAAATAACCGTTATTTCCCGTTAAATTCCCATTAATCAAGAACGGAGCTATGACGTAGTCCTGGAAAACTGCCGTCCTAACGTTAATTTTTTGGGGATATTGAGTTCGTACAGGAACGATCAGGTGTTTATTTTCATGAAACCAATATCTCATGGTGGACGGATTATGTTGATGAATCTAAAACGTATTAAAATTCGCGTATAAAAGAGATTTCATTATAACATTGTTTACAGTGTCACAATGAAGCTCTTTGAACACTGTTATAGCAATTTTTAGTGTTCAGTTGATTATTATATTTAGTTATATTTTTATTCGATATTTGACTTTAACCTTGACACCAATTATAAATAAAATGGTCTAGCGTTGTTCTAGCTAGCAAATTATTATATTAAATTGTTCTTAAAGGTGAATTAGAATGATTTATATATTAAAAATATTTTTCGCATAAATTTACAGTAATAAAACTAGATTGCAATCCGCAATCTAACAGTGCTCGGACTACCAAAAAAATATTGTTTTTGCCAAATGCCTTTACCTTAGCTGTGGATAATATCGTCTGCTGAGTGGTTGCTATGCCACAATTAGTAACGCTTGCAATATTAGTTTCTAATTTTTGCTTATATCGCTTTCTTGACACACATGCGATGCCGTTCTCGCCTGTTCTCTACCATGGTCATGTATAAGTTTTTGCCGTTTAATGTCCTTTTTATGTGAGTTACATCAAGAATTGTGTTCGACTGGTCGGAGATTTAGTTCCCCGTATATTATCACTTATTTGTGGATTTTGGGGCTCTTTCTCCAAAGTAATCTTCGTGGATGTTTGATTCTGTATTGATTCTTTGGTTAATTTCATGAAGATTTTTCTGATATTCAGGATTTGGAACCACCGAATACACACTTCTGTTATACCCCTATAAACCATCTCAGGGGGTTTTGTGAGCACGGACGAAGAAGTGCTTGTTTTTTTTTGAGCACGGAAAAACAAAGTGCTTTTGTGAGCACGAACGAAAAAGTGGTTGCTTTTTTTTGCTTTTGTGAGCACGGACGGAAAAAGAAAGTGCTTGCTTTTCTTTTGAGCACGGACAATGAAGGCTTTTGAGCGAGCCCTTACTAAAAGTAGCTTCTGAGACAAACATTCGGCTACTTCACTACGTTTCACCAGCTCCCTGGCTACAATCGGAAACTTGGTGAAAAATTTTGTGTCTTAATTTCATTATTTTGTATATATGTAAAATTAAGTTTTGTATATAAAATTTGGGTTTTTGCTACTAACATTTATGTGTATTCATCAACTTTATTATACTCTTGTTATTTTTTTTTGTATGTTTAATAGATCACACTATATTTGAACTACTTCGTTTTATTTGTTCACCACCAAACCTCTGCTTGTGACTGTTCAAAACTTATTATTGTTAATATATTTTCTTTAATTTTACTGATAATAGATTACGTAAATATTCATATTTCCTTTTTTACATACGACGTTAACTGATAGGGAGTTCCAGGACAGCAAGGAGAGCTTCTGTTTTGGCTCAGCATAAATAAAACAGTGGCGCCCTTTTTATTTCACCCCTACTCTCCGGCATTTGGAATAGCTCGGCGTAATTGCACGCCCACTTAGCTACAAGCTACAGTTCAACTTCCATTTTATATTTTTTTTTATAATTCTTTAAATTCTTCCATCTTCATTAATATCTACTTTAACTTCATTATTTCTTTTTTTTCTCTTTCCTTTCTTTTCTCTCTTCCCTTTAACTAGGAACAAAGAAAGAGCGTGGCACAGTCTGTCCATTGCAACAAACCGTTTCTCAATATCGTTAATGTTCATAAATTTAGACGCGATTGAAAAAAAAATTGTTTCTAATTTGCGCAGCCGCCATTTTGAATTTTCCAAATCTGAAAAAATGTAAATTTTTAGAAGTTTACCCTCTATGTTTATCTATGTTTTGACCTCGATATTAATATTTTATTTATAATTACCAACCAAAAATATAGTTTTCGTAATTTTTTTCATTTTTTGGAAAATTTAAGATCGGAATTTTTTTTTTGAAAAACTATGTACGTCACCTTCAATATCATAAGATTTGCTTCAATTTTCATCTCCACGATTTTTTTGTAAGAACGCATCCAGGAATGACACGAGCATAAATCACTTGAATTTTAGGAGGTCTGAGCTGTGCTTGCAAGCTGCGTCCCAAGCTCCAGCGGAAATTATTAGACAATCTAGGAGAGTGATGCTGGGTCAATATATTTTCATTTAACAACGAAAAATCAATTATGGGAAACTTTTGACTTTTATTTCCGTACTTTCCCGGACTATAGACACAACTTGGAATTTTCCCTCAACGAATGCATAGCTAGTGCATTAGCTGCATCATCCTCCTCAACATACACCTTTTTCAATTTCTTTTTGTCTTAAACAGGTCCTGTCTGTTCAAACTTCTTTATTAATTTTTTCAATCCACACCGCGTAATGGGTACATCTGGATATTTTTCGTGAAATTTTGCAATTGCATACTGGTATACGAAACTTCCCCAATACCATAACACTTAATAAGATATACTCTTTGTTGAATAGTTAACATTGTTGTCAAATATTTATCAAAGATTGACAATTTGAAAATTATTTATAAAAGTTGACAGTTACCTAGTACTTCGTAAACGTCAGTCACTGGAGTAATACATTATTTTCGAACTTAGTACAAAAATTCATACGGTTTTCATAAAACTGGGTATAAAATTAGACGGGTTTTGAAAACCTTGAATTTTATTTCATTTTAAGGGGTTTCAGAACAAGCAAAACTTTTTATCAGGAATGACATTTTTCACTAAATCTAATATTTAAACATTTTTCACCAATAGGATACCCCATCCAATGACACGCTGTATCTCCAAATGGAATCAAAATCTTTATTTAAGTCTAAAAATATGGCTACTAATTTTGAATCCATTAGGAATGCCTCATTAATTTCGGATTCGATTCTGACGAAGTTGTCAGTTGTACTTCTTCCTCTACGAAAGCCTCTTTGATTGGATATTAAGATATTCTCGTTCTCCGAATGCCACGTTATTCTATATTTTCTCCAGAAGCTTGCACATATTACATGTGAGAGAAATGAGACGATATGAAGATGTGTCGATTTTCAGTTTGTTTAGCTTAGGGATGGGTATGACTATTGACTGAATCCAAATATTGAGGAATTCTTCTTGTAAGAAGTTGAAATGTATATTCTCGTGAATAAAATGTTTAGTTTAGATCGTTTCTGTTTAAGATTTAATGAACGACTATTCATCCTCTTTTTGTTTTCTTACGGCACCATGGAGACTCACCGTAAACCCGTTTTGCGAACAGGCCTTTTGTTGTTTCTAACATGTAGCTGTCGGTTTTAAATATTGTTGAGACTATTTTTCTTCCTAGACAATATATTTGGAATCCCTTGGATTTCAAACTGATATGACTTTGAAAGAATAGAATATTCCCTATATATTGGAGATATAATGTTAGTAGGTAGGTACCGGGAAGGTCCGTCAAGCTGCCCCCCCCCGGTTAGATTTTTTCTACCAAAATGCTAGCACACATAAAGGGCACCTATCACAACAATTTTTATAGCTAGCACACCAACAGCTCACAATAAAAATGCTTTTGAATTCGGGTGGGGCCAGGTTAACGCTAGCCTCCCCCGGTTGGATTTTTGTCGCCAAAATGCTAGCACAACCTAGCACACCATTTTTTATAACTAGCACACCAACAGCTTACAATAAAAATGCATTTGAATTCGGGTGGGGCCAGGTTAACGCTAGCCCCCCCCCCGGGTTGGAGTTTTTTCGCCAAAATGCTAGCACAGATAAAGGACACCTAGCACACCATTTTTTATAGCTAGCACATCAACAGCTTACAATAAAAATGCTTTGGAATGCGGGTGGGGCCAGATTAACACTAGCTACCTCCGGTCGGAATTTTTTCGCCAAAATGCTAGTACAAACGAAGGACACCTATCACAATCTAGCACACCATTTTTTATAGCTCGCACAGCAACTACACTTTTAATTCTGGGGAGTGAGACGGAGGTCAGTGAAATAACGCTATACTTACTCGATGAATAAATAAATGGATAAATGAATAGGTTGAATATATATGTAAAACGGCTGGTTTAATTGTTTCTTACTGTAGCTACGAAAAATTTTCGGAATATTCCACTCATATGGTAAAAATTCCAAATGAAGCAGTATCTTTTCGGAGATAACTTTTAAGTCCGTATCTAAGTAACGTCTAAGTAACAATTGTTGTTATTATCATAACTTTAATTTAAACTATCATAAAAATGTCACGGCTTGAAAACGATTCTTCAAGTTTAATCCAAAAATAAGTGATTGAAAATGAACCAAAAAGGGTAATTAAATACCATGTAATGTTGTTTAAATAATTTAAATTTCGCATTAATACAATTTTATGTCGTCTAATCGAGAAATATTCTATCGAATTACACTCATGAAAATACTTATATAGTTCATGTTGCCTGTAATATTATTAGAAAGAATACATATTATTACAACCATCAACCCTTCGGGGAAACCCTTTATTAACCCAAACATCTGATTCGGCCAGTTTGGATGTACCTACAGGAATTTTATTTACTCTCAAGACCCATAAAAACGGAATTATAAAAATGATTCAAATTTTAACGATAGACTTTGTTTAACGACCCATCTAAAAAGTCCGATGAGAACTTCAGATGGATTATACCTAGTTTTTAGAAAAATAAAAATACCTATGTCATCAATTTTGCTGCCTTCCTTTCAATACCCATATTGTTAAGAAAGCAAAAAAATTAGTCCACTTTCTTTAGTCCGGCAACGTTGGTGATCCGCCATGTTGAATTTAGAATGCCGTCACATACCTATTATAATCATGTATTGGCATGCAAACTACACGTATATACAGAATTTTAAATCAATCGGTTGAAGATATCTGCTTCAAAACTGAGTTGCAAGATTGCAACCAAAGAAACATACATTGCCAGTTACATACTAAAAACTTTGGAAAATACATAGTAGTATTGGTGTCTTATAATATGCCACAGAAATATTTGAAGCTCTAATTAACCGGCTCTAAGAATTAAAAGCTGCACGTTCTAAGTTAACTTGGGAATTTAAAAAAAATCTGATAGTGAAATGCAAAATTTATGTTATCATTACAATGGTTAATTAAAAATCAACTCCGGCAATAAATATTCTGGCAAATTTGAATATAAAGTTTGAGTGTTTCTTTTAAATAAGGACTACAGTGAACCGCAATCAGTCTAAAACATGTATTCTCAATATATGGGAACATTTTTAGGGATCTCAGCCGCCCCTTCCCAGATTGCAAAACTTTGTCCAAAAGACATATCCAACACGGCTTCGCTTTTTTGGACATTTATTTATCCAACATGTCTGTACGCAAACGTTTGTCGTTGCCTTTTTTATAGTGTGACGTAATTTGCAACTTATTCGTGCACGGATTGTTTCTGATTCCGTGACTAAATGTTTGAATTTAATTATTTTGTTTTATTAAAATTACTATGATTTTAACAAAATTATTTTTAACAGTGAAGGTTTTTTGTATTCTTTCGTTTTTTAGCATTAATTGGAAATAAATAGATAATTATTAATTAAATAATAGTTAATTATTAATTAATCAAATACCCTGCTAGATGGGAAAATACAGATATCACGCACAATCTGACAATATGTTTTTAGGGGCCATTTTTTTATAGGAAAATGATGTTTAGGGACAAATACATCCAACATTTTCATTCATTCGTGTAACCATAGCATTATTTTACATACGCCCCCCACCCCCTGAATTCAAAAGCATTGTTGATGTACTAGCTATTAAAATTTTTTTGCTAGGTTGTGCTAGGTGTTTTTAATGTGAGCTGTTGGTGTGCTAGCTATAAAAAATGGTGTGCTAGGTTGTGCTAGGTGTCCTTTATCTGTGCTAGCATTTTGGCGAAAAAACTCCAACCGGGGGGGGGGGGGCTAGCGTTAACCTGGCCCTACCCGAATTCGAAAGCATTTTTATTGTGAGCTGTTGGTGTGCGAGCTATAAAAATTGTTGTGCTAGGTGCCCATTATGTGTGCTAGCATTTTGGTAACAAAAATCTAACCGGGGGGGGGCAGCTTGACGGAGCTGTACCGGGATATATTTCTGGTTTACACAAGATAGTATTTCGTTATCCTTAATCAACGTTTAAAATTTGTATTACGTTTGTTTTGATAAGATATCTATTTCTGTTTCTATTAAGTAGACGTAATAAATTTTATTGATAACTAGTCTTAGCCTTATATTCAAATACGCAATAAAAATACCTTTATTTTTGCTTCTGTATAACTTTGTTTACTTCTGGTCCTTTTACGTATTTACTTTATAATCAGATCATATAAAATAAGTTTTAAGATACGTGCTTGTTCCGTGTTGGTACCTTATGGGAATGTAAATAAAAAAAATGTTCAAACATAATTAAATCGTGTTTAGGTTAGCATTTTATTACCAAAGAAAATAGGAGATAGTTTCGAAAAACTAATCTTCAAATTGTGTTGTTGGGAGAGTAGTTCATCAGATTTCAAAGTTATTGAAGGGATGTTATCTATTATTGTAGGAAGTTATGGAGAGAATAATCGGGAAATAATTAAAACAACATCAATGTTTGTTATCGAAAATCTTTATTATCAAAGATCACGTCTAGGGAAAATGTCTTTACGCATAAGAAACTTGTCGCTTACTATAGTATTTCTCTAGACCTATTTTCGATTTCACAGAACATGTGTTAAAATGGTTACTTACCTAAACAATCCACAAATGAATTTATCTAACCCATGGTCATAAAATCAGGAACTAAAAATATAAAATATTTCTCCTATAGTTTATTTACGATAAAAAGACGATGACGCTGCAAAACAAAATATTGTGATGTTGCCGAGCTGTAGTTTTTTCCTTTACTTAACGAAAACTAGAAAAGTCAATCTGATGTTAGATTGACAGTTCTTTTTCATCGTTCCGTGCCTCGTAAGTCAAAAATATTTATTTAAAAATAAAAGGCTTGTATGATAGGCTTGATTAATTCAATATAAATATTTATTCACGAAAAACTATGGATAAGATACAAGAAACAGTAACCAATCATTATATTCGAATTTACATTTAATTATTTCACATAGAAGAGGATTAAATGACGAACTGTAGGTCCTTATACCTTATTCTATGTTCTATAGAACCAAGCTGTAATCATCTTCATGCAAATTTAAATATCGTTTCTTTATACAATATCGATTATATTTATTATAATAAAAATAGAATGGAAAAGAAAAATATAGATACACAAAATAAAAGTTGGTTACAAGATATAAAAATAAAAAATCTCCCATTTTATCAATATTACTTATGTAGAGATACTGTGGTCGTTGTTTTAATTTGTGTATTATAAAATAACTGTACTTAATAATAGTTATTAGTGATTTTGAAAAGGTGGAAATAAAGCAAATTGGATAAAAATATACAAAAAATAAAACACAAGCTCTCCACTACTCCACTACAAAATCATCACTATCCTCATCGTCACTGTCGAAATTAATAATAAGTGGAGGCACATCCTGTCTATCAAATACTACTTCTCCATCCCACCCATCTTGTATAAGTTTTTCAGTGTACTCTACTGTCTTTGACTAAATATCAGGAGTCACTTTTTCTAAAGACTTTTTCCATACACCTATTGCTTGTTCTGTTAAAGAACCATCAGTTCCCACATGATCTCTATAAAAAATTTTAACTATGCCACAAATATGTTCAATTGAACATACAGTGGTAAGGGGGAAGTCGAAGCACTTTGTGACCATATTTTTCAGATAATATATCAGCTTCATATACTGTTAGTGGTTTATTTCTACAAAAATGCATATATTTAAACATAATAAGCTATCTAAGTATTACCATAATATATTGAAAAATGTTTATATCAACTTACCGTTGTACTAAATTCAATAATTGGCTTTTGAGGAAAGTATTTTCAAAAGGAATATCATTTTGTATCAACCAGCTCTGTATATCAGCCTTTTTGGTAGCTGTTGTTGGTACTTTATTGATCACTGTACTGTGATAACTTGCGGCAATTGTGGCAGGTTCTTTCAAGTTTACTAAAAGCTGGTATTCAAACCAATGCAAAAAATTTTCTCGGTTCATTTCACCGCGGTAATCACCATCTTGTTTTTTGGGAGAAAAACCAGGTCTGCTCCAGGAATAAATCCAGAAGAGGAACCAGCATGCAATACTATATACCTACAATAAGGAAATAACAAATTACTACTAGGTTTCCTAGATAGACTGCATAGCTCAAAACAACTATTAATAATTATATAGATTTAAATAAATTAGTGTGACTAGTAAATAAAATGGCAGGAATGTTCAGCATAAATTAATTGCTAAATTTTATTATTCAATTACCTTGGACCACCAATTTTGGTTTTTTCCACGCTTCTATGATTAGAATCTTGCCAAGAACGTCCAACAGTACCGTCTCTAAATATCCAGGTCTCATCCAAAAACACAAATTGATATAAACCTTTCCTTTTTATCTTGACATATTCATGTAGAAAATGTACACGTTTTAATGCAATATGTGGCAACTCCATTAAACCACAACGTGGATGATATTTATGGTATTTGAATCCAATATTTTTCACTCTCTTCCAAAGTGATGTTAAACAACCATTAAAGAGTTCACGCTCCTGGAGCTTGCCTCTTAAAGTTTTTAAGGTTATGTGTTCCTCTGAAAAAATAATGTGTTAATTAATTGTGAATAAAATAAAACAGTAAATTCAATATACTGTTTCCATACATTTCGTAAATAACATTTCGGAAAGCATTTTGATCAAAGTTATCAATTTCAACAGAAGGTTTTATGCGTTGTCTCTTTTTAGGTGGGTTTTTAGGCTGTTCACCTCTATTATGCTTGGCGGCAATACGGTTAACAGTAGTAACGCTAAGTTGTAAAGCTTCTACAACTCTCTAAAAATATAATTAATTCAATTTATGAAAGAATAATATATTATCAAGTTTAATTAACCTAACCTAACATCAAAAACATTTAATCATTTACATTCAAATAAGTAACAATAATATTAATAATGATGAATACAAATAGCGAATACTATTACCTACGTCTCTTACTGCAGTAAACGGGAGAAGCGGGCCCCCATTTCGGCATTCTCGTTCAAAATAGCTCAACAAAGATGTTACCATCTCTTCACATTTTCTGTTCAGCTGCTCCTGCATTTTATTAACCACACACTGCAGATTTGCCTAAATAACTAGTTATGAAAATAACTGTTTTTTCAATCTTAAAGAAGCAATGAATTTAAAAGCACCAAAAAAACTTGTGAATATTAGACGATGATCGAATGTCAATAAACGTCAAAACCAACTGGGAAATTTCACCAGTTGATTTGACAACGTCTTGAAGTTTTGCCAACCCGTTAGCTGTGAATCGCCCTTGCTGTTGAGGATAAATAGTATTCAAGGCTGGTAAATTAATATTTATTCTGATAAGCAGGAAAGTAACTAAAGCTGACATCATCGTCTTTTTATCGTAAATAAACTATAAAATAGAATTTATAATAAGTAATAAAAGTTCAAACTAACATTCATTTTTGATCAAAGAATTCAACAATTATACCTACATCATAGATGCTGGAGAGGAATGTTGTGGAGAAATAACAAAGAACTCTAGAGAATGAGAAAATAATTTAACACCTACATATAACAAGAACTATATGTCTTGCACAAACCGGTTAAGGATTTTACGCAAGAATATTGGAAAACGAGGGAATATATGAAAATGGAACTTGGATCCACCACTACACTCCTGACATGGAAGCTATGGGTTTTAAAGGGTGTACCTATTTCGAAAAAGGGGGTGGCAGTTTCGTCTTCCAAACGGTAGAATAATAACCTCGTAGTTGAAGACGATGAAAAAAAGGCAGTGGTGTTTATCTAAATTCAACACTCAAAATAACAATATTATTTTGAGTGACACTATATGATTACTAATGTATAAAAATGACTTATAATTGTGAGCTTCGCCGTATACAACAGTTGATGCAAAACTCCAGAAATCGGAGCAAAAATGACTAAATTAAACAGAAATTAATTAATTAATCCAATGAATTACTGAATATTAAATTTTAATTTTCATTTTAAACAAGAATTTAATAATTAGTACATTGGAACAATTAATAACTTTTTATAAAGATGTTAATGGGTTTTATAAGCGTTTAAAACGACAGTTATTAGTAACGGCCATAAAAAACCGCTGACGTAACATTTCTGGTTGATTTCACAGCAGCGCTTGAATTGTATCCAATTTTTAACGAAATATTTTTGAAATTAATACATAAAAAACCTCTTAACATTCAAAAAAGCTGATTATCTGTTAATAATGCCCTCACAATTACATAACGTTCAATCCAAAGCAGGTTCCTAACACACAATATTAGAAAATAGTTACAAGATACAATCACAAATAGTTTCTCTTCTTCTTTTTCTAATTAGTGAGTTTTGTGACTATCTCTTCATAAAATTGATTTAACAACAATAACAACAAAACATTCTAACTTTCTTGTATCAAATGCGTGTAGATTACATAAGTGCTTGAAGGGTCCTAGGATGAATTTACTCGAAATTTTTTGAGATTAACCAGATTAATTCTGACAACAATGTTATTTGTCTTAATGAACAACTAATACCAAAAGATATATCAATCTCCCATTTTGATTGTTAATTGTATTCCTTTGTTTTTAATTAGTTTTTATATTGTCAATTTTGTTATTGTTAGAATCGCCGTTAATAATATTTCACCAACTTTATGTAATTTACTGTAGAAACTTTTTTTGTTTACATTTTGATTCATTATTTTTAAAGTTATACACTACTGTCATAATCTGGACCCCTACATTTAGTTTATTTATAATTCTTTTTCTTTTTGACAGAGTAAATTTTGTTTACGCTCATTTTTACCATAATTTTATTGTTTCTTTAATGTCAGGGGTAACATTCGTTTATAATTGTTGCGCTTTCCATCAACCTCAATCTAATCTTGTTACTAAACTTTGCTACGATTTTATTTGACACCAATGTAAAAAGAATTGTGGGTTATTTAATTTTCCCTCTCATTGGTCAGCATTGAAATTTGACATACTTCCTCTAATTACGGATATATATTATATATTGTCTGTGCTTCATATCATTGTTGTTGTGTCAAAAAAGTGATTTCGTTGAAAATATTTATATTGTCGTGATTCTAATTTCATTTGGTTATGGACTTACATTTGCTACATCATAATGCTTCAACACTGTATAATATTTTTAGCCATATTTTACTGGCTATTATTTTATTTTAGTCTCAGTGAACAAACTAAAAAGCCGTTTTTTTTCCTAAAGTCAACCTTTTTTCCGTTCGCTTCATCCCTATCCACTTGTTCCCACAACCGATTCTCTTTTCTAATGATTGACCCTCTTGTTTCATTTGTTCCTTCCTTCTTATTTAGGAGTTTGAGATTATATTTGCCAACCCCTCTTCTTTTCCCTAACAACTACATACTCCATTCTTATAATAAGAGTTTGTATTTATTAATTAAACAAAAATATTTTACTTCACATTTATATCATGATCCTAATTATATTGGAATTATAGTTCAATTTTTGTTCCTCTACCTACAAATATAGAATGATTTCTTAATTTTTATTTTCAACCACTTCCTTTCCACTATTTTTTCACCTCTCCCCATTTTTTTCTATATGTCACAATGATATTCCAACTCAAATTCTAAGTCTAAAACTATTGAACTGATAAGGAAAGAAAAGCAAAAAAGTTAATCCCATTTTTTTTAATTCAGTGCAGTGATCTCGTGTACTCCCTACTAAAGGGGCACATAGAACCACGCGTTGGGGCACATAGGCCGTATATTTTAGAGACAAATTAATGGGATAAATAATATTTCAATATTTTTTATTACTGTATTTCAAAAACTTGTATTAACAAAACTTCGAAAAAATAAATTCTGTGCAAAACAATGAAATTCAAGAGCACATTAAACAAATGAATTCTTCATCATACTCTGATACTCCAGCGCAAGCATCCTATGACCAGTTTTTGCAATTTAAACATTGGATCCATCCCTTTGATTGGCGATAATTACGAGTACTTAAGCAGTAAATACAGGTATCATTAAAACCCTTTTCTTCACTATCATCACTTGAAACTTCGACGATTTTCTTCTTATATTTTCCCTTTTGCCGAACTTCTTCAGTTAATTTCCTCCATTTGCAGTAAGTTCATCTTTAAATGGAAAACTTCTCAATTCTTCAGCATGTTGAGGTCTACTACATTTTTTATTAATATCTTCACTTTTTTTCTGGCGGATTGACTTTGGCCCAGGGAAACTTTGTAAATAATATCTTTGAATAGGGCATAACTGCAGCTTGGTTGTGGACAGTAGCTTGGTTGTGATTCTCATCGCACTGTTGAGGCTAAGGTTGGAGACTTTTCGAAAAATGTTCTACTTGCATTTATTTCTCAATTTCTTGCTCCTTTGGGACATCCGTAACATAAGGGAGGAGGAAAATCTTCATCTGAAAATATTTCCGGATTCAAAGGGTAAACAATATGGTTTGAAATCATTTTACGGCCTTTTACATAGAGCAAATGTGAAGAAATTATTTTCCAATAATACCTACGATATCATGTATGGCTAGGCGTCCACCAGGGCTGTTAGTGTGCCACATATCACATTCCTTAGCATATTGGTGTTTTAAAGATCTACACAGTGCACTCAAGAGGCTGTAAGCGATGGCTTGTATGGAATGGAAGAGAAACCATTATTTTACCTTACCTTTTCAATTGCGGATAGCGTTCTGTGACTACTGTGGTTATCAACAGCTCCTTCCGGGTTGGGTTGGTTTGGACGGAGTTTAGGAAATGGTCCAAATATTTTACAAAATATTCTGAATCCATCCAGCCAGAACCAATTGCATCTGGTGGACATCCTTTCATAAATTTAGGGTTCATACGCTGCCGGGGATAGAGGAAAAATGGAGGGGCATAAGAACCTGCATCGAAAATACCACAAACTGCAGTGACATTAAATCCGTGTTCAGTGCTCATAATTTGCCCAAAATTTTTCTTGGGACTGGCACCGAATTGATCCCAGTTTCACCAATTTAGTAGATTTGGTTTGGCTGCAGATTGTGTGTTTCCAAAACTGATCCTACGACGTCAAAAAACTATTCAATTTGAGGTTCATTATACTCGACTGCTCGTGCAATGCTGGTAAGCGCAGGAGCTCTAATGGTAAGCTAAGAATGTCTCTTCCTAAAACTAGATAACCAATCACTTCCAGCCAATATTGCTCTTTTATTGAATGGATGATCTAGATTCCAATTTTCTGTTAACTCGAAGGTCAAACTGCCATAAAAGCGCTTTTATAAATTCAAGATAAACGGTTTTAAAGATTAAAACTAACTTTTCCGCATCTGTGAGATGCCCTGAACAATATTCTATCATAAAATTGTCACTTGTATACACTTCGGGGGATGAATCGTGCCAACAAACCGAAATTTCTCCGAAAATAACCAGAAATGTAGCATATCTGGATTTATAGGACCAGCTGTACTCGATCTAGTCAGCTGAAAATCAATAGAGTACATTTGTGAGACACCTTGAAAAATATCCTTTTACAAAATTGGCCACATGTGTACACTCCGGAGGCTGTATCGTGCTAACAAACCGAAATTTCTCCAAAAAGTACCAAACATGTGGCACTTTAGGTACCATAGCACCCGTTGTAATGACTTTAGTGTGCTGAATATCAATAAGGTTCATCTTTGAGACGCCCTTAATAATATCCAATCATAAAATTGGTTACTTGTGTATACTCCGGAGGCTGTATCGTGCTAAAAAACTTAAATTTCTCCAAAAATGACAAACATGTCGTATTCAAGGTACTATAGTACCTGTTGCTCTAGCTTTGGTCAGCTGAAAATTAATAGGGTTTATCCGTGAGACGTCTTGAGCCATATTCAGTAATAAAATTGGTGACTTGTTGTACTTCGGAGGCTGTATCGTGCTAATAAACTGAAATTTATCAAAAAATTACAAAAATATCGTACTTCAAGTACCATGGCACCGGCTCCGGAGGCTGTATCGTGCTAACAAGACATGTAACGAAAAGTGGCCGATGACAACGACGACGACGATGACATACACACAGGATTTTTTTTCTAAAAACCGTTTTTTCGTGTTGTTCTTGATGAAATACATAAAAATAATTCAAAATTTTTTTTCAAAATTCCAACTGTGTTTAGGGCAAACCAATACTTTTCTCGCATATAGATAGGTTGGGCGGATGTTCAACAAGTTGTTCTGTGCTACAATAAAAATATGCTTGAAGAGGTTATTTCTGGGAGTCATCGGAATTATCTGATTATGAATTCTCTTTAGAATGCAGGTTTTGGATATTTCAAAATGCAGAGGTGGCTTTTGGACTGAAAGCTCCTTCCTTTTGACCAGTTTCAAAGCATTGATCATATCATCTCCTCTCCATGAAGATTTTAACTATTTTCTGATGTAATTATGCACCATCTGCAAGACTAAAAAGCATTTATATAAATAACAAACCGATTGGAACGAACAAATTGTAATGGAGCACATAGGACCACATATATTGGCGGGTGTGTTGAATCATAATATCATATAAAGAATTATGCTAGAATCACACTACATTTTGATTAGTTGAAAATCGTTTTTAGCTCACAGAAAAACTAACTCTGTAGCGAGAGCTGTATAACTGAAGCACCTTAAAAAGTACGTCACTACAATGCTATTCTTGGGATATAAGTAGAGGTGAGACTACTTTTAACGTTATAATTGAACTGGTCCTCTGTGCCTCCCCCCTAGATTTTTCATGTGGCTTGATGGAGGTTCTTCCAGGTAGCATCACTTCGTTGTCCCCGTAGTAAAAAAGAAGCCGTAGCATTGTACTGGGTTCAGTCCATCGTTCTTGACATATAACCAAACTGCACATTAAAGACTTTCTTTATATGCAATAATAAGAATATTTTTGAGTTGTTTCAGTTTGTTAGGCACATTTTCACGGCCTTTCACTTTTCTTTTAGAGTTGTTTCATACTTGTTTGAGTCCAGACTTTTGAGTTACCATTATAGACTTGATATACTAAGGATAAAATAATGGAGGTTTAACATTGAGAGAAAGTCCATGACCTAAATACACTAGATTCTTTGGTATCGCAGGAGAAGGAATAATTCTGTACAACGTTTAAAGAAGACTTTGATTAAAAATAAATCATGCACCATACCTTTCTAGATATTGCAGTTAATCTCTCAGCGAGCGTGCCTTTTAGTTACATAGTATATTTGAAGCTAAAATCAGCTTCGTCAGTGGAGAAAACTTGTATTCAAGCTGCTATGAAATAATTTTCGAACAAAATGCTACTCAGAAATTCGGTTCCCTCTTGTAAGTAGGAGTGGATTGAGTTGCCTTCTACTATTTTATTCAAAAACCACGACAGTAATTTTGAATTTTTTCTTGGATGAAATATGAGCTCTAGAAATCTTACAATCTGATGAAATTAGTATTTAAAGGTCGTGACCGGTCATTTAGTTTTTTACACCTTTTTTGACAAAACTTCTGAATTGATAAACAACTTTTTTAGCGCTTTAACTTTGAATACATTAACAGCGGAATTATAATTTTAAAACTTGTTTTTTATCATTCATGAATGGTTTATAACTAATTTGTGAAATATTTTTTAATCCAAAAATGGTATTGTAGTCAATCGTGTAGAAGTTTCGCAGATTAGCAACGCTTTGAATTCAGTTCTTCATTACGTACATTTTTGATGATGGAATAATAAAATTAACGGAAATATCAATGAGTATATCATCGGTTTAGAGGTAAAACTCCTAAATTTTCATGAAATTGAATTACAAATACGTAAGTGACCATTTTTATCCATTCTTTCGTATGAAAAAGTCAGTAAGTATATATTGTAGGTAAGTAAATGAGCAACACGGGTTCGGGACCATTCCTTATGTAAATTAACATGGGAAATCGCCAAGGTCCATCGTGGTAATTTTTGGCTCAATTCGATCTGCGCATGCGCCAATCATGAAGCGGACGTCATCAATAGAATCTCGAATGGCGGTAACCTAACATAGCAAACCCCACGAAATCTTGTGTATCGGAAACCCCACAAAAACGTACCGGAAGTCGGCGGCCATCTTGGATTTCACGCACCGTATGTGCCGTCGGGGGGAGGGGGGCGGCCGTCTGTCAAATGGGGCAACCGTCGTATGCCCCATCTGTTCTATGTGTCGTACGGGCCTTCCGTCGTATGCCCCATCTGTTCTGTGCTTCATGATTTTTCTATACCCCATCTGTTCTGTGGTATCATGTACTCCATGATTTTTCTATGGTAACATGTATATGGCGTGACGTAAGCAACGCTGCCATTAGGGCACTATAACACATATCTCGGCTATTATTGGTCGCATTGAAATCGAATAAACGCAATTGTGATGAAGATAATGACTAGAGGGTGTACAAAATCATACCTGAAGACAATGACCAGAGGGTGTAAAAGAATTGAGAAAGAAGAAGAGATAAGCGATAAGTTTCGCAAATATAAAAGGAGTATCAAAAGAGTCATCTGAAGAAGTGAACGACAATGACCAGAGGGTGCCGTTGACCATCGCCGTATGTGCCTTATGCGTCGTCGGGGGTGGGGGGCGGCCGTCCATCAAATGTGTCAACCGTCAAATGTATCGTATGGGCCTTCTGTCGTACCGACGTTGTCATTAAAGTACTAGCATCTCTGATTGGCCGTATTGAAGTTGAATAAACGTGATAAGTGTAACATTTTTAGAGAATGTACAAAGATGTCGTAAGGGCACCAACATCTCTGATTAGTCAGATTGAAGTGAAATAAACAACATTATGAAGAAGAGTGGACAAGAGGTAAATATGTAAAGCCATAAGGGCACTCATACTGATGACGTCACCCATGCTCAGTCACTCGATAATAGGGTATCAAAATAAAGAAAAATTGAATAAACATTTTATTGTATAATATAAAATTGAAAAGTATAATGAATGAAAATAATAACAATAATTTCTATTCTTATATAAATTTTTAAGGAATAATGACGTCAACATCTATATATGCATCAATGGAATAGTGGCCCCAGGGTAAAGTTTCATCGGACCCAGGAAGAATAAATCGTTTGTCATCAAAAGGACTTAACGCTATTTTATCTTGAACAATTGAATGTACTAGATGTTTCTCAGCACGAATTAGATTTTGGGTAACGGTTTTCTGTGTGAAGGTGTCGAGGCATTCTTCATAATCTTCAAATGTGATTACTGTCTTCACAACTGATGATTTTACCCCTTTAGCCTTCTTAGTTATTCCATCGTTTCGAATAAGGCAGTCTATTTCTTCTTTCTCGAATCCATCATTCGCAAGACGTTTTCGTTTTTCCGCTAGACCATCTTCAGAGGTAAGTAACCGCGTTGCATATAATTTAGATCGTAACCCAATATAATCGGTCATTATGATACCATTGTTCTCATCCTTCATCATTCCAAGAACCTTCTTATTAA
This sequence comes from Galeruca laticollis, assembly GCA_963921935.1. Classification (NCBI taxonomy): domain Eukaryota; kingdom Metazoa; phylum Arthropoda; class Insecta; order Coleoptera; family Chrysomelidae; genus Galeruca; species Galeruca laticollis. The sequence goes on along the minus strand of OY998176.1, from coordinate 84,298,317 downwards.
CTTGGGGAATCCCGTAAACGTTATCGAGAGGATAGTCTGAGGTGTCGAAATATTTATAGCAATCAATTTTCATTACTTCATAAGGATCTTGATCTCCAATCTCATATATAAGACTATCGGTATCGGTATACAGTACAGTACAGTTTTCACTAAAACGGTTCGCCATATACTCATAGTGAAAATCATAGATCGTAGTTTTAGCCAGATCTAAAATTGCCATTCCTACATATATCGGTTTATTTAGCCATATTTGCAGCTTTCGTAATTCGATGGCAACTAGGTTTTCGCTGAAAATCGTACTATTCTTAAACTCGGGCTTAGCTATGTACGATTCAGCACCATATCGACCACTCCAATGAGAAATTAGCTTTACATCAACGCGTTTGCGCACGTTTTCCATGGTTTTACCTGCAACAATTAGAAAAAGTGATTAGTATAGAAATATTTATATAAAACTAGCAATACTCACCAAACACCGCATTGTTCATCAGTTTGAATAGGTTCTTCTCAAACTCATTCTTCGCAGCCTTACGTAACTCGGTGTTTAAGTCAATGTAGGGCTTTAACCAAGAACTCTGCTTGAATTTCAATACTCGATGTCTTTTTGTCAAAACAAGCCCATTCTGTAACGCTTGCTTCAATGCTCGGTAATGTATAACGTATTTTGTTTTATTAGTTAGGGTACCCATCAACTTGGTCTCCTCATTCGATCTTGTAGCAGGCATCACGGTCTTAGGATTTAGGTGTTCAGGACAAAATGGAATATCCTTATGCAAGTCATGTAAATGAGAAGGATACTCCAAATCAACTTCAAGCATGTACCCCTCAGAAGCATCGTTAGCAATTTGTGTAACGTCTATATTAGAGACACACCATTCAAATCCTCCATATGGTAACGCTTGACTCATCGCCCATCCATACTAAAACATTAAAATTAATTGAAATAATTACCTAAAATGAAAAAACTAAAAAACATACCTGATTATTGACATCATAGTACATTAAATATTTCGATGGATTTGAAGGATTATAAGTGGGCATATACTTATTGTTGGCCCGAGCACGACGTTTTCCGCAAACTTGACTAAGTCCACCGCGTATACCACGCTCAACAAACAAAAACATGTCTACATCAGTGAGAAGTTCCAATTCTTGTCCTGTATGTTTTAGCATAGCATCGAATGTAAATCCTGGTAATGTATAATAATGCGCAGGATCGATGTTATACGTAGCAATACAACTGGAACGAAACTGCTCAAAAACGTCGGCAAGAAGAAGGATATCGGTCTTCATATACAACTCTACATATTCCCCTAAGGTTTGACATTGAAACGTATTCCAAACGCGTTGTGCTCTACTATAAAGTTTACGTGAGCAGGGTTTATCTTCGAGATTATTATAGAAATATTCGATAGGAGGTAACCGTGTTTCTTCAAAGCGGTCGAAAGAATTGAAATAGTCATAAGGCATCACCCCCTTCTTAGTTAACATTGTGAATTCTTCCTTAGGAACACTACTAGAAAACTGTGATCTCAAATGAGGAAATTCGGTTAAATACGAGGAGAGTTTATCGAGAGATGATGCCATGAATCTGAAGCTATCGATAAATCTGAAACGGATTCGTGCATCTTCAACATGTTTTGTGAAGGAAATATATTTTTCTTTTGTAATAGGAAGCAAATCAATAGATCCAGTCATGCGGGTAGCAATGTCTTCGATGATGAAATTTGCATCATAACCAGATAAGTTGTGGAACACTACATTAACAGTAGGCGAATCCTGATAGTTAATATTGCACCCCTCATGTGCTGCACCTCTATAATTGTTTTCAGGAATAAGATGATCATGATCTCGGACTTTCTTATCGGTAGCGGAAAATGGCTTTTCACAAATATGACATTCGGTAGCAACTTGAAACGCCTTAAAATTTGAAAAAAATATTAGATCCATTTAGTATTTAAGGTCAGAATTATAGTTTGAAATTCATTCTCCGTGTCTATTTTTTGAACGCAACAGCAGGTTCCAGTAATCAACAGGTAAGAATAACATTTTCATTTATTTTACTTAGAATGATTGGTGATTTAATTATATAATTATTATTTTTAGTGTAATGGATTTAAAAGCGATAAATTCTTCTTCTCTTCTAGAAAAAGATCTGAAACCCATAACAAAAATAAACGACTTAATATTAGATGAACGTAAGAAAATTATTTCGGCCTCACTTTTTCGGTTGTTGTTGTTGTTGTATTTCGAGGGCTTTAACAATTAGACATCTCCACTCTAACTAGTTATCACTTCTGGTAAAGTATTTTTATTCTTTATCTTACTTCTATTTGAATTTTTAAATATTTTCTGTTGAAATAAAATTAATATTTTTCATATTTATATGTATTTATCAAGCATATAATTATTTCCAGAGATTTTTCATACCACGAAACTCACAGCTACATTCCGTTAGTTTTACATCGTCGAGTTTACATTTTAAGTACTCCGAGTTTTTTTGAAAATCTTGTTAGAATACATATTTTCGAAGAATTTTTGAAATAATATATCAACGCGTGAAACAGTATCTTTCTGTCAGCGGGAAAAGTTGTCTAAAGGCACAGAGTACCTATAACCTCACATATAATAATAATATTATCAATCAAAAATAAATTTTATTCATAACTTTAATACGAGTATCTAAATAGTGTATACAGGTGAATTCCTTGAAATAAATTACCATTTCTCTTGTAAGCAAATCGTTGCAAAAATTAACTTTCGTCTTGTAGGGGCAGATTATAAATTACTTTAGTATATGTTTTTATTTCTTTATCAAGTGGAATCATTTTCTCTCAAATATTGCGGTTAAAAGTGGTAGAATTGCTCAAATATCTTAAAATGCATCACTTTTACATGCTTTCTTATAGAAAAACAGACACAAATTTCTTCATGAAATTGACTGTCTCGACCCTTACTTCGTGGAATATGACGATGATATTGATTTATCGAAACAATTGTCAATTTTTTAGAATTTTCAATAACTTGTATTATATTGTGGAATTAACTAGAGACCTTGAGTTTCATTTAAAAACACAAATTTCTTCATTTACAGGTCTTTTTGAGAAAAAATATTGCCGTTCAGTCTTCCGTCCGACTAGGAGTTTATTTGTTACTCATCACATCCCGATAATACTCATTCTAATACAGTTCTTTGCTCAAAGTGCTCACGAAAAAACATTCATCCTTATTATGAGTATCTTTGCGAATCTTGTAAAATATGTTGCTACTTTGTTAAGGCTTATAACATCTAATTATAATGAACACCAAGTGACGAAAGTGCTTACGGACTGTAGAAAAGCTATAAAGAAACGAAATAATGCGTTACGAAGTGCCAAGAAAATTGGGGAAAAGCAGCATATCCTAACTAGTATAACTCAAATAAAATCATTTCGTAATCAATTTAAATATATTCAAAAACATGGTGGAGACCTATCATCTCATTCTGAGACCGCAAAACATCGTGTAAAATGGGATGACCTGGATGTAGCATTTAACAGTCGCATCAGAACTGGTAGCATCTCAAACCTGAAGCATAAGGATCCTATTGCATTTCTCAAAGATTGTAAGGCTATCTTTAAACGGCGTATACATAATATATTAAAAAAGGAGGTAGCTGTTAAGGTGAATGTGGCTTTCGGAGGCGAATTTGAAATTGTTAAAGGAGATCAGATTCTTAATGAGTTCAAGTATTTTACGACAACTAATTCACCAATTTACAAAGATACAAACATTGATGACTGGTATGATACTAAAGTCGCTGTCCCTATCCTTAGAGATCTAGATGAATTTCAAGAACGTGATAGTGGTTGGGCATTGAAGAAGGTGAGTAGTGTAACAATGTTCCTTCTAGGTTATTCAACACTCAGTATATAATAAATCCCCATATTTTGGTATGGCTACCCTGTATAAATTCAAAAGTTAATTTAATTCATTGCAATGACCTACCTGTTCAGCCTGAGGCCCTCGAAGCGAGAGTTTCACGCGATAGTGGAAAGTATGTGTGCATTTATTAATTATTATTCTATAAAAATGCAATATTTAGATATATGCCGATGCATTTTGTTCAAGGTAATTATACTCTCTTAAAGGTAACGCCTTAAAATTTGAAAAAAATATTAGATTCATTTAGTATTTAAGACCAGAATTTGTTAGGTATTCACATTGGTTTTTTCATCGTTTCCAGCGAAATGTTTGTTTTTAAATCCATTTGTTGCTACTGAACTTGAAGAACTATTAAGAAATCAATTAAAAAATTGAATTAATTGATTTCTTAATAGTTCTTCAAGTTCAGTAGCAACAAATGGATTTAAAAACAAACATTTCGCTGGAAACGATGAAAAAACCAATGTGAATACCTAACAAATTCTGGTCTTAAATACTAAATGAATCTAATATTTTTTTCAAATTTTAAGGCGTTACCTTTAAGAGAGTATAATTACCTTGAACAAAATGCATCGGCATATATCTAAATATTGCATTTTTATAGAATAATAATTAATAAATGCACACATACTTTCCACTATCGCGTGAAACTCTCGCTTCGAGGGCCTCAGGCTGAACAGGTAGGTCATTGCAATGAATTAAATTATCTTTTGAATTTATACAGGGTAGCCATACCAATATATGGGGATTTATTATATACTGAGTGTTGAATAACCTAGAAGGAACATTGTTACACTACTAAATTACCATTTCTCTTGTAAGCAAATCGTTGCAAAAATTAACTTTCGTCTTGTAGGGGCAGATTATAAATTACTTTAGTATATGTTTTTATTTCTTTATCAAGTGGAATCATTTTCTCTCAAATATTGCGGTTAAAAGTGGTAGAATTGCTCAAATATCTTATAATGCATCACTTTTACATGCTTTCTTATAGAAAAACAGACACAAATTTCTTCATGAAATTGACTGTCTCGACCCTTACTTCGTTTCAGCTGCTTTTCAGGGAAAACCCAGCCGAAATATCGTAGGAGCGAGAAATATATACCGGGGACAAAGTTATTATAAAAATCACAACATATGGATAATGCGGTAAAAGCAAGGAGCCATTTTCATTCTTGGACGATGCACTCATCAATTTCAAGAATCGCCAGACCATCGGCATGACTTATTCTTGAATATTGTTGTAATAGGGGCGTGTACAAATTATTGAAAATAAAGAGATTTTAAACCTAAAAAACCCTTACTTCGTGGAATATGACGATGATATTGATTTATCGAAACAATTGTCAATTTTTTAGAATTTTCAATAACTTGTATTATATTGTGGAATTAACTAGAGACCTTGAGTTTCATTTAAAAACACAAATTTCTTCATTTACAGGTCTTTTTGAGAAAAAATATTGCCGTTCAGTCTTCCGTCCGACTAGGAGTTTATTTGTTACTCATCACATCCCGATAATACTCATTCTAATACAGTTCTTTGCTCAAAGTGCTCACGAAAAAACTTTCATCCTTATTATGAGTATCTTTGCGAATCTTGTAAAATATGTTGCTACTTTGTTAGGGCTTATAACATCTAATTATAATGAACACCAAGTGACGAAAGGGCTTACGGAGTGTAGAAAAGCTATAAAGAAACTAAATAATGCGTTACGAAGTGCCAAGAAAATTGGGGAAAAGCAGCATATCCTAACTAGTATAACTCAAATAAAATCATTTCGTAATCAATTTAAATATATTCAAAAACATGGTGGAGACCTATCATCTCATTCTGAGACCGCAAAACATCGTGTAAAATGGGATGACCTGGATGTAGCATTTAACAGTCGCATCAGAACTGGTAGCATCTCAAACCTGAAGCATAAGGATCCTATTGCATTTCTCAAAGATTGTAAGGCTATCTTTAAACGGCGTATACATAATATATTAAAAAAGGAGGTAGCTGTTAAGGTGAATGTGGCTTTCGGAGGCGAATTTGAAATTGTTAAAGGAGATCAGATTCTTAATGAGTTCAAGTATTTTACGACAACTAATTCACCAATTTACAAAGATACAAACATTGATGACTGGTATGATACTAAAGTCGCTGTCCCTATCCTTAGAGATCTAGATGAATTTCAAGAACGTGATAGTGGTTGGGCATTGAAGAAGGTGGTGAACTTAGGCGTTAACATCAATAAATATACTCCACAACTGGGATCCTCATATATTGATTTACCTGCAGAAATCAAAAAGAGGGAGGCATGTATTAACGTCAAAAATGCGGATGATTCTTGCTTTGCTTGGGCGGTGACGTCAGCACTGTATCCTGTTAGAATCCATTCTGATAGAATTTCATCATACCCCCACTATTCGACAATATTAAAGCTAAAAGGCATTCAGTTTCCCATGACTATGAAGCAGATCCCTACTTTTGAGAAGCAAAATGGCATATCCATAAATGTTTATATTCTGCAAAAAGATCAAAAGTCCTTTATTACTCTACCAACTTACCTTACAAGGAATAAGATGGATAAACACGTCAATTTGTTGATGGTACAAGATAGATATGATGAAGCGCCAACGAAATATCACTTTGTTTGGATAAAGAATCTATCAAGACTTCTATCTTCACAACTTAGTAAAGAAAATGCTAAAAAATACTTCTGTGATCGTTGCCTACGCTATTTCAGATCCCATGAAAAACTAGATGTTCATCTTAAATGTTGCAAGGGACGAAAGGGATTTCCATGTGAAAGATGTTTACAGTCATTTACTACAGCGGAAAAGTTGGATGCTCACGTCGTAGATTGTATGAAAATTAATGATTGCGCTGTTAAGATGCCAGAACAGGGGAAAAACGTTCTCAAATTTAAAAACTTTAAGAATAAGGTAAAGGCACCTTTTATAGTATATGCAGATCTCGAGAGTGTTTTGAAGCAGACTGGGGATTCTAAGAAGCCACAACAGCATATCCCTGCAGCCGTTGGGTATTACTTCAAGTGCTCATATGATGATACGCTTTCCTTTTATAAGAGTTATTTGGGTCAAGATTGTATGCGCTGGTTTGCTGATGAGCTAAATCTCCTTGGTCAAGATATTAGTACGGTGTTCCTATGTCCTTATGGAATTCACATGACTCCTAATCAAGAACGTCAGTTTCAAGCTGCTACCGAATGTCATATTTGTGAAAAGCCATTTTCCGCTACCGATAAGAAAGTCCGAGATCATGATCATCTTATTCCTGAAAACAATTATGGAGGTGCAGCACATGAGGGGTGCAATATTAACTATCAGGATTCGCCTACTGTTAATGTAGTGTTCCACAACTTATCTGGTTATGATGCAAATTTCATCATCGAAGACATTGCTACCCGCATGACTGGATCTATTGATTTGCTTCCTATTACAAAAGAAAAATATATTTCCTTCACAAAACATGTTGAAGATGCACGAATCCGTTTCAGATTTATCGATAGCTTCAGATTCATGGCATCATCTCTCGATAAACTCTCCTCGTATTTAACCGAATTTCCTAATTTGAGATCACAGTTTTCTAGTAGTGTTCCTAAGGAAGAATTCACAATGTTAACTAAGAAGGGGGTGATGCCTTATGACTATTTCAATTCTTTCGACCGCTTTGAAGAAACACGGTTACCTCCTATCGAATATTTCTATAATAATCTCGAAGATAAACCCTGCTCACGTAAACTTTATAGTAGAGCACAACGCGTCTGGAAAACGTTTCAATGTCAAACCTTAGGGGAATATGTAGAGTTGTATATGAAGACCGATATCCTTCTTCTTGCCGACGTTTTTGAGCAGTTTCGTTCCAGTTGTATTGCTACGTATAACATCGATCCTGCGCATTATTATACATTACCAGGATTTACATTCGATGCTATGCTAAAACATACAGGACAAGAATTGGAACTTCTCACTGATGTAGACATGTTTTTGTTTGTTGAGCGTGGTATACGCGGTGGACTTAGTCAAGTTTGCGGAAAACGTCGTGCTCGGGCCAACAATAAGTATATGCCCACTTATAATCCTTCAAATCCATCGAAATATTTAATGTACTATGATGTCAATAATCAGGTATGTTTTTTAGTTTTTTCATTTTAGGTAATTATTTCAATTAATTTTAATGTTTTAGTATGGATGGGCGATGAGTCAAGCGTTACCATATGGAGGATTTGAATGGTGTGTCTCTAATATAGACGTTACACAAATTGCTAACGATGCTTCTGAGGGGTACATGCTTGAAGTTGATTTGGAGTATCCTTCTCATTTACATGACTTGCATAAGGATATTCCATTTTGTCCTGAACACCTAAATCCTAAGACCGTGATGCCTGCTACAAGATCGAATGAGGAGACCAAGTTGATGGGTACCCTAACTAATAAAACAAAATACGTTATACATTACCGAGCATTGAAGCAAGCGTTACAGAATGGGCTTGTTTTGACAAAAAGACATCGAGTATTGAAATTCAAGCAGAGTTCTTGGTTAAAGCCCTACATTGACTTAAACACCGAGTTACGTAAGGCTGCGAAGAATGAGTTTGAGAAGAACCTATTCAAACTGATGAACAATGCGGTGTTTGGTGAGTATTGCTAGTTTTATATAAATATTTCTATACTAATCACTTTTTCTAATTGTTGCAGGTAAAACCATGGAAAACGTGCGCAAACGCGTTGATGTAAAGCTAATTTCTCATTGGAGTGGTCGATATGGTGCTGAATCGTACATAGCTAAGCCCGAGTTTAAGAATAGTACGATTTTCAGCGAAAACCTAGTTGCCATCGAATTACGAAAGCTGCAAATATGGCTAAATAAACCGATATATGTAGGAATGGCAATTTTAGATCTGGCTAAAACTACGATCTATGATTTTCACTATGAGTATATGGCGAACCGTTTTAGTGAAAACTGTACTGTACTGTATACCGATACCGATAGTCTTATATATGAGATTGGAGATCAAGATCCTTATGAAGTAATGAAAATTGATTGCTATAAATATTTCGACACCTCAGACTATCCTCTCGATAACGTTTACGGGATTCCCCAAGTTAATAAGAAGGTTCTTGGAATGATGAAGGATGAGAACAATGGTATCATAATGACCGATTATATTGGGTTACGATCTAAATTATATGCAACGCGGTTACTTACCTCTGAAGATGGTCTAGCGGAAAAACGAAAACGTCTTGCGAATGATGGATTCGAGAAAGTAGAAATAGACTGCCTTATTCGAAACGATGGAATAACTAAGAAGGCTAAAGGGGTAAAATCATCAGTTGTGAAGACAGTAATCACATTTGAAGATTATGAAGAATGCCTCGACACCTTCACACAGAAAACCGTTACCCAAAATCTAATTCGTGCTGAGAAACATCTAGTACATTCAATTGTTCAAGATAAAATAGCGTTAAGTCCTTTTGATGACAAACGATTTATTCTTCCTGGGTCCGATGAAACTTTACCCTGGGGCCACTATTCCATTGATGCATATATAGATGTTGACGTCATTATTCCTTAAAAATTTATATAAGAATAGAAATTATTGTTATTATTTTCATTCATTATACTTTTCAATTTTATATTATACAATAAAATGTTTATTCAATTTTTCTTTATTTTGATACCCTATTATCGAGTGACTGAGCATGGGTGACGTCATCAGTATGAGTGCCCTTATGGCTTTACATATTTACCTCTTGTCCACTCTTCTTCATAATGTTGTTCATTTCACTTCAATCTGACTAATCAGAGATGTTGGTGCCCTTACGACATCTTTGTACATTCTCTAAAAATGTTACACTTATCACGTTTATTCAACTTCAATACGGCCAATCAGAGATGCTAGTCCTTTAATGACAACGTCGGTACGACAGAAGGCCCATACGATACATTTGACGGTTGACACATTTGATGGACGGCCGCCCCCCACCCCCGACGACGCATAAGGCACATACGGCGATGGTCAACGGCACCCTCTGGTCATTGTCGTTCACTTCTTCAGATGACTCTTTTGATACTCCTTGTATATTTGCGAAACTTGTCGCTTATCTCTTCTTCTTTCTCAATTCTTTTACACCCTCTGGTCATTGTCTTCAGGTATGATTTTGTACACCCTCTAGTCATTATCTTCATCACAATTGCGTTTATTCGATTTCAATGCGACCAATAATAGCCGAGATATGTGTTATAGTGCCCTAATGGCAGCGTTGCTTACGTCACGCCATATACATGTTACCATAGAAAAATCATGGAGTACATGATACCACAGAACAGATGGGGTATAGAAAAATCATGAAGCACAGAACAGATGGGGCATACGACGGAAGGCCCGTACGACACATAGAACAGATGGGGCATACGACGGTTGCCCCATTTGACAGACGGCCGCCCCCCTCCCCCCGACGGCACATACGGTGCGTGAAATCCAAGATGGCCGCCGACTTCCGGTACGTTTTTGTGGGGTTTCCGATACACAAGATTTCGTGGGGTTTGCTATGTTAGGTTACCGCCATTCGAGATTCTATTGATGACGTCCGCTTCATGATTGGCGCATGCGCAGATCGAATTGAGCCAAAAATTACCACGATGGACCTTGGCGATTTCCCATGTTAATTTACATAAGGAATGGTCCCGAACCCGTGTTGCTCATTTACTTAGGTAGAAAAGTAACTTTTTCACAAGTAAATTTCACCTAGTAAATTGCGAATATCTTGCCCATTATAGTAAAATTCATTAAGTAACTCACTAAGATTTTCTCGCTAAATTCGTACACTGCCTACGACGATTGAAAAGTTAAGACAAGAAACAGTTGGAGAAGCAGTCAAGAAATATCTTTTGAGGTGATAACATTTTGTTACCGATTTCCGATTTAAAGTGTAGCACCTACTATCCAATGAGTTATTTTTGAGTTATTTTATATAATATTTTACTGTCGCGATGTCGTCAGGAACTGCCAGGATTTTGGAATTATGTAAAAATTCAAGGGTGAGTCTGTTTTCTAATGAAATTTTGTTATGACATTCATTTGCAACAGTTATTACCATTCTTTCATTGCATACTCGCAATACGGTAATATCCAACATTCTTTGCAGGACATTCATGATGTCAACAGAGATTCAAATAAGTTGAATGTTCATCTGCATTCTACCAATTTAGAAGATTTTCCTTCAAAATCTTCTGCTAATTTTTAAGAATTGTTTACGTTGTCTGAGCAAAACAGTAACAGAGGTGATTTAATTTCTGTCTCTGAGTCTTCTCCAAACCAAAACAGCCCTGAAGTAATTGTCAAGTCACTTATAAGTTACGAATTAACTTCTGATGAATATGATAGCGATGCTGATCCCGAATACACACCATCTGATAGTAAATCAACTGACAGTGAAGCAAATGAAAATATTACGGAGAGTACAGTGAAACCTCGTTGGAAAAAAGTTAATACTCATAACTGGAAAACTAATACAATAAAAAAATATGATCTGAATGTAAACCGTATGTAACAAAAACAGGGTTGAAAGCTGCTAAGGCCCTGAAAGCAACCGACTGTAGAGAATGTCGATTTAAATGTGAAAATTAACTTTTCAATTGATGACCGTATTGAACTTTGCAAAGCCTATTGAGATCTTAAGGACTACAAGCGATAAAAAGATTACGGAATTCAAAACGAAAGGACAGAAATACCCAAACGACGTCGGGTGGGAGCCAAGAAACAACGAATAATGGCAAAGCAACACTGTTTAAGAAGTTCCAATGGAATCTTTCGTGTTTGCTCCAAATTTTTTGAAAAAAATGTGCATATACAATGGACCACTAAATACCGCTTTGGTAAAAAGCAACGGATTTGGTAGTTTCTCGGGCTTAGACAACAGGGGACACAAAACTCCAGGAAATGTTACTAGTAAAGAAAATACAGATCTTGTCAAACAACACATTGAAAGTTTTCCTGGTGTGCTATCTCATTATGTGAGAAAAACTAGTAGCAGGCAGTATTTAGATCCGAAATTAAGTATTCTCAAAATGTATTCTTCATACTTAGATTTTTGCAAAAACAAAAATGTTGTGCCTGTTAAAAGTAATATTAAATTTTTTGTACACAATACAATATCTCCTTTTTTACTCCCAAAAAGGATCAGTGCAGTATTTGCATAAAATTTTATTCTGCAAAGGATAAGGAAGGTGAACATCTCAAGAATATGTACGAGGAGCATGTGGCTAGAAAAGAACAGCGCTATCAAGCAAAACAAGAAGATAAAAGAAGAGCCAACGATGATGGAAGTTTTCAGACCATTACATTTGACCTGTAGAGTGTACTACAACTACCGTCATCAGACGTAGGACAGTTATATTATAGCGGAAAATTGTGCGTATATAATTTGACAATTTATGAAGGGGGAATCTATCCATAGTTAATGAGTTGAAGGATGTCATCATTATTCCTATTCTCAAGCAGGTGAAGATCCCAATCATGCTGAATCCTATCGCCCTATATCACTTATTTCTTGTATGTTGAAAACTTTAGAACGTATCATTAAGCACAGACTTGAATGGTGGTTATTTCAGAAAAACCTCCTTCCAAGAACCCAGTTTGGTTACAGAAAAGGTTGTGGTACAATTGACGCTCTAACAACTCTTGTTACCGATATTCAAAATACTTATTCCACCAATGGATATGTACCTACACTTTGCCTAGATATCGAAGGTGCTTATGATGGCGTATGCTTACCCATTCTGAGAGAAAAAATGATTAATACCTTCCTAATACCGATTCGATTAACTGATGCAATCATTAACTTTTATTCTCATAGAAAATTGTATATAAGAACTCATAATAATTATCTCATAGGACCTCGTTATAATATTTCAGGACTACCTCAGGGTTCAGTATTGAGTCCTCTGCTTTTTAATTTGTATACGGCTGACTTTCACAGTATTTACGTTGAAAATATCACCCCAAAAATAATTCAGTATGCGGATGATTTTTGCTTATATTCAGAGGCCAAAAAATATAATGATGCTGTAGAGACGTTAGATAAAATATACGGATCGGCTTATAAATGGTTCATTAAAAATGATTTTGAAGTATCTCCCACGAAATCATCAGTTTGCATTTTTTCTAGGCATAACATCCCGAATATCTATACAATTCAGTTAAATACACAAGCGTTTCCCTCTTGTAAATCAATAAAATATTTGGGAATGATAGTTGATAGGAAGTTAACCTGGAAACCCCATATCGAACATATATTGAATAGATGCAACAGAGGTATGAATTTTTTTAAATCCATTTCTAAAACTTGGTGGGGAGCTGATGTGTCGACTTTGCTACTTTTTTATAGATCATACATTAGATCCATAATAGATCATGGTTGTACACTTTATGGATCCGCAAGTAAAAATAATTTACAAAAAATTGACGTATTTCAAAACAAAGCCTTACGTATTTGTATGGGTGCTTTGAGGTCTACTCCCATTGAACCACTTCACGTGGAAGCTTTAGAACCTCCCTTAAAATATAGAAGAAATCATCTTAGCCATAAATTCCTCATAAAAATTATGTCTTCCAACGAATCTTTATATCACAATATATGTAAACTAAACGAATTTGATTTAACTAACAACTACTGGATCCGCAAAAATTCACCGCCTCTCTGTGATGCTTTCCGAAACAACAACAATCTATGTGTAATCAGATCAGAAAAAATATGACTCTAGATGATTTTGAATACTTTTTTCATATGTTTAATGTCATTCAACCTAGGTATCATGTAAATCCTATGATAAGTCTTACAATTTTAAACTCCATATTAGAAAATTATTCTGATTCCATACAGATATATACTGACGCTTCCAAAAGATTATATGGAACTGGTTGTGCGTTCTACATTCCAGGTGATAATGTCGAAAAAATTTTTAAGCTCCCTTCAGACTTCTCAGTTTTCAGCGCTGAAGCTGTGGGCATCTATGAATCGTTAAAATTCTTTTCTTCGTCCAGAAAAAGTTCTGCTATTATATTAGCTAATTCTCTGTCTGTCTTAACAGCTATACAAAATCCAACTATACCTGCTTTATCAGATAATCTTGATATATTCTATATAAAAAAATGTTATTTCAATTAAAAAAAGATAATAAACATGTACAGATGATATGGATCAAAGCACATATAGGACTTAGACATAATGAACATGTAGATCGTTTAGCTAAAAATGCAGCAGAAAATGGTACCTTATCTATCTATCCACTAACTGTACCAGACGTATTTGCTAATTCTAGGCAAAAACAAAGTTGTTTATGGAAAAAGTCTTGGAACGATTATTGTAAAATATCTAATACCCAATATTCATCAATTCAACAAGAAATTCCGAATTGTTGTTGGTTCAATTCTTATTCCTGCCCACGTAAATACATTACAACTATTGTTAGACTACGCTTTGGACATGCATGTTATCCGGCACACTTATATAAAATAAAAATTCTTGACACAGACCTGTGTCAACACTGTCATAATAAAAGTGATCTGAATCATATTTTCTTTAACTGCATATATTCCCAAGAAACTCAAAACCTTATTAATGATTTAATAAGAATCGGATTTTGCCCACCCTTCAATATCTGCCATATTTTAGCCTTAAACAAAATGGAAGTATATAAGGTTCTGATGAAATTCATATACGAATCAAAAGTATGCTTGTGAATGTTTGAACCAGATTTGTTTACCTCTGTTTAACCCAATTGTAGTTATTCCTATCTTTCCGTGGCCTAGTTTTGTTTGTGATAAATTATAATGTCTTGATGGGCCCCTAGACAAGAAGCGAGTGACCCCGTATATCCTTATTGTATTTTTTTTTAGGTAGGTAATTTTGTCTTCTCTTAGGTGTGGATAGGTGTGAGTGAGGTGAATATACATTTTAATACATATATTAATAGTTTGTTCCTGTTGTGACTGGCCGAATGACGAGTGTCAAAGCCAAGAAAAAAAAATGAAGGGGGAAAAGAAAATAAAGGTTTTTGTTGGAACGACTTGAATGGAAAGAGGGGATACAATAAAATCGCAGCTATTCTAACAAAGTACATAGATAGGCTCCCCAACAACATAACACATGTATCTATGTTCTCTGATACTCGCGGGGGCTAGAACCGAAACCAGAACGTAGCAGCAGCAATGCTATATTGTGTTTAAAATCATGCGACAATGGAAACAATTGAGCATAAAATTCTGCAATCTGGCCATTCGTATATGGAGTGCGACTCCATGCACTCTGCTATTGAGAAGGAGAAAGAGAATATATCAGTTTTTGTAATGAACTATTGGAAGGAAATATTTAGAAATGCACGAACAAAGAACAAATCAAATAAAAACTCCTATGAAGTCATCGAAATGAAGTAAACAGTGTTTCTTTGATTTTCAAGACCTTGCATCGAATATTATTAAGAATAGAAACATAGATGAGGATAGAAATAAGGTCGAATGGTTAAGGATAAAATGTCTCAAATATGAAGAATGTAGTCCAGATCACATTTATTATAAATATAGTCACTTTTCTGGCTTCAAACGAATCAACATTAAAGGAAAAGGTAGGAGTCGCCAAAAGCCCCATGCTATCAAATCCGCTTACTCTTATCAACTACCAATTACCGATAAGAAGAAGAAATATCTCGTCAAACTCTGCGATTCGTCTATAATACCTGAAGAATTGCATGCTTGGTATATAGGTCATTGCCTACTAAATCAGATGAACATGAAGAAGAACTAGCACCTGAACCGGCAGTTGATGAATCGGATGATGAGGAAATGTCACTTTTTTGTCATATGAGCTTCACTCAGGAGTGTTTTTGTACATATTCATGTATATTTTTTTATAAATAAGGACATCAATTTCACTGATTAACTGCATGATTTCGTCACTAAGTGTTACACCTTTTATAATATAGTAGAAGTAAAATTCACTAGATACAAAAATCCTATTACTTTTCCGCCCAACCTATCTAATATGCGAGAAAAGTATTTTTACGTTATACATCAACAACAACACGAAAAAACGGTTTTTAGAAAAAAAATCCTGTGGGTATGTCGTCGTTGTCGTCGGCCACTTTTTCTTACAGGTCTTGCTAGCACGATACAGCCTCCGGAAGGCAATAAGTCATCAATTTTATGATAGAATATTGTTAAGGACATGTCAAAGATGAACCCTATCGATTTTCAGCTCACCAGAGCCAGTACAATGGGTGCTATGGTACTTAAAGTATGACATTTTGTCATTTTTTGAGAAATTTCAGTTTGTTAGCACGATACAGCTTCCGGAGTTCAACAAGTAACCAATTTTATGTTTGAATATTATTCAGGACATCTCACATATGAAACCTATTGATTTTCAGCCAGAGTCAACACAACAGGTGCTACAGTACTTTAAGTACGAAATTTTTGTCATTTTTGGAGAAGTTTCAGTTTGTTAGCACGATACAGCCTCCGGAGTATATACAAGTGACCAATTTTATGATTGAATTTTATTCAGAGCGTCACAAAGATGAACCTTATTGACATTCAGCTCACTAAAGCTAGTACAACGGGTGCTATATGGTACTTGAAGTACCAAATTTTTGTCAATTTAGGAAAATTTTCAGTTTGTTAGCACGATACAACCTCCAGAAAGTATACGATTGATCAATTTTATGATTAAATATTGTTCAAGGTGTCTCATAGATGTACCCTATTGATTTTCAGTTGACTAGAGTGAGTACAGCGGGTCCTATAAATCCAGATATACTACATTTTTGGTTATTTTTGAGAAGGTTAGGTTAGCACGATACATCCCACGAAGTGTATACAAGTAACAATTTTGTGATATAATATTGTTCAGGGCCACAGTTACGGAAAAGTTAATTTTAATCTTCAAAACCGTTTATTTTTTAAGGATTTTTATAAATTTTCACTTAATTCATGGGCATGTCTACTGATAACAACTAGTTCTTTAATATTACGTCAAATGTTGATACATCACAAAGTTTTCCGATTTTTGGCAACAACTTATGTTATAATGCTCAATATTTCATAATTCGAAAAATGCGACAGTATAGTTAGTGGAAAACGAGTAGAGCTACTAGTCATACTGGCGCAGAACACGATTTACGTTTGAAATAAGATCCTACTACCTATCTCAACAATTTTAGGCATTTTCATTTCAATCGCGCTGTCGTTCACTTGGATTCTTCGAGTCAGAATATTTTAAAAGTGTGGTGATTTTCGTTTTGTTTTAGTCAATTTTTTCTTAGTTTCTAGTTAGGTATTTAATAGATTTAGTAATTGTTACTATTGTCAGGCCAATAAACAACGAATATACAACACAATCGTTAAAAGTATTGTAACATATGGGTGCGAAGTGTGGCAAATGAAGCAGACTACGGAGAGAATCCTACTAGCAACGGAAATGGACTTCTGGAGAAGATCAGCGGGTAAATCGAGAAGAGATAGAGTACGTAACCACAGAGTCAGACAAATCATGGGTGTCGGGCACACAATAATAGATGATATCAAGACCAAGCAGTTTATCTGGTACGGTCACGTTCAAAGGATGCCAGACGAAAGACTACCAAAGCAAGTCCTAAAATGGTCACCACACGGAAAAAGAAGAAGAGGAAGACCAAGAAGAAGCTGAAGAGAGGACATAGATACCGAAATACGAGAAAGGGAGCTACCAGAGGATGTATGGCAAGATATAGAAGGATGGCGGTTAGGAGTCGGAAGACGTCGGAGAACGTTATAAACCGATATTATATATATATATATATATATATATATATATATATATATATATATATATATATATATATATATATATATACTATTGTCAGTTTAATTTAGTGGCATTTTGTGGACAATAATTTGTGAAAATATTTTGTGTAGGCATTGGATTAGTTAACTTGACAGTAAGGTATGTATGAATTTGTTTCCGATAAAATAAAGTTTGAATTATAGTCGAGTGGCGCTACTTTGCGCAGAAAATCGAATTTTTAACCAATATTTCAGTGGTTACTTTATCGAATGGTTTAAAAATTGAGTATATGAATTTGTAAATTTGAATAAAAAAGAAATGAGAGAGTATTTTTTTTTAATTGCCATATTCACTTTCAAATGTTAAAATGTTTGTTCATTAATTCTTGAAATCTTCTATTTCAGACAAAATCTGGAAACATGAGTGGCTCCAATAAAATAATTCATAGTCAAGCTCGATAAATCACATATAGTGTATATCAATTTATGAAAATAGAAAAAGAACAGGATCCCTAAAAATTTCTCTGAGCAGTTTCCAGGAGAGAGTAGCCAAAGCGTGTAATGTTTCTGTCGCCTCGGTGAAGGTAATAGAAAATTCCTCGGTGAACGCTTTAAATCGCCCCGAAAAACCCTCAACAAACCTTCAACTTCTAAAGGATCCGTTGATGAATTTGAGGAAGAAATAATTCGAAAAATTATTTATTCATACACAGCGATACATAACAGAAGGCCTACCTTCGAATCGGTAAAAAATGAAACTGGGATAAATTTTACTGGCAAAATAGATTCGTAGACGATTGGTTAAAAGGATCGGATTCAGATGGAAAAAAACTAAAGATAACAGAAAAGTTTTAATGGAGAAATTCGACATAAAAGCAAAAATAATTGAATGTTTAAGGAAGTTGAGAAAATACAAAAAAGAGGGACGGCCAATTATATATTCTGATGAAACCTACATTCACAGTTCGCATACGGTACCAAAAGCATGGGACGATGGCAAAAATAAATGCTTAAAAGTACCTGTGTCTAAACGTAAAAGGCTTATTATCTTACATGCTGGAGGTGAAGCAGGATTCATACCTAGGGCGCTTACAATTTTTAAATCGGAGACTATCACGACGACATGAACAATACAAATTTTTCCAAGTGGTTGAAAGAAAAATTCATTCCCAATGCTCCAAAAAGATGCGTATTAGTATTAGATAATGCCTCTTATCACAATGCATTGTTAGAACCCATTCCAAATTTGTCATGGAAAAAAGATGCAATGCAGAAGTGGCTTACTGAAAGAAATATTTTTCATGAGTTAAAAGCAACTAAAGCTGAACTATATTCAATTATAAAAATGCACAAGGTAGGTTTTAAAACATACATAATAGATAAAATTTTAGCAGAACATGACATTTTAACGTTACGTTTACCACCCTATCATCCGGAGCTAAACCCAATAGAAAAAATATGGGCGTTGGTAAAGAACGAAGTAGCTGCTTGCAACGTAACTTTTAAATTATATGATGTGTGGAAATTAACAGAAAAAACATTTTGGTAGGTGACTGTAGAGCATTGGAAAAATATTTGCGCGAATGTGACAAAAGTTGAAAACGAATACATATATTGAAAGAGGACATATTATGGACAACGTGACGGATTTAATAATAAACTTAGAAGAGGATAGTAGTGACAGCGAAAGTGAATTTTCAAATAATGAAGCCGACGACGATGATGACTTAGGTTGCAAGCCCATCGTGTAGCCTGCTATTTTTTTAATTCAATTTTAACTTCAATCATATAACTTTTCAGTGTTAAATGACAATTGTTTGATTTAATTAATTATTATTAACATTTGTTATTCTCTATAAAAATAATGTGCACAACACATCTGTAAAGTCCTTTTTGGGAATCATGTGATTGTCGTGTTCGGGTTCGGTTCATGGGAAAATATTCATATTGGTCTAAAAATTTAATTTTAACTTAAATTTTTATTTTCAATTCTAATTATCAACTGATGATTAACTTTTTATTTTTTTACTAATATTTATTTTAGATATAATGCTTTTTGGGTAATAAATAAATCAATGTTTTAAATTCTATTTTTAAATAAAATTATAATGTAGTTTTTAACCTACTTCTCCTCGGCTATAAGATGCAAACCCATTTTATGGTACCATCAGACAGACTTTTTCACGTCTCACTTTCATAATTCTGTGCATCGTTGCCGTTTACTTCTGCGCAACTATTTTCAAGATCGTAGTTCTACTCGTTTTCCACTAACTCTAACTTTTACCTCTAAACTGACGATATTATAAAATTTCCTAGTTTTACTAAATTTTCTTAGCCTCTAATTATCCAATCGAGCTAAGCGAAGACTCAAAGTCTGTTACTTACTTATTTACAAATTAATTATATCATTACGATTGCTCAATTATTATGATTGTTATAAATGAAAAAATGGAATGCGATTCTTTGGTTTCAATCGTTGCTGAAAATTCACTAAATTCTATTAGCCTTAGGCATTGCACAAATAAAGTATGAAGTTTTATTCGTAATATTAGATTTTCAATATTTTTAAATGAATAATCTAATTTATATATTTCCAAATTAATTATAAAATTATAATTGATACCGAAACGATTGGATAGATTTTGCAGTAATTACAATAATTTTATAACGACATTTATCATTATAAAATATAAATTATGCCATATTGCGGTCAATTCTATAATTGAGTTTAATTTTTCATTACATTTTTGCGATGTTATTGTCCATATTTTATGTCAATAGCTTTTATTCGATTCAGTACCATTTAAATTATGTAAATATATATATAAATTAACACAGGGCCGTCCCGTGCATAATTGGCGCCTGAAGTAAAACCCAATGTTACCGCCCTTTGAAAAGAAGTTAAAATAGAATTTAATAAAATAAAATTTATTATACAAAAATATACAGATTCCCAAGAACAAGGTATTGATAAATGAGAATAAAACAAAATCTTGCTAAAACAGAAAACAATATTTATCATTTTATAAGAAAACTTTTCTGAATTTTTCTTTGGTAAAATCATCAATAATATCGTCGTATTCTATATGTACACATATATCGTTCTCAATGGTAAGTATGGCGAGATCTGTTAATCTGTTCTGCGTCATTGTTGAACGTAAATAATTTTTTATTAATTTATGTTTAGAAAAGGAGCGTTCTTCACTTGCCACAGATACAGGAATGGTAAGAAGAATTCTTAACGAAACAGCTACATTGGGAAGGTTTTTGGTCAAACTGTTTTTCTCCAGATAATTTAAAACTTCTAAAGGCTTTGTGCATTTATTATCCTGCATTATTTCGCTCAAAGTTAAAAGCTCATTAAGCAATTCATTTGGATCTATGTCATCAGTTAGCTCAATATGTAAATCCTGACACCTTTTCAAAACATTTATTTCAGGGAAGGAATATCATATAAAAATTCGAAAAGTTGACTATGGGATTTCAGCTGATTGAATCTCTGCTTAACTGAATTAATTGCGATATCCATTGAGCAGGTAAAAAACGAAACTTCAAATTGTTTTAGTGGATTTTCTATAGGATCATCTTCTCCCTCATACTCAAAGAGTTTCGTCTTGCGCCGAATTCTAAAAGGAAGACGTCCAGTACTTGTAAAATCTGGCGTGATCTCCATATCCTCAGCAATTTCTCTGCATAACATGTGATTAAAACCATTCAAACGAAACTCTTTTAAAAATAAAGTTATACTTTTTAGAATAGCGGTAATTTCATTTAACACCATATTTGAA
The DNA here is from genome assembly GCA_963921935.1 of Galeruca laticollis. NCBI lineage: Eukaryota > Metazoa > Arthropoda > Insecta > Coleoptera > Chrysomelidae > Galeruca > Galeruca laticollis. The sequence continues at coordinate 84,276,776 of OY998176.1, read as the reverse complement.
CTTTGCAGCAATTTTGATACCAAATTTATTTTATATAAAATATCATAATAAATTATAGTACTACAAATAAACTTATAACTAGAAATTATGGACGCTAATGTCCTTTGTTGTTGGTATCAGCGTCTTTTTGTTCATCTAGAGAAATTTCAACTAATGAATCATATATTTCACCAGGTTGCTACCTTAATGGCTTAACAGCTTCGATATGGCTTTCCCATCTTGTATCGCCTACACTCTTCACCGTTAGTGATGAAATATGTTTTTTTAGTACACTCCATCTTTGAAGCCGAAAAGAATACACACAACTCTTGTACCTGAGAAAAATAATAGGAGATTTCCCCTATATTTTTTGCTGCGTCATTAACAACAAGATTCAGGGAGTGGCAGGAACAGGGAACAAAACACGGTTTTGGATTTTCATTTAAAATTCTTCTTTGGACGCCAGAATCCACTCCGTTCATATTGGCTCCGTTATCATATCCTTGGCCGCGAATATTTCCAATTTCGAGCTCTAATTTGTTAAGTTCCTGTATTAACAGTTCTGTAATTCTTGCTCCACTTGACGATTCGACAGGTAGAAAATTTATAAGATACTCTTTGCAAACAAATTCTAAGGTTTCCTTTGTCACAATACGAATAACCAAGGACATTTGTTCTATCCTACTTACATCGGGGGTGCAGTCTAATATAATACTGTAATATTTTGCACATCTAATTTTTTCAATTATGGTATTTCGAACTTTTTTTCCTAATAGACTTCTAATTTCATTTTGTATATTCTTACCTAAGTAGTGGGTAATGTTTGATTGAGACGAAGCTCTTCTCAAATGCTCTCTAGTAACGGAATCAAGTTTAGAAAGTAATTCCATTATTTTCAAATAATTCCGTTATTTCGTTTAAAAACGGTATCCGAACTACCCCGAAGTGGCAACATTTGTGAACCGCAGAGCAATATTTTTTTTATAAATATCTCGCCAATACTGCCTTTCTAGGTTCAAAATTCTCTGAATTCTTCTTGAAATGTTTTACCCACTTTTAGTCTATTATCCATATCTTTCCCAGAGCTTTCATGAGATTTTATACTTCTAACAATATTTTACCAGTCTCTATAGCCTTTTGACCAATTCGCCGCGTTAATATCAGAATTTTTAAATAAAAAACAGCAAAAGCAATACACAGCATTAATACTTTTGTAGTAAACTAACCATTTTCTTTCTAATTTTTCTCCATTAGACATTATACGATAATAATATAAAGGAGAAAACTGCCTTCCAGAATCGTCTTTTGGAAAATCAACGCCTTCAACCTGTATTGGCCCTTTTTCTCTTATTATCTGATGTTAGGAAACATTTAAATTTTTCCAAGAAGCTGGGTTACTATCAACTTCGGTAACTACATCTGCAACTATAAAGGCTTTGCTGTCAGGTTGCTCGTCATCATTTTTTGGAATATCCTGATAAATTGTTTGATCTTCCTTGAAGTGTTTGACAATAATATCTTTTATTATATCCCCGTCTGAGTCTGAAGCTTCTAAGTAACTTTCAGTTGTATTCGAAACTGAGAGAGATTTGGAAGTGGAAGGAATTATAAATTTTTCTAATGTACCAGAGAATTTGCGCAACTGATTTTCTTTTGCCAACCGCTTTTATTTATACTCGCTGCCAGATAGATTCTTCCTTTTTAAATGACTCATTGTCAATACGTGTGAAAATTAGGCCTAAAAATATTAATTTAGTTGTACTGATCACTAACTCAATAGAAAAATAGGCTCACCTTTTTTATTTAAATATTATTTTATAACGCTTAAAAGTAACAAGAATTTGTATTCGACTATTCTCGAATCCCGACTATCATTATTAACAATATACTACACAATACTGTCTACGTAGATAATCTCATTTCACGCAACTGATGCCTAAAGAGAAATATACCTGAGTAATGTGTCAGATGCCATGATGCCACGTTCACTTAAAAGGCGGCATTCTTCACCTAACCTCTCGAGCCGGCCCTGAATTAACAATCGAATTTGTTTATGTAATGTCTGACAGCACAGTAGCCTCATTAAATATTCAAATAGAAAATTATCTTTTACAGAGTGGTCCTAAGAATTTTACAAGTGAATACTAAAATTCGAATGCAAAACAAGTAGGTGTCTGTATTGGTTTATCTGTACATCCCTGTTTCAGCTCAAAATACAATAAGGTAATAAAACTGAACAATTCCAGCTAAACGATGAACAGTGCGGCAGTGGCGGAGATTACGATATTAGTTCATTTTGCTTATTTAATTAGATTCGGTCAACAGTTGAAATAAAATTCATTCGCTTAGGTCTATTAACAAGTTACATTTTCACACACCATTTATAGGAAATATAAAATTCAATCTATAGTATCATCCTCTTCGCTGGCCATACAAGAATCATCCGAAGACTCGTCGAGAGAGATCACTATCGGTTCTATAGTTTGTTCTATGAGGTTATCTAAAACCCACATTTTCTCTTTCTCTTTAAATACATGATTCACAGCATCTCTCCAGTTCTCTTCAGTTATTGTTGTCAATGAGTACTTCATGAGTTCACGAACATCTTTCATTTTAAATTTTTTATTATGTCTAGCATAACCTTTCATTTGGGCCCATATTAACTCTATCGCATTTAATTCACAATGGTATGGCATCAAACGAAGCACTGTTATCCCACGATTCTTGGCTATTTCATCAATAACAAACTTTTAAAATTGTAGCTTGTGATCTGAAGCAACCTTTAAAAGTTCTTTTTTCAACATATCATCTTCAAATGGTATATCTTTTACGATTAACCAGTTTCTAATATCAGCTTTTCTCCAAGAGGTAGATGGAAGATTTTCTGTTAATCGCGAATGATTGTCATTGTCCATAACGATTACATCATTATTTGGAATTATTTCGACCATTTGTGTAAAATACTCTTCAAAAACATCTGCAGTCATTTCTTCATGATAGTCTTTGGTTGATGTTGACTGAAACTCCAGTAAACTACCTTCAACGAACCCTTGATTGCATCCAATATGCGTTATTATTAGTCGGCGACCTTTACCGGTAGGAGTTTTCAGTCCAGTAGATAAACCTCTTATGAAAGCTTGACGACTGGTTTGAATACTTTTGTCCTGCCATATTTTTTTTACTGAATATCCTTCATTGAGCCATGTCTCATCTAGATAATAGATTTGTCTTCCCTCCTGTCTGTATTTTCGTATATCTCGTAAATACTGGCGTCTCCAACATATTATTTCTTCGTTGTCGATTACCACTGATTTGCGACTTTTCTTCTCCCAAGTAAAATTTAATTTGTGTAATATTTTTCACAAAGTGTTTCTCCCTGTCAGGCAAATTCTCGGCTTCTTCACCATTCTTAGAATTATGTCAAGGGTTGGGATCTTTTTTTTTAAATATAATTTATGTACTTTTCGTCTTATTTTATTTTGCATATGTTCATCAAGGTCAAATGGTTTTCTTCCAGTTGACTTTTTAGGTAGAGATATATTTCCATTTTTCCTCTCTCTTAGAAGCCTGTAAATAGTAGATTCACAAACTCCTGTCATATTGGAACATGTTCTAGCAGTAGCAGCCGGCATTTGATGTACAACAGCATCATGCACATTTAACTCTAGAGTCTTCGTTTGTAAGCTAAGCACGCTCTTACACTTTACTGGGGTAAAACTTGAAGACATATTTCACAACACAGTTAACACTTATGGAACATAAGCGACTCTAAGCAAAACAAATTATACAAATTTGGGCGAGACAAAGTTTCACCGTATATACCTACAAAATTTCTAAGTAGTCATTGGGACAATCCCTAGTAGGACCCTATTGTAATGTGTCAACATTTCGAAAATCAGAAAGTAATTATCTGGAGAATGAATTTGATAAATGGTTTGTTAATATGTCTCCCAAGAATTGACCTGCTTCAGAATAGTTGCGTTACAAGATTACTTCAAAAATAATTTATTGTTTTAGTTGTATGTACTCTACAAATGTATGAAGGTCAGTTAGTTGTTTTAACTAACCGAATTTACATTTATATTACCTTTATATATCAGATCGGGTATAAAATTAAATAGTAAATAAATTCCTTAGATGAACGGCGACGCCTATGGTTTAGTACCTGACTAGCATCTGTGACCTTTTCGCGTGCTGTCAGACAATAAGAAACAGACTATAACTCATTTTAAATGAGTCCACTGTGCAAGGATACACATAACAGCTTTCGCAAAGTTATAAAAATTATACTGAAGTGTTTTTGACTTATTCTCAGTTTTGTTGTTTACAAGCTTTCGTAACATGATACAAGTTAATATTAAGATTAACATTGCTTACGCAAATTACAAAAGATGACTTATTATGATCATTAATGGGTAAATTAGATTTGACGTGACCCTCCTGAAAGTACCTACATTCAGAAGGAAATATGGATCTCATTATAGGGTTCCTACATTACCAACATTCATATTTTCAGGTATTCAAGTAACGGAAGCTAGAGGGAGTGGTCGAGATAGTGGGCGCTCTCGAGAGGTACAACATAAAGCTCCAGGAGGTCCTTAAGGACCAAGACCAAGAGGTCAAAGCCATCCTTAGCAAAGGATTAAACAAGGTAGAGGTACAAGATCTGGACTACCATCTGATCCCGTTCAACTTCAATCCCCAGCTCAGTGCGTTGAGCCTCAAATGCCAGAACCAGCTTTTTCTGTAGGTAGAGGATTGATAGGGCTCCAAAACCGCATTAAAAGACAGACTAACAGTCCATTATGTTCCCTGTGCTTCACATTCATTAAATTTGATAGTAAATTGTGCTAGTGAATTATGTTTGCAAGCAATAACATCTAATAATTTATTGGGGAACGTTTATACATTTTTTTCGGTGTCTACTCATAGGTGCTACAATTCAGAAGAAAAATTTGCAACAAATAATAATCATTGTACAGTTAAAAATTTATGTACCACTAGGTGGTAGTCTTATTTCCGGAATTAGAAGTGGAGCCGTAAAATGAAAAGAATTTGTTGACGAAGTTCATCATGATAATGACGACAAAAGTCCATGTGATCAGGGTCAACATCCCTTTAAATTAAATTACTTTTACGTGCTTTGTAGCAGCTCATTTTAAAATGCCTCTACAGTTTTCAACTTCATACCTAGTTATAATTTCATACTTCTTTCTATTGCAGCTACAATTCATTATTTTATTTATTTATTTATTGCTCGTTAAGGAAGTCTTGGGACACACGCGATATAGACCAAATTTATCATAAACTGATCTAATATCTTTTGGCAACTACCACACTTTTATTGACACTCTCTGCAATTAATCTCTTATTGTCTTCTTAGATTTTATTGTCATCAGCTAATTCTGCTAAAATATGTATAGTAACACATCCATTACTTTAATCCCTCTTACTAACTAACTGACTAACCAATTAACTAACGAGTCTACCTGATTTTGGAAAACGACAAGAATTGTCAGCTAGATTACAAAAAGTAATTTTGTACTAATTTCATAATTGGATATTAAATATTATAAAATTGTAAAACCTTTAATGTCGTTTCTTTGTTTACTGGTAAGATTTTTTAAATTGGGATAAGTTGTTCAATAATTTTAAGCAATAAAATGCTTTGTTTACAGGGAAACTCATACTAGTTATTAAAGAAATTATTTTGAGAAATATCACACATTATGACACGACTGTGTAGGAATAAGATCCTATAGGAGGGTGATCCCATGCTTTTAGTTCCCATTGGAAATATTAATTTGACATGTCACCCATTCTTGAATCCGATGGATACGTTTTTCGCACATGATTGAAAGAGTTAGTTTGTCTATGATAATGTCTTGTGCTTTAACGAATACACCAATGAAAGAGCTGCAAATTATGTTGACAACAGACATTTTCCTATGTTTAGGTTATACTTTATACGAAATAGTTTGAATATTTGTTATTCCCTATCATTCATTTGTACGAAGAAAAGATGGACAGAAATGATAATAAAAAAATGTAAAGAGGAGGCTGTATAAGTAGAGCACAGAAAAAACTTTTGGTAGAGATAATGGAAGCCTCTGAGGACTTGAGAAAAGGAAAATTTCACCCTCTTTTCTCATATAAAGATTTCCAACAACAATGGAAAGACATTGAAGGGAGATTAAATGAAATTCTGGGAGCGAAAAAGGATTGGATCCACTGGCGACAGGTATGTAAAAAGTACCTCATAAAATTTGTGCTCATCAGTGTACCTCAATTTCATGTAGACTTGGCAAGATCTCAAGAAGAGTGTGAAGAAGAAAAATACTGATATAAAAAACCATGTTAAGTGTACTGGAGGAGGACCACCCGTCGATATAAAACTGACTGAAGAAGATGAAAACATCCTTCAGATACTAGATGTTACTGCTCTAGAAGGTGAAGACAATGTTGCAGAATCTGAAGTGGTTTTTGTAAGTTCGAGTTCAGTCATCATATAAAGCTGTGATATTTTCATTTTCTAAATTATAATATATTTTCAGTTAGAGCAAGAACACCATTATGCTCAAAGCAAATCAACAATAATTGAAGATTCTGAAAAAGCTGAAGGAAGCCAAACAAGAAATGAAAATGACGAGAGCAAGCAGAAAAAAGGAATAAGAAGAAGGAAAATTATGGCAACACAGCGCCTGGAAAATTCCCAAAAGGCCTGCGACAATTTGAGCAGTACTGCAGAAAAAATGTGGAAATAAAAAGAATGTACCATGAGAAAAAATACAACTACTGAAAGAGAATGTTTCAATTGGCAATAGAATTACCTCAGCACTAGAGCGCATAGAGCTCAATAATTCAGTAACACTCCAAATTATGAATAATTTGACTATTGGTATGATAGAAATTAACTTTTTGTAGTTCCAACAGAGTTATTATGCAGTTATATTTATGAATGTATTTTTTGGGGGTTTAATTATGTATTTTTCAAGTTCTTGTTCTGTTATTATACATTTGTTCTTCGTTTTCTAAAATTATTTTGTATAGGTTCTTCATTACAATGATAATATATTTTTTCTATTATTTATTTCTGTTCTAAAACATGAAGAAAAACAATCATAAAATGTAATAAGAATTTATTCAACGTATAACATACAAATTCAGTTAAAATAATTTCTGATAATATTACTTCGTATATTTCTACCCCTAACAAGTTCAGGATTTTGTATGTTATGACCATCATTATTATTATCGATATGTTGCATTGGTCCATAAATACCTAAATCTTCAATTTCATTATTCAAACCATCTGGGTTTGGAATGTTATTTTCCAAACAAATATTGTGTAAAACTACACTGGGATTTATTTTGGCATATACATTTGGTGCATAATGTAAAACCCTATGCTTTAACAAGCATCTGAAAGCATTCTGGTGCATCTGGCAATGGATCTGGAAGTGGAGTTAATAACCATGGCCTTAGAGGATATCCCGAGTCTCCTTCATAGAACAAATATTAATAATTAATATTCACAACTAAATCAAAATTATATTGTGTGTTAAAGAACTCCTTGTTAATTTTCAACCCGAATTGACAATTTGTAAAGAAATTGAAATTTTAGTTAATATTGATAGTTCACCAATCTCTAAAAGTTCTGGTAGTCAATTTCATCCCATTTTGTGCAGTCTTTTTAACAAAAAATCTACTATTCAACTAGTAGGGCTTTATCATGGCCACGAGAAACCAAAAGATGATAACTTATTTTTAACTATGTTTGTAAATGATTGTATTAAGTTGTTATCTGATGGTATAGAAATTAATAATAATTTATATTCAATAAAAGTTGAAGGATTTGTGTGAGATGTTCCTGCCAAAGCATAAATAAAATATGCAAAGGGACATTCTGGATATATGTCATGTACTAAATTCCATACTGAGGGTAGCTATCATTCTCAACAAATATATTGAACAAATTTATGATCTTTAAAAATCATTTGGAAATAACACTTTTGTTTGAAGTTGACTCAGCAATTTAGATCACAAATCTCTGTAGATATCATCTTGATCAAAATACGAATTAACGGACCCATACGATCCCTCATTTCAGCTTATAGTTATTTTCCTAACTATAGGTACATCGTTGGTGGATTGTCGATCTCAGATTACTGGTAGATAAACAGGCAAGTCGCAGTCGGATAAACTCGCGGTGTCTTGACATGAATATCGTTCTTTTATCGCGGATGCATCGTTTTGTAATGCGAGAATTATAGGGGGTTCCGATCATGATACACTGAGCCTTAAGACAGTGTCGAAAATCGACATTTTTTTGACGGGGGTGTGACAAATGTTATCTATTCTACTATGTTTTTATAGACGGCAATAATTTATAATAAAGCAGCTTACTATTTGTATCGGAAGTTTGGCCGTTTAGGTAGAAGAAAAAAAAACTGGATGTATATTTGTCAGAAAAGTTGAAGTAAAAAGGGAATTAGAAGAAGGTATTAATACAATCTAAATTCCCATACATATTTTCATTCCAGAACTAAAGTGGTTGTTTCTATATATTTTATTTTATTTTAACGTTTACAACGATCAAAAATATATATTTTTTTTATTTGTCATGTCATCTCGAACAAACTTGATTTTCCGTTTTCTAGTGAACAAGTATAGATATATCTAAAACACTGTAAGTATGTGTATATTGACTAAAGAACCTAAAATATCCATTAATTACCAACATATACCCCCCACCTTGCAATATTATTTCAAAAGTCATTAAGAGGGGCCTCCTCACAGGTATATAAACCTAAAAACCTACACAATACTAGTTACTTGTCTAGTAATTATTTGGTTCAAAATATTTACAATAGATGTCGATAGTAGTACTGAATCGGCTTTTACTCATTCAACATATTTTCTCTCTCTGTCTTTCCACTCTTGACAGTTCAAACAAACGCATCTCTGGATCAGCTGTTCGGATGTTTTGGTTTCAAATATTTCAACTTTTTGTGATCACAGAAACCTAATCTCTGTTTTTTATGTTGCATCTAAACCACAGCACAGCTGTGATCCAAACCAAACTTGCTGACATAAGTATTTCCATTTGAGTGTAAATTTTTGATTATTTAAACGTTTCATAAATGTTTTTGAAAGGAATAAATTGTTATAAAGTAAGTAATCGTATCGACCCGATATCAAAAAAGTTATGATACTGTAACTTATCCTGCAATCCGTATTTTATATTTTAAAAGCTATGTTTGAGATTATGTTTACTGTATTATTTGATTAATGTGAAAATATGAGATAAATAATACTGATTGTTTGTTCTAGTACCATCAAAACATCTTTCAACATTCTCTTGAAACCCTGTTTTAATGATAATATGGGATTGTTAGCGAAAAATGCTCAATTTAAGTGAAGTGACTTTTCAAGTATCTGAATGCAGAAAAATTAAAACCGCTCTCAAAAGACAAGAATTACATAATTCATTTTGATGAGAATATAATATATATATATATATATATATATATATATATATATATATATATATATATATTATCATTATTTTTTTATATATTATTTTAATTTTATTATTAGAGATTATAATTTATTTAGATAAGTTATTTATTTGAATCTGTTTGTTCATTTAGCTTATATTTGTTTGTTGTTTTATTTTGGCTAGCTCAGCTATTGTATTATTATTCAGAAACATGAGACTCGTTCTACCCTTTAAGTTCAGGCTTAGATTGAGATATCCTGTTTAATTAAATAAAATGAAACACATTGATTCTAAATAATTTAATTTTTAAAAAAAAAATTATTTCAATATATATAATAGATACGCCTATGGTATTATTAAACCACAGTCATAAATTATACCATCTAAAATACTATGCGCATGTTCAAATACAAACGTAATTATGCGAAAGAAAACCGAACGATTATATTAAACGCTTACCAATTGTATGGATATTCTATTCATCATAGAATCGTTTTCTTTATAAGAATGGTGATGGAAAGTATTATAAAGGAATTTATGTGTGAAATTATGCATATACAGATTATTAGTTATTCAGAAGAAATTATATACCAACTACATATACCTTTGGAAATATTATATCTCTACATAAAATGCAAATTTCTTATACTATTATTCATCAAGTGAGTACCACCATTATTTTATTACAAAATTAAGAACGTTCATGTGGTTTTTTTAATAATCTCAAAATTATATCTAATGAATAACTACATAAAAGTCTTTATCTTTTAGTTTGATCGATCTGATAGACGCAAGAATTACTTTACACATGGAAATAGTCACTGAATTTAAATTAGTTTGTTATTATTGGCCAATAATATTAAAAAACACTGACCTGAAGTCTGGATTCTCGATTTTACCACATCTGGTAACAGGAATACGCCTATTGGAAACCACGCTGCATATTTTCAGAAGAGTCTTGGGTATTCTCAGGCATAACTGTATATCAACATACGTAAGTGTTTGTTGTTTAATATAGATTATGAATTTTTAACTTTAATACGTATTTGTTGCAATTTAGCTTAAAATTTGTTGCAAAACTTACATCATCATCTCCTCTCCTACGACGCCAAGCCCAATCTACCAATGCTTCCCCTCGATCGTCAATTTTTTAATAAATAAACTATTTGTTTCCCAGCTCACTGTTCCAAACAAAGTTTTGTTTCCTTATAATTTAACAAAATTCTCCTATCATATTACAACCAATGCTTTTCTTTCTTGACCTATAGAGTTCTATTCACTTTAACTACACTTTATGAAAGTTTTGAAAAACATATGATTGTGAATTTCACTTAAATAAGTCTGTTCTTCCTCTAACATATACTAAATTCAATAAAATAAGTCTTTTTAACTATTGGTGAAATTCATGGGTAATACTTTTATATTACAATGTAAATTCTTGTTTTTCTACTTGTGATAACTTTAAAATAGTATTTAAGTTTATAACATAAATCCATTTATCTGATATATATATATATATATATATATATATATATATATATATATATATCTTAGTTTCTTTATTTGAACTGTCCAAATTTTATAGTTTCAAATATTGATATATATATATATATATATATATATATATATATATATATATATATATATATATATATATATATATATATATCACCATCTTATGATCTATTTCCTTTTTTTGCTATTCTATAAATTTGATACCAAATTTTGACATATCATTAGATTTATGTCATCTTGTATTTATATTTTCAACTTGACTAATTCTTTATAACAAATATGAATATTATTTTTATTATTACTATCCAACTGATAGTTACATTAAACTAGATAACTAAAAGTTGTTTATTTTCAGATAAACAGCTGATTCCCTAGTGACAAAGAAACATCCATATTAGGCAGATTTAATGTTTTCTTCAATACTTGTTAGGCGTCTTCATATTTTAAGAAAATTATTAAGGTAATTTCCCTATATTCATTGTTACTCTTTTAATTATAATAAACAAATGATTTTTTATTATGACTTTATACGAATTTTAATTCTGATTGTGGTTTTTTAATGTGTTCTTTTAATAACATAGTTTCAATTTATTTTAAATACTAAATTAAACATTCCCAATCAGCTGATAAGCTTTAAGATATAAGATATGTGGTTCATATATATATATATATATATATATATATATCTATCGCATGTGCTATTTAATAATATGTATACCAAGTGACAGCAATGTGAGAATTGCTATAAATCAAGAATGGAAGAAAAACATACATACTTTAAAAACATTCTACCTTTCAAAACTTTATACCATTTATATTAAAATAATAAAATGTTTTCACGATTATAAATTTTTGTTTGTTTGATGCTAAGAAAATTAAATTGCGGAAAAGTAGCAAATTTACATGATTGCAAATAGTCTGAAAATACAGAACGTCGTGTTACAACTTTGCCACAATATAATCAGTTTCAGAGTTTCTGTTGGTTGCTTTCAAATTTTATTTGACATGTAGGCTCTTTTTCAACTACATGTGTAAATAGATTTAATTTTATATGAAAACAAATAATATAAACAAAAAGTTTCCAAATTTCTTTATTATACAAAGAAATATTTACTTGTAATACAATGCTTTACATTTAATAGAAAGATGAGGTAAGGTACAGTGAGGAATTTCAATTTGAAATAGCAAAAGTTTGAAAAAACTTACAAAGCAATTATAGCACTAATAAAACATGTAAAGCGAAAGATCTGTAATGACAAATAATAATGTATATATTATGCGGAGATCGATATATACAGTACAAAAGCAAACACAATCAACATGTACAAGTTTGCTTCTACTTTGTTTGCAAAGATTGATCATGTGTGTTGTGGAGATTGGAACTGAAACATTTTTCCTTCATTGTACAAAAAAATAGTTGGCTCATTCTCTTTTTTCCATTTATAAAATGACAGTGTACACATATTTTTGATCCCCTGAATGGTAAATAGTTTTTTTTGTTTTTATACATTACTGGTTAGTTTTCCTGAATTATCTAATATAAAACTACGTACAGATTTAGACTTTCGCAACAAATTACAAGAAAATCATCATACAGGAACATTTATCATTGACAATTTAACTCATGTATAAAAAATCGCATATGCCACAGTGCAATTGTCACTTTGACAGCGGCAAAAGTTAGCTTTAACTTTTACGGCGACAAATACACTAGTGGTTTTTTCATTTATTCATTTGTTCATCAATTATCGCGGTGTTGGTTACTAGAATAAATAGTTTGGCATGTTTGTCAACAACTTATTGAATTTTCAAGAACTAACAATGAGCCGATTCGGTGTAAGTGAAATAAGGTTTGGAGATAAAATCCTTCTCTTTTCAGAAAAACTTAGTTGATACATAAAGGTTGACTTTTTTCTTTAGTGTCCTATAAAAAGATAGAATAAAAAACATTTTTTTCTCATAAAAAAATGACCCATAAGACCCACCTCAACACAGGTGGGTAATACCGGTCAGGTGACCGGCATTACCCACTGTTTATGTTGATGGTTATTTCATTTTTAATTGTCTTTACAGATGTCTCGAAATCGAAAAAGATTAACTGGTAAAGCAAAATGGACCAGAGATAATTTGAAGCAAGCGATAGAAGACATTCAAACTGGAACGAGTATAAGACAAACTTCAAAAAAATACGCAATTCCATTTTCAACGCTACAAGAAAGGGTAAAAAATAAAAAAGACTCAGCACCTATAATGGGAAGAAAACCTGTGTTTTCAACTGAACAGGAACTGGAAATTGCTAATCAAATTAAATACTTAGCGTCCATTTTTTACGGTGTTACCACAAAAGAAGTAAGAAGGTTTGTTTTTGAGTTTTCTGAGAGAAATCATATTATACATAATTTTAACGCAACGCAAAGGTTGGCTGGAAAAGACTGGCTGAGAAGTTTCATCAGACGCAATCCCACCATATCAGTGCGAAAAGCTGAGGCTACCAGTTTAAATCGTCTGACTGGTTTCAACAAGGATCAAATAGCTAGATTTTATAAACTGGTAGAAGAAGTGATGTCAAAATATAACTTTTCCCCTAGCAAAATATATAACGCAGATGGAACGGGAATCACAACTGTCCAGGATCCAGGAAAGATACTCGCAACCAAAGGACAAAAAAGAGTTAGTGTGGTATCTAGTGGCGAAAGAGGCCGAAATATTACCGTCATGTGTGCTATGAATGCTGCAGGGGGATTTATTCCGCCCATGTTTATCTTCCCCAGAAAGAGACTAAGCCCTCTCCTGGAAAAAGATGGACCTGCAGAAGCTCTTTATAAATGTTCACTGAATACCTGGATCGATGAAAATATTTTTTGTGACTGGTTAACGCATTTTAGAAATCACGCTAAATTCACGAAAGACGAGCCGGTTTTATTAATTGTAGACAACCACTCCAGCCATATTTCTATGAAGTCGTACGAGTTTTGCGAAGAAAATCATATTGTTATGGTATCAATTCGACCACACAGTTCACATAAAATACAGCCATTAGATATTTATATAAAAACAAAAATTATTTTTGTTTGTTTTAGAATTCTACTGGGCAAACTTTGTATTCGGAGACAGGGAAAAGTAAATTTATGGATCTATTAGTGGAGGACCCTGTCAAAAAATATTTGCCATTTAACTTCTTTGAAGATGATATAACCCACCAATTATACAACTACATTAATCCAAACTTAATTGTTCCTTCAAGAAACCAGTTGAAGTCACGAATATTTTCCAAATTTGATCTTTTGAAAAATTCAGTAAAGATACTTTTAAATGCTTGTGACTCAAAAATTTCGTTTACGATGGATGGATGGTCTTCTCATTCGATGAAGGGCTACTATGGAGTAGCCGTTCATTTTATTGATAGTAACTGGACATTATATTCTTTTTTATTAGGCAACTTTGTTTTTTAAAATAACAGCTGAATTCAATATTACACACTCTATTCAAGGTATTACTACTGACAACACTAATAGTAATTTCACTTTTTTAAAATAATTGGGAAACATAATAGAAAATTTTGATGGTGCGAATAAGCATTATGTGTGTTTTGCACATATTCTTGACTTAGCTGCCCGAGATTTAATGCAAATGTTTGAGTTAACGTCTGAAGAAAACGAAGACGAAGACTCTGATACTAGTGATAATGAAAATACAATATCTGAAAATACTGCAACAATTGCAACGGTTAAGGTAATTTGTAAAAAAAACTAAAAGCTCCGAAATGTTAAGATTAAACTCATTAAATTTACACATGACCATTCCCAAACTGGAGGTAAAAACCAGATGGAACTACATTGGAAATGCTATCCTGGGCGTTACAATTCAAACGTTCGATTATTATTCTTTGTGACAATACCGATACTCTTTTACATTTTCGAATACACGATACAGAATGGAATGTTATTGAAAGAACATGTAAGTATTTACAAAGTTTCAAAACACTAACTAAAATTTTACAAGGAGAGAAATATTCTACCTTTCCTATGGTGCTCATTGGGATCAATATGCTACTCGACAAACTAGAAAGATGGGCGCATGAACTAGATAATAATGAAAATAGAGGCAACTCGCAATAAAATTGTTAAGCATTACAGTAGGACTAACTGGATATATTGTATCGTTTTGATTTTGGATCCTCGTCATAAAATTGAAACATTTTCTACAACGACATGGGGACAATCCTTAAAAGATGAAGCCATCAATAAATTTGAAGAAATTGATAAAAAAAATTATTATTCACCTCACAGTGACAAAGAGTCACCCCAAACCCAAATTGAATGTACAGTCAGTGTGTTCGAAATAAAGTCTGATGAAGTTACTGATTTTGATATAGACTTGCTTGGACTTTTCCAATCATCTCCAAAAATAAATAGGAACGAAAATTCATGGAGATACGAAATCGACAAATTCGCAGCTGAATCACGAGCAGACAGTACCGAGGACATATTAAAGTGGTGGAAACGGCACGAAACTGCATTTCCCACTTTATCAAAAATGGCGAGAGACTTTCTAGCCACGCCAGCAACATCAGCCTGCATAGAACGCTATTTTTCGAGAGCTTCTTTGACAGTCACAAAAAAACGAAACCGATTAAATAACCAGTCTATTAGAACATTAATGTGTTTAAATTCGTGGCTTCAACAAGAATCCTTAACAAATATCACACAAGGATCGCAGGAAGAGGTTACTCTGTAATATATTGTTGCTTTCACTTAATTTTTTAATTTTCACAAAGAATTTTGAGGTGACAAATTCGAGTTGATCAAAAAATTTTTTGAAATAATGTATTTTCTTTTTGTTTGAAATAATGTATTTTCATTTTGTTTAAAATAAATGTATTTGTTGTACCTACTTAATATACCTATTTAACATAAATATTTTATCCATTCAAGGTATATCTAATAAATAAATTATTTTTTAAACTCTCTCAAACTAGTTTGACAAACAGTTTGAATTTTCAAACCTGTAACCATTGTCCAGTTTGATTTGACTTGAATATTTTTTCTCAAAAATTGACTTGAGTTTGACTAATTTCAAATCAAACTCAAATCAATCTCAAACATTCAAGTCAAACTTGTGCAACTCTAGTCTGAGTCAGAGTCAGTTATCTGTCAACGTCATATGATTTTATTGTTTACATGTTTACCAAAGAATATTCTTTGCTGTACGGTTTTTCCATATTAACAATATAATATATATATTTTGTTTGGGTTTTCAATTGTTTAAAAAACTATTATATTAGTTATGGCGCCAAGATCTTGTGCTGTTCGTGGGTGTCATTCAAGAGATGGAGACGGAACAACTATGTTTACATTTCCTAAGGATCCTGTAGGGTAAGAGGAATTGTTTCTATATGCAATAAATTATAGATATATATTTCTTTTTTTTAAATATGTTATTCTTCCATTGTACCTATACATTGTAAGTTGACTGAATCTATGTTTTGAGTGGTCTCTGTGTCTTTGATAACATAAATAATAATAATAATAATAATATCAATGAATACACTACAATAAGCGTCACTGCTGATGAGTTCAGCTTGAATATGTTGAATAATAATACACAATATTCAATATAAATTGGTAGTAGTTTATATTCTTTATACACATATGATAAATAAAAATATAAATATACTTACTTAGCTTTATTAACATTTTAGAGCACAGTTATGGTTGGATGCATGTAACCGTGGAGATTTGTTTGAAAAAAGCCTAGATTCTTTACATAACAATTATAAGTTATGTCAACTCCACTTTGAGGATAAATTTACTTCCAAAAGGGCACGTAAAAAGTTCCTATGTCTTCTAGCTGTGCGTACAATATTCCCATGGTTAAAACGCAAGGGCCATGTTATATTGAGCGATCCACCAACAAAAATAGCTATTCAGTCTGGTAAATATTAAATTTAACTAAACATTACAATCGGTTGTTATTCATATTTATTTTTGCCACCTCAGTGCAGAATTAATTATAACTTTCCGACAGTATTCATTAATACCTTATTGGCATTTAGTTTGTTTGTTTATTACAATTATTTTAATAATTACAGATACCATGCTGTTTGAGCAAGTGGTACATTCGTCTCAAGCCGCCACAAGACATAATGGTGATGCTTCTCCATCACTTGGTACATATAATCATCATTTAGATTCACTTTTGTAGAATAATATGCATCAAAATAGATGGCTTTCTCATAATTAGATTGAATTTAGCCTATCTGTGAATCGCCATATACTTTATATTTAAACAGCTGTATAGAATTGCAATGTAAATGTTATGTATTCTTTAGAGTGTAGAGTGACAAATCTAAGAATGCTTGACATTTTTTGAACCGATTATATGTAATTGCTGTTTATTACAATTATTTTTATAATTACAGATACCATGCCGTTTGAGCAAGTGGGACATTCGTCTCAAGCCTCCACAAGACATGATTCAGAACCCTAACAACAATACATATATATGTTTTACTTTTGTTTGACAAGAAAAATGACTATATATTTTATTTCACTTATTGTAGACATCCTAAACATAAAATTTTACTGAAAAGCAGAAATTTTTTATATATTTAGGCTCTAAAAAGTAACAGTACTTTGATTATGGGTTTGGCAAGCATAATATAATGCTTTGGTTTGACTAAATAACGTTATAAAATACACATACCTAACATCGTCCTTGGGGATAGTAACAAAACTCATCCCTTCTCCAGTTTTGGAGGATCATCCACGACATTAGCAAACAAATTCTCCTTTACAAGCGATTACAAAAAATAAGCTAGTGCCACAAGAAGTACTATATATTATGTGTGTCTAAGTTATATCGTAATATTAATTGGAAGGATTACCAGAAAAACAGCATAAACTGTTCAACCAGAAAAAAGCACAAAATATGATAATAATTGAAAAATGCAACAATACTTCGATAACTATGCAGAAAATTTTACTTTTGCTACTTTTTTATAACTTCTTTGTAACATACATCAGTAGATTTTATCTTGTAAAATATTCAATTCAGACTGTGGTGAAGTGTAACTTTTAAATATATCAATTATAAAACTTTTGTATTCAAGTACCATATTTACTGAAATTCTTTCTATTGTAAACTGGTATTCTAAATATATAATCTATATTATTGTATACCCTATCCTTCATACAGTGCTACTTAAAAGCTTACTTACACATTTAATTTCGATAGCAATATAGAAAATAAAAATCATTTGGTTAAACAATAGCTCGTTATTTTTAATAATGCATGGAACTCCAAAAACAGAAGCTAAAACTTTATGTATGAAGAAATGTAAAAGTATATTTTTCACATTGTTTGTTTAGCTGTTAAAAAAACTTTAACAATTCATAAATTAAGTTTAACAGACCTATTGTGTAAATTATACTTTGGTATTTCTTCATATTTAATGAGTTTTCACCAATAATCAACCAACATTCAAAATATTACACGGTTTAATGCTTAAATATTTCTTTGACAATTAAAAATTGGTCGAAACAAGCCATAAAAATAAACAATTATTATTTAAGATTCTTTGGTTTCACTTTTTTGCCTGTAGGTTAAGATTTAATTTACATTTTTTGAACACTTTTCTCAGTGTAAAGTCATGTTAAGATGCTCTTGATCTGTCAACGTCAGTTTTAAGATCACGAAATTTTGCCCCCAAAACATCAAAGGATTAACGCCGGCTTTCGTTTCTTATCAAGCTGGTGTATTCTGTGCTGTATGTACCACTGACTTATTCTTCAAACTCGTAAGTACTCTGATTATGAGGTTAGGAACATAAGGTAACATGCTAAAAGTATACATTTGTACAAGTTTACCCAGAGTCAGTTTTGCACATGTATTCTTTTAGCATGGAACTATTATAAGCCTATTGCTTACTTGGACCTCTATGCTAAATAGATATAAGTGTACATGTAGCTTTGTAACAAAATATGTACTTAGGTATTACAAAAAGTTCACACATTCTTGTATAGTTGGTTGACGACTGAGAACATATTGAAATTCTTGTTTATATCCTCCTATTTTCATACTTCTAATTTTTGTAGACTAATATCCTTTTAGCAAAGGATGTATCCCAGTTTTATTGTCATAAATTACTACTAATATTGTATTAGGAATATGTAGACTTATTCCCTTTTAGTGTACCTACCCACTACCGCATTCGCTAAGATTCACGTTCGTTAAGATTAGTTATTGTTGATAATTTAAATGGTCACTTTACTCCATATTTTCCAAGTTTAAACTACGAATAAAACTGATCTTCCCTTGTGGAAGCAATCACGACATATTTTCAAAAAGCCTCGTATGAATTTTATAATACCTACGTCAACTATGATAACATACCCTATATTCCAAAGTTTACCAATGTTTTCCATACCTTCCCCTTCTCTAAAAAATTACGTATTCTCAAACCTACCTACTTATGTACCATATCAATTTCAAAACCCAACCTTGCTCTCCTTTAAACCCCCCATTACACCTACTATCGCTCACTCACACCTCTTCAGACCACGTGTATACCTGTTTAATCCTGTCACCTACGTATGCTTCATGACGCAATGCGTTTACCGGCAGCTAAAGGGTTAGATTTCTTTAGACACTCCCTCGTAGCAATATGGCGTAGCTTCGGATTGGATGAACGCGAACGCCTACCTACCACTCGACGAGTGACAGCATACAAAAGAACGCCTGCATTGTTGTCTGTTTGGTAGACGATGTAGAGGTGAGATAAGCAAGCTAAAATGGAACAGTGGATTTTGGCGGGAATAATAATGTGGAAGTTTGTTCTCAAATGCTTAAGATTTATCATTTACATAACGTCAGTCTGTTTCTGTTACTTGTGCTAGTTAGGTACTGACTGGTGAAGAGTTTTTACTTCAGCCCAAATACTCAATATTTGCTAAGAGTTGGTAGTTTTAAATGTTAATATATTGTTGTGTAGTTATGTTAACAATATATCAACAAACTGCCTATACACTAATTCATTTTAGTTGTTTGACATTTCTAACGCCAATATCTCCTTCTGCGTCTAATTATTGATGCAACGAGTAAAGTTGTTCGTTGTTTCTTTATCTGCTACGCTCTAGATTGTAGAAGTAGCAATTGTTCACGTTATTTTTTAAAGTCTCCTGTGCGCTTTATTCGCATTAGGTAATCTCTTTGATAAAAATATTTTTGTCTTTCTCTTGAGAGTTTTATTGTCCCTCCTATTATTCTTAACCCCCTTCACAATTGCAAAATGAAATATAATACTTTAATTATCGGCACTCGTTCCAAAATATTGGTTCTTCTACTCATTTTCCACCTCTAGTTCTAGCAACATGTGACTTTTCACGTGTTCTCGTTGTGACGTCACGACTTTTGATAAATGTTCGATAAACATCGAAAATCATATAGTAACGTCCATAGAAAAAAAATTGTAAACACATCGCGGCGTTTTCGGTCTGTCTGAACAGGTGATGAAAAAGATGAATGACGCCGAGGCGGGAGGGAAATGTATCGATTGGGATGTTTCAATGAGTCTGTATGTCAAATTGGGGGATGTTTCGAGTGATTTACACAATTTGTTTGAGGTTAGGTTTGGTGGTTGATTGAGCAGATTGAAGAGTTGATTTGTATATTTTTATATGGATCATAAGAATATTATTTATTGGAAATATTTCTAGGAAACTTTTTTAATTGTTTTGAATTTCGTATAAATGTGTTATTACTACAGCTCGGAAAAAATGCAACGTGCATTTTTGTGCATCTTTCCCATTTTTTATACTTTTTCCCAAAAAATGCATTTTTTTAAAGATTCGAGCATTTTTTGCATTTATTGCCAATTATTTTAAAATCCTATTGAACAGAAATTTTTCATTATGGAATTTTTAAATCTGTTTGGGTTTGGAACTAGGTACCTGCTACCCCAAAATTGAAAGAACTTGAAAGAGTAGGTACCTACTTTATTAAAAGGGTCTTACTATATTGATTATTTTATTACTTTATTCTTAAAATGGGTGGCCAAATTGGGACCGTCGTTCTAAATTAATTCAATTTTGTGGCTCAAAATAATACAGGCTTTCAAATCTTGAAAAATATGTCGAAAATTTTTATGGGCGAAAACGATGTAACTATACCAAATTTAGAATTAAACATCATTTGTAAATATAAATATGCTCCCATTACATCAGTTGATGTTGAACAAATGTTTTCTGACAAGAGACAAAGTATTAGTAGTTTTCACAATAATTGTAAGACGTGACTTATGTCTGTTTAAATATTGTCATTTTGATTTATTGTTACCATAATAATATTAATAGTACCTATGTATTATTATTATTATTATTATTATTATTAATAAAATTTGATACTTAATATAAATTTTCGTTATATGCCTAATTATTAAATCCCGCCCCCAGTCCCTACCATAGTAAAATAATGAAATAATAGTATTATTCAACATTATAATATACATCATTTTTTGCATTTTTTTCTAAATTCCTTGCATTTTTTGCTAAAATCCTTGCATTTTTTCTCAATTTGTGATGCATTTGAATGCGCAAATTTTTGGCTTTTTCGGTTGCATTTTTTCCGAGCTTTAGTTATTACAAAGCATTAAATCTGGCTAATAGGTGGACCATTAGAAAATACGGACTCTGCAGTGTGAACAAATATTCATATGGTATTTGTCACGGTTTGATTTTATTATTAAACATTCTCGAGTATTCGCAAATTATAATTCCTATCATTTTAGTATATTCTCGATCTATTCAAGTGAAATATCTGGTTGATTTACTCACATCTGACTGTTATTATGCCCAGTTCACGTTATACTTCTGCAACTCTTTTAATTAAATCATGATTTAACTTTTATAAATCAGTTATCTAGATAACGTTTCTTTTTATGTTAGTTGCATACAGGCAAATGGCATTGTGTTTGTTAAAATCAACATTTCTCATTTTTACGAATCTATTCGGTAAAAGGTAGGGTTTTAAAATGAAGGAAATTGGAATTTATTATTTTGAAATAAAGCGTGTGTACAGGCCTTCACTGTCATTCTACGCTTTTATTATTTACCAAGCGGATAAGTTTTTGCCATTAATTGTCCTTTTTATGTGGATTTTTTTTATCTGTGTCTGGAGAACGAAATTTGAGGTGAATTTTGATTTCTCTTTACTTCAAGAATTGTGTTCGACTGGTTAGAGATTTAGTACCCCGTATTTTATCACTTATTTGTGGATTTTGGGGCTCTTTCTCGAAAGTAATTTTCGTGGATGTTTGGTTCTGTATTGGTTCTTTGGTTAATTACATGAAGATTTTTCTGATATTCAGGATTTGAGACCACCGAATACACACTTCTTTCAAACCCCTATAAACCATCTCAGGTTTTTTTTCGAGCCCGGACAATAAAGTGCTTGCTTTTTTCGAGCACGGACAATAAAGTGCTTCTCTTTTTTTTGAGTACGGTCAAAAAAAGTGGTTTTTTTTAGCACTGACGAAAAAGTGCTTTTCCTTTGAGCACGGACGACAAGGCTTTTGAGCGAGCCCTTAATAAAAGTAGCTTCTGAAAAAAAAGTTCGGCTACTTCACTACGTTTCACCAGCCCCCAGCTGTTGGCATTACCTGGCTACAATCGGGAACTGGGTGAAAATTTTCTTCATTAACTTCATTATTTTGTATATATGTAAAATTAAGTTTTGTATATAAAATTTGGTTTTGGTGCTACTAACATTTCTGTGTATTCATATACATTATTATATTCGTGTTATTTTTTTTGTTTGTTCAATAGAGCATACTATATTTTAACTACTTTGTTTTATTTGTTCACCACCAAGTCTCTGCTTATGAATGTTTGAAACTTATTATTGTTAATCTCTTTTTTTTTTAATTTTACTGATACAGATTACGTAAATATTCATATTTCCTTTTAACATACGACGTTAACTGATAGGGAGTTCCAGGACAGCAAGGAGAGCTTCTGTTTTGGCTCAGCATAAATAAAACAGTGGCGCCCTTATTAACTCACCCCTACTCTCCGGCATTTGGGATAGCTCGGCGGTATTGCACGCCCACTTAGCTACAATCTATCAGTTCTACTTTCATTTTATATTTTTCATAATTCTTTAAATTCATCCATCTTCATTAATATTTCCTTTAAGTTCATTGTTTCTTTTTTTCCTTTTTTTTTATCTCTTCCCTTTAACTAGGCACAAAGAAAGAGCGTGGCATATTATTAAAAAAAAATTTACTTCTTGACGAAAAATACTGAAAAAGAGTGTTTTGTTTAAGTGTATCACACAACTACACAACATTTTACTTTGTATATTATGCACACCTCCATCCATTTTCCTTAATTCTGTTTCGGTATATGTTAGGTGTTGTCAAAAAAATTCGCGAAGCAATTTCCGTATTTGGATGAACATATCTTACGTTCTGAAAAAATATTAGCTGATACATTTCGGAAAAGGAGTTGGGTGGATTCTCTAAAGAAACTAAGAAAGACCTAAAGTGAAGGACTTCATTAGGAAAGTCCCTGTCTAAATCCTTAGTGTGGCGCTTCTCCCACTAAACAAGAAACGTAACACGTCTTTTTTGTGATGTTCTTTTAAGAGACTTTTCGTGATGTTTATTTAAAACGTTAATAATATATCTTCTAGATGTCTCAATTTTATTACCAATTCTATTAACATCCTTGTCATGTAATTAAAACAAATTTTTGATATACTCAATAATACTTGAATTCGCAGTTACATACACATCCTATGAACTTTTTTAAAGCAACTTCCTATAGGAAACATTCATACGATGTTAATTTGTAGATATAGTTCTCAGTAATGTCACATACAGAACATTACTGTAATATTACAAATTATCATGTTTCTAAGCTGATCACATGTTGCAGTTAATTTTATATCTTCCGAAATAATTTTTAGTAACTTCCTGCGATTACGTCTATATGATGTTAGTTCATAAAACTCTAAGTAATATCTCAAATTAAACATCACAGTAACATAAGTGATGTATTCATATATAAAATTACAATAAAAGAAAAAAACAGAAGAGGAACTGACGAACGAAACTGGTTATCTGTGGAAACAAATCACAAGCATGAAATGGCGGATGGTTTTCAGTTTTGTGTTATATGTTATTTGCAGGAAGCACATTTTTTGGAAGAAGTACTTGGATAAAGTGGTTTTTGTTTTCGTTAGTTCCTACTTAGCTACAGTTAGCTATACTTAGTTATAGTTCTTCTTATAATGGACGAACAACAGTTGTTATGGGTAAGTACCTATTCCAAAACCATAATTATAAATACTTAATACTCATTCAATACTTTAATCGGCTATTTGAAATGAATACATTGAAATTCTTGGTGGCGGGATTGTACCCTAAAATTATATAACGAGTTTACAAAATAAGGGTTTTCTCAACTTGTAAAATATTTTATTTAGGTATTAGCCATGACATACAGAATGGATATCTATCTCATTTTCAAACACAGCCGAGCTGAACAAGACAAAGATATACAGAATGATTCTATAAACGCTGCGTAGCGGGTTGTCTATCTTCGAGCTTAGAGCTAGAAATCAAATTTAAATAATAACCTTTAAAAATAACTTAGTTGGTCGATCCACCAACCCGATATTATGAATTCCCAAAAGACATTGCTGAATATCTCATCAGACAGTAAAAATAGAAAATATAAAATTCAATCTCAGTTGAAAAGTAGCAAAATAGTTGGCAACATAACGAAATCAAGGCACTACAATATGAGAAGAAGACTGGTTTGACACTAAGCATATGACAGCCTATGATTTACAATAACAAACCTACTTGTAAGCAGATATCAAAGTGCCACAACAAAAGACAATAAAAATGCAAGACAATATGGGCACAGTGTATGTCAACCTGGAAATACGACTTAACAAGGATACTATGATGAAGGTTTTACATCCTGAAACTCAAATAGAAGGAAAACACTAGCAAAAGTAGGTAACACGTTATAACCAACAATACATAATAATAGAAAGATTTCATCTTTTTCAGGAGCCATTAGAAATCATACCCAGTACAGGGTATGAGGAAGAATAAAACAAGATGTGTTATGTTGTTGAATTGTGAAATTATGATTATAAATAAAATATATTATGAAAAATACCTTTGGGCTTGATTTACAATTAATGTCTGAGTAAGTACTAATTAAAATATTGTAACGTGATTGGGAAGTAACTTTAAAGTTGAAAAATTGCGTTACCAGTAGCTAGCGAGATCATGAATTCGCCGTGAAACAGTATCGTTTGATAGAGGCACAGTAGAAAGATGCTATGCAGATTTTTCATCAAGCATACATTTTATTATGTCTAACATACATGGCTTTACTGAATTCTCAGCGATGCTTCACCTCCTACTAAACAAGAAACATAACAAGTCTTTTTTGTGATGTTCTTTTAAAAGACTTTACGTGATGTTTATTTAAAACGTTAATAATATATCTCCTAGATGTCTTAATTTTATTACCAACTCTATTAACATCCATGTCATGTAAATAAAACATTTTTAATGTACACAATAATACTTAAATTCGCAGTTACATACACATCCTATGAACTTCTTTTTAGCAACTTCCTATAGGAAACATCCATATGATGTTAATTTGTATACTTCTCACTAATGTCACATACAGAACGTTACTGTAATATTACAAATTAACATGTTTTTAAGATGAGCACATGTGTTGCAGTTACTTTTACATCTTTCGAAATAATTTTTAGTAACTTCCCACAATTACGTCTGTACCATATTAGTTCATAAACCTCTCAGTAATTTCTCATATTACACATCACAGTAACATAAAAAAGAAGATAAAAGAAGAGGAACTGACGAACGAAAGTAGTTATCTGTGGAAACAAATGACAAGCATGAAATGGCGGGTGGTTTTCAGTTTTGTGTTTTATTTTATTTGCAGGAAGCACATTTTTTGCAAGAAAAAGTACTTGAATAAAATGGTCTTCATTTTCATTAGTTTCTACTTAGCTACAGTTTCTATATTTAGTTATAATTATTGTTATAATGGACGAACAACAGTTTTTATCGGTAAGAACCTATTTCAAAATCATAATTATTAAAACTTAATACTCATTCAATACTTTAATCGGCTATTGTACATTGAAATTCCAGGTTGCGGAATTGTACACTAACATTATATAACAGAGTTTACAAAATAAGGGGTTTTTCAACTTTTAAAATATTTTAGTTAGTAAATATATTTTAAAAACGATTCACAATATTTCAGATCCTAGATATGCATTATACCCTACAAAAAACTTGATATTGAAATAGGGTAGATATTATTATTAATAATAAAACATGATCATATGTTGGCAGAGATTTGAATCTAGAAGAAAATCTTTTCAATGCTCAAGATGTTTCAGGAGCTACTTACATAAATAAAACACAAATATTTGGTAATTATGTAAAGGGGAGTAACTATTTCAGATAGTCTGATACAGACATTGTATTAAACAGTACAAAAAATATTGAATCAAGTATCTCTAGTTCTAGTTTTTGTAGTAGTAGTCATGGCCACCAATATAGTTTTGCAGGTTTAGAAAATTTTAACATTAATACTAACAATTCTTGTAAACAATTAGAGATTGTTTAAGACTTTAAAAACAGAAATTTCTGTTAAAAAGCTCATTTCCATTTGAAAATACACTGAATACAATAAATAATCTGTAGGTGTCTATATTAATCTAGTTGAATAATATGTAGCTTATGACACTGAATGCTCCAGTCAACAAACAGAATTCAGTTATTTATTATTGTAGGAAACACAGCTATAGGATACTCAATTGGATTCAATTAAATATAAACTCATTTAACTTGTTCATATCTCTTCTTCATAAGTAGTTTTTTTTTGTATACGGTGTATTAATAATGCTTAGTTTTCATTAAGTTACAATTCCACGATGTTAATTTACAATATGTTCCAGGAAGAAAATAACAATATGAGAATAGTATATTATTTTATACAGAAAAGAAGTATGCATTTTCATGGCACATCTGAACTTACCTGCCAAACAGAGTGAGACATGTAATAGAAGGTAAATCATGAAAAGTCACTTCTCGAAATAAAATATGTTATTATTCCTTTGAAGAACCCCGCATGTATCTTATGGAAAATGGGTCCCAGTCAATTGGCTAGAAATCAAGTTTGATGTAGTTTATGATGATCGATCAAAGGTCTCCAGGGGCACAATTTGATCTGAAGTAATTATTTTATTAGCTGCTGTTCAGAACACCTTTAAATGTTTCACAGATAAGGATTTTGAAGTGTACGTTATGGAATGGTTGAGGCACTCGAAACAGCGACTCTTGCATGAGAAAAAGTAACCTTAAGTGAACGATAGACTCTTTAATCAGATTGGATTTCTGTTGATTTAACGTAATGTTTAATAAAATCTTTATGGTATAACATTTTTATTAGTTTTAATATTATCAAAAAACTATCCTAATAAATTTTTTGTGAACTATCTGTAATGTATGTGTATCCGTTAAACTTTATTAATTCAGTTTCAAAGTATGTCATGTTATGACAACTACAGATTAATACACCCTTTTCATTTCTTGCTTTCACTGAATGCGTTCAATAGTTTCCACTTTCCACACTTGTTATGCAATATGCTTACACAATTTTATTTTTTTTAAGTTGGATTCCTGGACAATATATTTGTTTTCTGATTTTGTATCCGTTTTTTTCAAATTTATTGTACTGTTCATTAACAGTGAATAAACGTTTTAAATCATTTATTGCTATTTTATTTCAAATGTACAGGGTGAACAACTAAGAACGACTGTAGGCCATATCTTAGAAAAGAATCATGGTACAACTTTCAAAAAAATTACCTTTAGGTTAGTGATCCTTAAAAATGGCTGGAAAATATTTTGCAGTCTCTAAAATATCTGCTAGGGGTAGAATGAACACTCGAAAACATAATACTCCAAAAAACATACTAAAGGTGTCCTAAAAATAAAACTTTTGAATTCTTGATGAGATTATGAAAAAATTGAATTAAGGAGATTTTTTGCCATTATTCTTCAAAAAATGGGTGGGGAAGGTTCAAAGTTATTTCGAAATGTATAACTTTTTCGATTTTTAACCGATATTATTGATTCTAGCCGCATTTGAAAGAGTTTTTCTGTTCAATAAGATTGATAACAAAATTAGATAATTTTGTATCCACTCGGAAATTTCAAATGTAAATTGAAGCATTTTTTTAATTTTCATTTCTGATATCGTAAATCTTATATCTTGGATCAGATTCCCATTTTTTTAACCCCTTTTCATCAGAATTAAAAAAATGCCTCATTACATTCGAAATTTCCGAGAAAAATGGGAAATTTGTCGACTTTTTCACAAAGCGTTGACAAAATTGCACAATTTTGTTATTTTTGTTAAGCATATCTTATTAAAGAGAAAAAACTCCATTGATATCGATTAAAAAACAAGAAAGTGTTAGAACATTTGTTTTTTAGGTTGAACCTTCCCCCACCCCTTACTTGAAGAATAAGAACAAAAAGTCCCTAACTACATTTTTTCATAATCTCATCACTATATCAAAAATTGTATTTCTAGGATACCTTTAGTGTGTCTTTTTTGGAGATAATCACAGTATTATTTTTTTAAGTGTTCATTCCACCCCATAGCAGATATTTTAGGAACTCAAAAATATTTTCCAGCGATTTTTCAGGGTCATTTTCCTGCAGGTATTCCTTTGAAGTTGTACCATGACTATTTTTTGAAATGTGGCCGACAGCCGGCGTTCTTAGTTGTTCACCCTGTATTTGCTGATTAGGCATAGAAACATCTATAGGATGTCATCTAGAATGTTTGAGGTATATTATTTAGAGGTTTAAGTAATGGCCATACAACATCTAAGAGAATACACTGTATTGTTTTTGAATTGTCGCATTTAGATCATTGATAAGATGTTATTTTTTAGACATTGCATTAACATCGACAAGATGTTAAAAGGCATTTCGGAATGTAACAGAAATGTTGTTTTTAGTTCGTTATAAAGACTTCCTTTTGAGGAAGTTCTAGTAACATCTCAGTAATGTAAAAAGGCAGCGCTTTAACATCGCAGAAAAGTTAAGATGAAACATCACATAAGTTAACAGCCACAAGCGGTTGTATAGATGTGCATGTGATGAAAACAAGAGGAAAATAAGGAAGAACATTATCACAATGTGATGTTGAATTAACATAACTGTAATATTTATTTGCATAGTGGGCTGCTTGTGCAATGCGATAGCTAACTATATATGATGCCTCCGTGGCCTTTTCATTGATAGTTTGGGTTACAAGTATCATAGTTTTTGACTTTCCAATAATTGTTTTTTTTACGTACAAAAAATTCTTCATTCTTATCTTTAGACTCGGGGTGAACAGTTTCCAAATGTCGGCGCGACTTGACAGGTGCCATGGAACTATTAGGAACCAGTTTACTACATAACATGCAGAGAGGTGAATCAACAAATCCGAAAATGATATATGATTCATCATACTTCCTTTTTTTCTCCTTTGAAACCGTCGAACTTGACGTCGTTGCATAATCGTCTGGATCGGTGATTGTTGTACTCCACCACTGTATTTCCGCCTTTTCAAAATCACTAATAACTATTATTAAATTAATTAGGTACAGTTATTTTATAATACACAAATTAAAACAACGACCACAGTATCTCTACTTTATTTTATATATCTTGTTATGTATTTGTTACCCTTTAAGTAGATTAGATATATCAAACCATATTATTGTTAGACACTGTATATAAGACAAAGAAGCATTACTTATATATTCATTCACATAATCCATAAGTTGAATTATTAATAATCCTCTTTAGTTAATTAGACAATTAATTTCAGTATCAAATAATATGAATTCATATTATATTTTGTTAAGTAAATAAGTTAGTGGAAAATATTTAAAATGTAATAAATGTGTTGTACTTTTATAAAAACAAGCATGACTAAGAGCATATAAATTCGATAACAGAAAGAAATAAGGTATTGGATATTTTTAAGCATTCATTCTATTGAGTTACGGCGAGAGAAACAGTGGTAGAATTATTAAATAGTGATTTTGAAGAAATAGTGTAATTATTTCAACACCCGTGTAATAATTTATATTTTTCTTTTCCATTCTATTTTAGTATAATAAATATAATAGATATTGTATAAAGAAACAATATTTAAATTTGCATGAAATGATTACAGCTTGTATTGATTCCTTTTAGCGTAAACCCTTGCAGTGCTCTTGAAGATGGTTCTATAGAGCATAGAATAAGGTATAAGGACCTACAGTTCGTCATTTAACCCTCTTCCATGTAAAATAATTAAATGTTAATTCGAATATAGAAAGATTGGTTACTGTTTCTTGTATCTTATCCATAATTTTTCATGAATAAATATTCATATTAAATTATTCAAGCCTATCATTCAAGCCTTTTATTTTTAAATAAGCATTTTGGACTTATGCCCTACAAGGCACGGAACAATGAAAAAGAAGAACTGTCAATCTAACATCAGATTGACTTTTCTAGTTTTCGTTAAGTGAAGGAAAAAACTACAGCTTGGCAACATCACAATATTTTGTCTTGCAACGTCATCGTCTTTTTATCGTAAATAAACTATACCTGTAAAGCTCGGAAAGTGATACTTTACAGGGCGAGAATGCAAGTTTCAGGGGACGCTGAAGGCAGAGCCCTGAAAGCATGCGAGCCCTGTAAATAGACTTTCCGAGTGTGGCGCGTACAATATTTTTTGTGCAGCCACCAATAATTTGACAATAATATAGGAACAGAATATTTATTGCCTAACCAAGTTTCATAAATGCCTATTCTCGATGCCTAACCAAGCTTCATAAAAGTCCATCCTCGATGACTAGCCACTTTCAACAAAAGTTCATCCTCGCCTCGATGCCTATCTGGTATTTTGTCTTTAATGAACATTTTGACATAAGAGCTCGGGAAAGTAGGTACTTTACTGAGCAGTTCTGTCACTTTACCGAGCAGTTAAGTAAATTTTCCGATCTACACCGACAACGACGCACTTTCCGAGTTAAAAAATGGTAGGAAAAAATTTTTATAGAAAAAATATCACCAACAATTATTGTGTAGGATAAAGAATCATGTGTAAACCACGGCAGTAAAGTGTTTTTTCAGGTCCATATCTTCTTTCGAACTGAAAAATGCCACTTTACTGCCTAGGTATACAATATACTATTGTTTAGAAATCATATTTGGAAAATCTTTAGTTTTTTGTGTGTTGTCAAAGGCTGTGAAATCAAAAAATTCAAAACTTAATGTATGAACCTCGGAAAGGGCTAATCTTTCTGCAAAAGTTCCGTAAATACTATTCCTTGACATCTAGTTTTTGTTGAGGGAATTTTATTAGGTAGATGTATAACGTCTATAATGTGGTTCCAGTTTTCATAAAAATATTCTAAAGCGACTTTTCTTAAATCCAAATGATGAGACTCATTCTTGAATAAATATTAACTTACGCATCTGAATAAAAAGTTTCCATAGGGAATATTTTCTATGATTTCATATTTTCGTAATGTTTGCTTACCTCGTATTTAATTGCCAAATTTTGATCAATATTGTTGCGGTAGGCGTTTGACCATATAATTTTTAGTTACGTTTGTCTTGTGATTGATAGTAATTTATTTGTAAAAACGTGTAAAAAGTAGAAATAAATAAAAGTTTTTGATACATATTTTTGATGTCTGACTGACAATTTGTGACATATATACATGTGAAGTAGGCAGTTCTTCATCTTCTTTTTTGAGATCTTGGGATCAATTCTTCCGAACTATTTACCCAGATGAAATTTCCTACCTAGATAATCATAATCACTGAAAGAAGCTGCACTCTCGTGCGTCTGACCATAGTCATCACTCCTTCCTGCCTGAAAGTTAAAAGTTTACATAGATTTCCAATTCACATTAAATTTTAGTTCATGCGAAAATCTAAAGTCACAAAAGTTTACAAAGCCATTTACAATTTACAGTAAATGTCCTTCAGAAACTTACAAATTAACAAAACTACACAATCAGCAGTCTCTCTCAATATACAATTCAGATTAAGCACCATTGCAAGCTGGTCAAAGCATTTAATTATGTCTATATAAAATTTGTCCCTTACACCTTTGTTAATAGCACACTCCAAAAAAATGTGGTTAAGATTAGCTACTACTCTACAATCGCATAAAGGAGACTCTACCAGTCCAATTCTGTTTAGGTATTTTTTGGAATAACCGTGTCCAATTGGTAATCTTGAATTAGTGAATAATTTAGATTTGATCAATTGGCTTTCACTAAACCATAGCCTTTTAGGGAAGTGATCCAATAGCCTGTATAAATGTTGACCTTTCAAAACACACAATTCTCTCCATTCTTCTTCCCATAATTCGTAGATATCAGATTTAATATTAGGTAAAATATTTCTATATTCAACTAAGTTGAATTAGTGTTTTTAAATGAAACTCAAGGTCTCTAGTTAATTCCACAATATAATACAAGTTATTGAAAATTCTAAAAAATTGACAATTGTTTCGATAAATCAATATCATCGTCAGAATAACAGAAGTTACATTTCATTTTATGCCTACCTGATGTTTAGTAGTTATATTTTTGGCTAGACCAAGAAGTAACCTAACTTGTGATTGGCTTAATATATGTTTATAGAAAAAAGAAGAAGATGTGATATTACAAATATTGAAGCTTAGATATTATTAGCCCTATGGTGATATCCTGGATATCATTTTTCCAATTAAGATCAGTATAACTGTGCAATGATATAGAAAACCAGGAAAACTATATCTGCTGATCTTTACAATTATCGATGTAACTAATATGTTTACTAAAATTCCTCCTAAAGAATGTCTAATACTAGAAAATAAAAATATTAATCCAGGAATAATATCAGATATACTTAATTTATTTGATGTATGCATTAATCAGAATTATTTCACTTTTGAGAATAAGATATATATTCAAAACGAAGGTTTACCAATGGGAAGCCCTATATCACCTATTTTAGCAAACATTTTTATGGACAATTTAGAAGGAAAGATCTTTGAAAGTAATATTTCGAAAAATATTTTATTTTGGTATAGATATGTGGATGACATATTAGCTTGTTTTATGGGCAGTGAGCGACAATTAGATGTGTTTTTCAACCACATCAATAATTTACACCCGAAAATTAAATTTACATTAGAAATTGAAGAAAATAGCTCAATCAATTTTCTTGATTTAAAAATTCAAAGAGTTAATGATGTACTTGATTATTCAATTTACTGAAAACCAACACAGACTGATGTGACAATTCCATTCAATTCTAACCACCCTGTCTCATACAGACTAGCAGCATATAATTCAATGATACATAGAGCTTTTTCAGTTCCTATGAACAAATGTAATTTTAATAGAGAGATTAATACAATTAGACAAATAGCAACATCTAACGGTTATCTATTAGATATGATAAATGAACTAATTAGTAAAAAAGAGAAAAAAGTGGCATTACAACTAATATATCCTAAACAAGCTGATGAAATCAAAACCTATAAAACCATCACATATGCAGGAAATATTTCTAATAATATTTCAAAGATAATATCTTCAGCAACGAATGCAACAATTTCTTTTAAAACAGAAAGTAACGTTAGTACAAAATTGTTAAATGTAAAAACAAAAATACCACTATTAAAGAAGTCAGGTATATATAAACTCAAATGTCCAGAATGTAATGCTGTCTATTTGGGTCAGACCCTTAGGAATTTTGAAATACGATACAGTGAGCACTTACGAGCTTACAGATTAAAACAACCAGATAAATCTCACTACGCAAAACATCTACTTGACACCAATCATTCATTGACACCTAACACAGAACTAGAAGTGCTGCATATTTGTGAAAAGAAACAAGAACTGGATTTCCTTGAAGAACTGGAAATTAGAAGACATTTAAGAAACCCACAATATGAAGTTGTCAATGAACAGTTAAATCTAGGGAATTCTCCACTAATAAACTGTCTTCTTAAGTGATAATTGTAAAGATCAGCAGATATAGTTTTCCTGGATTTCTATATCATTGCACAGTTATACTGATCTTAATTGGAAAAATGATATCCAGGATATCACCATAGGGCTAATAATATCTAAGCTTCAATATTTGTAATATCACATCTTCTTCTTTTTTCTATAAACATATATTAAGCCAATCACAAGTTAGGTTACTTCTTGGTCTAGCCAAAAATATAACTACTAAACATCAGGTAGGCATAAAATGAAATGTAGCTTCTGTCATTCTGACGATGATATTGATTTATCGAAACAATTGTCAATTTTTTAGAATTTTCAATAACTTGTATTATATTGTGGAATTAACTAGATACCTTGAGTTTCATTTAAAAACACTAATATGAGCATATTCCACGAAGTAAGGGTCGAGACAGTCAATTTCTTTAACTAAGTTGAAATTTATATGATCCTACTCAAGGCTTTTCTTGGCGAGCGTATCAGCCATCTCGTTCCCTTTTTTGGAGGTATGGCTCGGAATCCATCCCAATTTTATAAGGATGTTATTTTTCTTAGCCTCCCATAAATCGTGTCTGATCTACAGCTCTGTGTTTTCCGAGGAGCCGCTGATACCACATCTAGTTATTTTCCTTAATGCACTTGCTGAGTCTGATAATATTAACGCTTTAGGTATGTTACATTCTATAATTCTTTCAATTGCAATGGAAATGGCAAAAATCTCCGCTGTGCATATACTGGCTTCACTACAGATTCCGACTGAAGTTGTATTAGTGATATTGTTGTAAATTCCAAATCCAACTCGATTTTGTCTGTCTTTGGATCCGTCCGTGAAAAATATCTGCCAATCCTGCCATTTTTCCATGATAATATTATTAAATAGGAGATCATTATTAGGCGAGTCTTTACATAGATCAAATGAAATAAGGGGGATGTGAAATATTTGAGACTCAAATTCATAAAGATAGGAAGGAAATTGATCCAAATTTTTTTAGAATAGGAAGATAGACGAGAGCTCGATCGAGCCCCTCTAAAATTGGAAAATTATGAAGCAATTGTATATTATTGTTATTCTGGTAAATTCCAGAAGACCTCTTGAAACTACGATATTTTTAATTGACAAATAATTAATAATATACTTTTCCGCCAGCCAGATCCTCCTCCACTTAAGGGGAAGTTCACCAGTTTCAGCCAGTAGTGAAACCGTGGGCGACGTTTTCATCGCACCTAATACCACCCTGAGTGCTCTGACTTGAATTTTGTCCAAGTTAAAAAGGTTCTGAAGGGAATAATTGTGAATGAGGATATTGCCAAAATCAAGGTGGGATCTTACCAATCCCCTGTAAATCATCGTCAGCAGTTTGGGATCTGCACCCCAGGAATTCCCTGCCACAGACCTCATGACATCAATGCCCTTTTGGGCCTTAACAACTATGTTAACAATATGA
The DNA here is from genome assembly GCA_963921935.1 of Galeruca laticollis. Lineage (NCBI taxonomy): Eukaryota > Metazoa > Arthropoda > Insecta > Coleoptera > Chrysomelidae > Galeruca > Galeruca laticollis. Next base: position 84,241,190 of record OY998176.1, on the reverse strand, counting down.
ATATTGAATTTTAGGTTATCATCAAAGACAACTCCCAGATAGTTATATCTATTCACAAAGTCAATGGAATGTCCATTGACTATTATATTTTGAGGCCTATCTCTAGTAGATCTCCTTTGAAATAACATACATTTTGATTTCAGAATTGACAGTTCCAAACTGTTATTCTTCAGCCAATTGGATATATTGCTTAATGTTTCAATCATTTTCTGACACATAGTGTTTAGATCATTTCCCTAAACTATTACATTTTGATCACCTGCATATCTAGAAATAATAACGCCCTCTAATCCCAAATGAAAAATTTTATTAGTGAAAACATTATATAAAAGGGGGCTTAACGCTGACCCATGAGTCAGCCCCTTTTGAACCACCCCAGTGTTAGATACACATCTCGAGGAATTGTCTCTGATAACAACCTTCCTAGACCATAATAGTTGGCTAATTGAGTTTAGGATATGTTGAGAAATATTATAACTAGCCAATTTGTTATGCAGTAGGGGAATTCTGACATTGTAATAGGCAGCTTTTATGTCTAAGAAAACGACTAAAACCTTATTTCCTTGGTTAAAGGCATTAATAACACTGGAGGTTAGCAAAATTATGTTATCCACAATACTTTTTCCCTCTCTGAATCCGGATTGAAATTTACTTAAAAGCCCCTCCGATTCCAATTTATGGTCAATTCTGTTTTTAATAATACTTTCCAATACCTTCATTACATACGATTGAAGGGCAATATACCTATAGCTGCCAATAATACTAGGGTCTTTAAAAGGCTTTAGTATAGGACATATTATTTGGATTCTCCAGGATTCTGGTATGGTTCCATCTTTAAGATAACCATTCAAAATTGAAAGTAGCCTTGCCTTACACAGTAATGGCAGATACTTTAGCTGTGAGTAATAAATTCCATCCGCACCTGATGCCGAGTCTCTCCTGTTTTTTAAAGCACATCCAGTTCTTCCATTTCGAAGGGGACTAGATCATTATTATCCGATCTGGTTAGAGTAATATCTAGCGGGACATCCGGAATTGTAATATTATCAAGAAAATTATTTAGATTATCCCTTACAAATAAAGTAGATATTGGAGGGGTGTACCCATTTTTAAAGCCCCTAATAATCCTCCATATTGCTGACAAGTTAGAGTCCCTATTTAAAGTTGCACATAATTCTCTGAAACTATTTCTTTTTTTGAGTCTTAGAGTTCTTTTAGCTTTTGCAACTGCCAAGTTCATTGCCACATAAATGTCCACAGAACAGTTGTCCAATTATCTCTTAATGGCATTTTTCCTTTCCATTACAACGTTGGTACAAACCTCATTCCACCATATGGTGGGAGACTTGTTTGTTGTAGATTTACTTTCACCCTTTTTTGGTGATGCCTACTCAGTTGCTTGAGTAATAATACTTGTGAAAATATTATATGAGCAATCAGGTATTCCAGCCATCAAGTGATCACAGACATTGTGATACATTCTCCAATCCATTTTCTTGATATTGTGTTCTTGCCTCCTAATATCTGGATTACTGTTCTGCGAAAGGTCTTAAAGAATGTAAGCGTCTAAATCCATCTTTATAATTATAGGAAAATGGTCACTCATGCCTTTATCTAAAGGGAGAGTGGTCCAGGAGCAATTTATTCCAATTTGAGAGGAAGAAAAAAAGAGGTCCGTAATACTAGGATTTTGTCCGGGAAGATTGATTCTAGTTGGAGACCCATCATTAAGATCAACAAAATCTCTATCCAAAAAAGCCTCTTCTATTTTTTGCATTAAAGTCCCCCCCCCCCCCCCGAATAACAATATTACTAAAGTTATTCAGCTCATTACAAATATCTGCAAGAAAGGATTTATTCAACCGTAAATTGTATGGGACATAAACGTTTATAAAGACTATATCACTCACAGACACAGCTTGTATCTGCATACCGTAGGGTTTATTATTAGTGTTGAGATTATACAGGTTTGGATTTGACATACTTTTGACAGCTGTAGCTATACCATTGCGCCCCTCATTCTTATCAAGTCTAAATATTTTATAATTCTTAAGTTTCCAATTAATGTTAATAACAAGGAATGTCTCTTGCAACATAATTATGTCAGGATTCTCCCTGTGCAGGAGTAATTGAAGATTAGTGGTATTCGAATTAATACTACGTATATTCCACTGAATGACAGTGAATGGGAAAATTAAATTAAAATAAAAACCCAAAATGATGATGCACAAGGAAAATTGACTAGATGAGACTTTTAGACTTCCTCCTCCATTTGCTCCTCAGTTGCCTGCTGGCTGAGTCTGAAGCAGATCTTTCACCATATTACATGTAAGTGTGTCACAGGTTTCTAAACCTGAGAAAGATGCTTTAACTATTGATATGAGGTTCTCTGCATTTGTGTGAGTGCTTTTTAGATAATCTGAGAGATTAAGTATCTCATTCACATTTGGTGTTGGTGAAGCTGGGAGTGGGGTGTTATGTGGACTTAAGGGATTATTGTATGTATATCTAGTATTGAAGAGGCCCCTTTTGGGGTAGAAGGAGCTGGAGTAGCTTAATTGATCTTACTTGACATTGAATTAATGGGTGGTAACGGATATATTGAACTACTTAAAAGGCAGGCTTCATGAGCCTGATTATCGAATCTTGGGCTGCTTACTTTTTTCTTTTTATTTTGTGTCACAGCAGAACTGTATGAAGTTGTACTTGGTTTAGGGATAGTCGAACTCCTTTGAGAAACATTTACTAGGCTATTAGATACTGATTTAGGAGACAGAGGGGGAAAATTAACATTACCGGGCAGGATATTATTATTCCAAGTCTCACCGGGATATACTACTTTTCTAGCATCAAAGTAAGACAGGTTTTGGAAGCTCATAACTTCGTTAATCCGTTTTTGTTCACTTAGTTCATCACATACCTCTGGTTTCTTAATACATTGAAAGACTAGATGATTCTTCTTGCAGTACAGGAAAATCTCTGAATCAGGAAAATTATCACATTTTCCATGCAAGTGGTTATCGGATCCACATTTAGCGCATCTAGCCTTACTCTTACATTGCTTCGATGAGTGATTGAACCTGTAACAGTTTCTACAGAGCAAGATAGGTCTAATATATGTAGACACCTCCAGTTTGCTAGAATAAATATTAACAAATCTAGGAAATGATTTGCCAGCGAATGTAAAAATATAAGAGCCAGTCGATATATACTTAATTTAATGATCGGATGTATCTTCTACTCTTCTGTTTAGTCTCTTTACTTGCAGTACTTTATATACTCCTTCACTTTCTTCATTGATTCTTTTTATGACTTCTTCTTCAGTTAGATTTGGACCTACACCTTTGACAACTCCTCTGCATGAGACTAAACTTGCCGGGATAAACATTTCATAGCCCATAGCAACGAACTCTTTGTTCTCTTTAAAATCATTAGCTTCTTTTGGTAGCCTAAAAGTGATAGAAATTCTATTCCTACCTTTCCTTTCAATTGATTTGATTCCACATATTTTTTTTTGATGTAGTAGTCTGCCCAATTCCACTGGGTGTAAGTTCCCCACGTTCATATCTTTATGCTGGACTATAACCTTAAAGGGAGCTGAATCATACACAGAGTACTTTATATTTTCAAATATTGAGATCTTTTTGTCTTCGTTGGTTTTTCCACTATTATCAAGGCGTCCTGTTCCCACAAGGGGGCCCGGCCCCCCGTACTATCACCCATACTAGGTTAACTTGTGCAACTACTGAACTACTGCTATTTTTACAAAAATATTATTTATAACTATTTGCTTACCGGTTTTACTAATAATTATATTGAATAAACTAAACTATATTCAAAGATTCGTATTATTTTTGAAAATTTCCGCCACGCACTTCCTCACCTTGTCAAAGCTCGGTTTGGAATCAAATTGAAGTTTATATATCTATCTGTCCGAAGTAGGCAGTTAGTTAGAGACATTTTAATTAGTTGGTAATGTCATGACATAAGATTAACGTCATTGAGGAGGCTCAACTGTTTTTTTTTATCAAAAATTTTCTATTTCTAAATTGCCTATTGAGGACAAATTATTTTCAAACACAAGTTAAAATCTAAGTTTAAAATAGGATAAAATATGATATAATAACTTCATGTCGACATTGATGACAGCTGTTAACGTCGTAATAATGTTATTAAATGATAAATATTTATGACATGCATATTTATTTTTGTTATTCGTCTGTAGTTTTTTAATGGAAACATTCAAAATGATAGGCGTATTGAAACTGCGGGGTTTCTACAGCGGTACATCGTCAATCAATCTTCACTATACCTAGAAAAAGTATTCCCGGTAAATGTTTAGTTTAAAAAATTTTTTGGGCAAGCTTCACTCACAAAGACGTAACCGGTTTTATAATTTATATTATTTTCTTTGACGAATTTTGAAATTAGAGTGAAATGCAATTCTTATTTTGGTTCTTTTACAATTTTTTAGGATGAAAATTCCTAAAAAATAACTCTTAACAAGAAATATTTTCTTGAATAAACGTTTTTGTATGATGTCAGCAAATTGTAATTTGATATTCATGTATATGCTAGTTTAGTACCGCGGCGAGCGCCGCCTCGTGGCGAAGTATTTAGTTTTCAGGATTGTATCAGCTGTCTCGCTGTATGCTGTACGGGCAAAATGAATTGCCCAAATAGTGAATTGTTTATTAAAAATAGTAGACGTGCAAATCGTTATTGTTGTGTTGTTGGGTGTTCACACTCAGAGCGTGCAAATCCGGAGCTGCAGTTTTATAAATTTCATCTCGGCCATATCGTCCCTGTAATTACAAGAAGTCACATGTCAAAAAGGCCACTTTTCAGGATAGCAAAAAAACTTAATATTTTTTTATTTAATTATTTCAGAAATCAGTTAATAGCTTATTTTTATGATGTAACATCATGTTATATGGCATTTAAGGTGCTATACTCGATAGTCGAAATTGTGTAAAGTGAGTCAGAGCTATCTAATCAACACTTTGGTTAAAGCGCAGTTGCCATATGTATTCTAGACAGAAATGCTGTATTTTATAAATACACTTCAAATCCATTGTGTCAATATTTCAGGTACAAAAGATGCAATGTAATTAAGTCAATACCAATTTAATATATTTATTTCAAATTTCAAGCAGACTAATAATAATTAGTTTACTTGAAATGTGAAATAAAGTGTTTATGTATATTTCTTGAACGCAAAGTTTGTTGTGAAAAACTCGCCGATTTGACAATGTTGGAGAGTCGCTTCAATGTTCCGGCTTTGAGAACGAGATAGATAGATCGAGCTACGCGAATGAGACAGTGATAGTAAACAGTTATGTGAGGTGTTTATTCTCTTCATGAGCGTAACATCAGTATTTGTGTTGTGGTTTTGTGTGATAAATCGGTTATTATTGGTATTTATTGTAATATTTATATCGGTATATTTAGTGACAATAATGGCGGAGTGTAGCGGTGTTGGCGATAAAAAACGGCGTCGTAACAATTTAATTCGGGAAGAAAAAGTCCTCATATTAAATGTGTACGAAGGACTGCGTGCCATGGACAAACAGTTGGGTGTTAGTGACGCTGTGATTAAGTGCAGTTATTTAACTAAAGTTTCTGAGAGTACTATATACAATATTCTAAAGAAATCGCGGGACGGATCTTTGACAAGAGAACGAGGTGAAAACTGTAAACCGGAAAGTAGGGGAAGAAAGAAAATTGTTTTGGACGACCAAACACGGAATGCTACACGTAGGGAAATACATTCTTTTTATTTTAGGAATGAAATCCCCTCGGTAGCTAAATTGAGCAAGGTAATAGAAGCTGATGATACTTTACCAAACATCAGTGATAAAGTTTTGAGACGAACTTTAAAATTAATGAATTTTCGTTACCAAACAAGAAGTAGAAACAGTGCCTTAATTGAACGAAATGACATTGTGGAATGGAGGAGAAATTATTTAAAACAGATACGACAGTTTCGTAACGAAGGACGGCACATATATTATCTTGACGAAACATGTTTAAATGAAGGCCACACTGGGTCAAAAGTGTGGCAAGACATGAATATACGAAGCAATCGACAAGCCTTTATGGAGGGTTTCTCTTCCGGTTTAAAAGCTCCCTCTGGGAAAGGACGTCGACTGATTATCACTCACATTGGCAGCGAGGAAGGATTTGTAGAAGGGGGATTACTAAGTTTTCAGTCCAAAAAAACTGTCGATTACCATGAAGAGATGGATGGTAACCGGTTTGAAACATGGTTTAGATCAATTTTAACAAAGGTAACTCCTGGTTCAGTGATAGTTATGGATAATGCTTCATACCACTCTCGTCGACTGGAGCAAATACCTACTTCAGCTAGCCGCAAGAGGGTTATAATTGATTGGTTAGAGAGTAAAAGCATTCCGCACAACGAGGCAATGCTAAAAGTTGAATTATTATCTCTCGTACGGAAACATAAAAGCAGTTATATTAAGTACGTTGTCGATGAAATGGCGAAAGATTTCAACGTCTCAGTTGTTAGACTTCCTCCCTACCACTGTGAGTTAAACCCCATCGAGCTGGTTTGGGCCCAAGTGAAAAATTATGTTGCGAGAAAAAACAGTACATTCAAAATGGCTGACGTTGAGAAACTGTTTGACGAGGCGATGCATACCGTTACTGCTGAGAGTTGGCGTAAATGTATTCAACACGTATTAAAAGAAGAAATAAAGTTTTGGGATTTAGACATACGTGTAGAAGTAATGACGGAACCACTCATTATCGATATAGGAGGAGAAAGCGATGATTCTGAGGAGTCGTCAGGGAGTGATACCGCTTCCAGTTAGTCAGACATTTTACAAGTGACCTCGCAACATACCTATACTTATTGGTAATTTATTTTGGTCTTGACAAACAACTTTTTTTTAGTTTTAGTAGTAGTAAGTTGGAATTGACTTTTAAACATTTTTTTATTTTGTTTTAACTTACTTATGAACAACTTGTGATAAGTTATTATTTCAAATGTTAAAAATTGAAATTCCAGATATTTCAGTATTCGCACCCTTAAACTATGATACGCTCATGGAGTTCACTTTAAATCGGTAGATAACCGATGACGTCACTTTACAGAATTTCGACTATCGACTATACCTTATCTTATTTGTGCTTTATACGCACATACGACTTTTTGATTTTAAAATTAAAAAATTAATCTTTACATACAACATTTTTACGAACACATAGGAATTTTTGGCTTCAAGTACTAGGTCATTTCATCGACATACAAGTTTTTATGGTAAACTGGTTTTATTGAAAAAGTAGTAATTTACATTAATGACAACTAAAAATCAAACATTGTACGTGTTGCATTAATTTTCATAACTCAAGCTATTGTAGAAAGAATGGTAATCTTCTTCTAGAAGGTTTTTGAGTTCCTGCAGGTCCTTAAATTTCCTTGCTGTTATGGGAAGTGGCTTGTTATACAACGGTTTCAACTCATTATACACCTCTGTTGTTGACTTAGCTCTTTTGGCAGTAGTTTCCATTGTTCGGGAAAATCTAACTTATACCAAATTTCGCCCTTTGATGTGTACTTAAGGCATCTCAAGTCTGTGACGAAGGGATCTCCCTTTTTGATTCCTGGGCGAATGCTTCTGTAGTACCCATCGCCAAAATTATAGAAGTCTTTGAATGAAAGACTCTCAACATAGTAAGGGATTGGCTCCCGTCTTGCCTCTCTGATATCTCTAATATAATCTGCTGGTACATAGTGTTCATGTCTTTGGATCTTTATTTCAATTGTGCTGTGCACGCTATCCACTTCCATCTGCGTGTGGCCTACTTCAAGATACATCTGGTAAACGGTAACCTTGTTCTTAATGGAAAAGTACAGAAGAGCGTTAGCCACAGTTTCACATCTATTCTGATTAGTACAGCCATCAATCCAAACTATGACGTCAGTAAGGTCTGGGTTTTCTTCTTTCTGTTTAGTAAGGTACTTTACAAGCATAGAGGCAAAGACGTCACCATCTAATAGCCCGTTCCCTTCATGCCAGATGTAGCACGTGGCATCTTGGTTTGCAAGGTTGAAAATTGAGTAGTTGTGCACTTTAAGTTTAGTTTTATAATAGGAAGACGATGCCTTAATATCTGAACATGTTAGTACCTTTTGCACATCACCTGCTACCACCAATGTGCTGTTTGTCTCTTCTGATTTCTCTTATCACTGTCTTTCTCTTATCTGGCTCCTTCTTTTCTGTTTTGATGTTTCTTAAACTCATCTCCTGAAACCCTTCCCAATTTGTATTTTATGCAGGTCTCACACTGATCTTTTTTTGGTGTGTATAAGCCTATGTTTATTACGACAAAAACTTTATGGAAAAGGGCCCTTGATCCAGGGTTTGTGTTTTTCTCAGTACATACACGGGCATACTCCCTGTACAGCTGTGTTTTGGATTCCCAATTGGGTTCTAAATACTCTTTAGATGTTTTGGCTCTATAGTAATGTGATTCCATTTTAGGTAGGGAATTTAAGAACTGTTGGATTCCCTCTCTTTTTTCTGAGTCTGTTTTTGATTGTATGTCAGTAATATTTAATCCCATTTCATTCATGGGCTCGGGATAGTCCGGTTTATTTTCTAGTGGTAGAGGTTGTTCCAACATCCCTTTCAATACCCAAGCTCTGACTGATTTTTCCACAAGACAGAATGTGTTTAAAAACACCTTCTTGCAGACTCTTATTTTTTCATCGCCCACTTTCAGGTGGTATTAGAACGACACGTTTTTGCGAGCATTTTCAATGTCTGTGGTTTTACGTTGCCAATCCGGTGTAGATTTATCCACCAAAGATGCAATAACAGCTCGCTTTGTTTCCCAACTATCTATATTCTTCCAGAAATTTGTGAACAGTTTGTTTCTATCCAGGTCAGTTATTTTTTCACACTTGAAGTTTTGTCCATTTTTGCAACTGCATCGATCTTTTATTTCTTTCCCCTTCGTTTCATTGTTAAATTTGTATTCTGAGCCATTAGCAGCATTCTGTTGATTTTTCAATCCAAAATAGGGTTCACCTCTTTTCCTTTTAGCTGCATTGACATTCCTTTTCCAGCCTTTTGGATTTATATTTTCCCCCTTTCTACGTTTCTTTTTTTCCAGCGGGCCTACTAAAATCTCCACCGTACTAGGGTTGTCCTCAACTAAAGGACTGCCTTTTTTTTCAACTCTTGGAGCACCATGAGTATCTTCAATTGTTGCATCGGCTTCTTCAATAATTGGAGCAGGGCCTTGCTTCCCACAAAACACACCATCTTCTTTTTCACTTGCTTGTTTTTTGTCATAATTATTTGAATTCTTTATTAAACGGGACCTTTTCCCAGCAATGTTTTGACGTGAAACATTTTGCTTGTTCCGTACTTTTGTCAAAACTTTAATTCTCTTTGCAAAGTTAGACTCATCGTCACTGGAACTTGAACTGGGCCGATAATTATCTGCATCAGAAGAGAATAAAGGATCATTTATGCTATCATCAGTCTGTTTCAAAATATCCTGAATTTTTTCTCTGCCTCTCGTCTTTTTTTCTCGACCAGGTCTAGCAGATAGTTTTACTTTGTCGAACGAAAATAGAGGTAGGCCTATTTCAACAGCTTGTTCGTCGATTTCCTCCACGGTGGAAAGTGAAAGATTTTCAACGTAGACTGGCAGTGGAATTTCATCCTCAGCAACAGTTAGGAGCATCTTATCTGCAACAATAACAATAATACATTATTTATTTAGCACTGAGAATTTAGCAGATTGAATAGTAATGTATACACATTTTTGAGTGAAGTGATTCTTCAGCCTAAGTTGTTCAAAGAATAACTTAATAACACGGGTAACTAACAGCTAGCACCTGTCTTGGCTTGAATTCATGTCCATTTCCAGTGTGTTTTTTGACATAAGTGACTTTTTATAGTCATTGTCAAATAATCTGCCGAGATTGTGCCCTAAAAGGTTTACATAAAAGTGAAATTATTTCATAGCCTACCTTGCCCTGAGACTGGATTATCAACATTGGGGTTGCTATTTTCATCAGGTAGGCTCTCATTTGTAGCACCCGGAATTGAATTACCATCAATTTTCCTCTTCGCACCATTTTCTAAAACAGTAATAGAATTAAAAGTAATGTACTAGCTCTCATTTATAATGTTAAATTATGCAGTAGAATTGCTGAAAGTGCTTAAAAACATTGTTCTTGATTCTTAAGTTGTAGCAGCAAACATAACCTAAAATTGCTTACGAATTTCATCATAGAAATTCCTCTTATGACACATTTTAGTTATATTTAAATAATGTAATATTGCGAAAAAGATAAAGAATAACTCTTTTAACATACTTATTATTAGTAATAGAACAGTCTACTTGCTTAGATCTAGCAGAAAAGTCAGAAAAAAAATGAACCTTACCTTCACTCTCAGTTGTTTAAGACATAGGACATTTTGCAATAACAAGAAACATTGGAGCAAACATACGACTTTTAAACCATTACTAATATTTTCATGTTAGAACAGCTGTTGACATAAGACATTTTTACAGAGCATGTGGGACTAAAAATGCAATACTTTCAACAAATAAAAAAAACCGGAATTTTTGACATACGACTTTTTGCAATTACAGGGACGATATGAAAAAGAACGAAAAAAGAAATGGATCATTGCTGTTCGTCGTGTAACAGTAAGTTAACATGCATTTGTATATATACTCATAAAAATTGTACAGATTAAAATGACAAATTATGTTATCAAGTATAAATATGAAAATTAAATTTTTGAGTGCCAAGTAATTATAGTTTATCTTTGTGTCTGAAAATTCATCCTTAAGTGATCCTACATATTGTTTTTCCAACCTTGAATAGAACTTTATTAATTCAGTGTATATATGTGTTTTAGTGAGAAAAATAAAAATAAGATTTGGGAGTTCAGTTTTGTTTTATCTAAAACGTAAATATTGTAATTAATATGAATATATTACAATTAAAATACAAAACTCACTGATGATTTTAATTAGCAAATTATTATAATACATAGTCTCAAAGGTAAATTTGACTAAATTATATATTAAAAATATTAGTAAGTACGCTAACGTTTAGTCATCAATGATTTGTCAATTGTTTATTTTTATATTGTATAGGATCAATATATAGGGTAATTCCGGAAGAGATGGCACACCTTTTTTAATTTTTTTACTAAATCAAAATATATTCCAAAATATAAAGTCTCTCATAGTAATGAACGTTATCCATGATTAAATGCACAAAGTAAGATGGGAAACTTTTCTATTTTTAAGTTTTTTTGCAAATAATAAAATAATAAAAATTCTAAATATTCCAGGAAAAAACCAACTCACCCTATGGTTATGGGTGAGATGGCGCACACAAAAAAACGTTGACAAACTAAAAAATAAACAGTAACGAAGACCTTTAATGGTTATTAATGTTACAAAAAGTATAAAACGATATATAGGTAACTAAAAAAATGATTATATACCTAAAACATAACAAATAAGAACAAGAAGCAAGCCGAATATTACATGACAATATTTTCTTTTCTTCCACACCGCAGACAATGGTTTTCAAACGTGGTGCAACCTTCATGCAGCCATCTGTGGCAACCAAGACACTGCAACCAGTCTTCTTTGCTTGTACTTTTTTCGTAATTTACTCCGCAACCAATGCAATCATTTTCACCGTCAGTACCGCTGTCTGAATCGTTTTCTAAAATAATGCTGTCGTCGCTATTGGAGGAAATATCGCTATCTATTTTGTGCCGTTTCTATGTTTTCACTTTAGATTCTACATGTTGCTTCTTTTTTTCTTTGTCGATTAAACCCTTAGCTTTCTTCGTAGCCAATTCTTTTCGTTTACACATATTTTCAGGAGATGTTAGGACCTCTGCAAGCTGTCGACTACGTTTTCAAACTTCATGGACTTTAGACGTGCTAGGAATAGGAGAAATTACGTCTCACATTTTACCAGGAGTTTATTTTTCTTCTGTGCCAAGGTTTGCGATATCTGCAGACTGCGTTCCAGCATTACGTTTCGTTACGTTGGAATCAGTATCATTCTCGGTGTGAACAATTTCAAGATTAATGTCATCCTGAGCTTGTTCATTGTTGAGAAAGGCATATTCTGGAATTGCGTTCGGATTAAATGGAGCGATGTCTGTAGATCTAAAAGCTGAAACTGCATTTTTCACTGTGGCAGCTTTTTCCCACGCTTCAGCTAACAGTTTCCCAAACTGAAGTCTGTTGATTGCTCTTTTTGGATTAGTTCTCAAGAATAAATTGCAGGCAGCATAATAATAACTTTTTAAAGCCTTAAAAAATGCACGATCAAGGGGCTGCAAAAATTGTGTGGTATGGCTGGGAAGACAGAGAAGTATGACTTCGTGCCCTTCTGCATATTCTAAAACTTCTACGGAAGAACAGTTGGAGGCATGGCCATCCAAAATAAGATCCACTGGACCTTGAGGCTGGCGAGGAACAAATTCCGACTGCAACCACTTAAGATAAAGTGTTGTATTTATGTACGCCGATTTTTCTGACATATAAATTTTGGCCCCAGGAGGCATACCATCTTCATATTCTTTTTTCATATTTTCATATCTTCTTTATTCATACCGCGTGCTTGAGCAAGTGAAACATCCTCTGATTTCCGAACAGTCAAATCAGGATTGCATCGCTAGAAGTCAAAGCCAGCTTTTTCGTTTCTTCTGTTGAAAGTGTGCTTAATGCCTAATTGTTCAGCTAGTTGATAAGCCATCATACGCACCATAGTTTTTGTTGGGGCAAAACCCTTTTTTGCATCTTTTTAATATGCGCAAGGATTTTTCTTTCATTTTCTTCCCCAAGGACTGCTTGTGACCCCAAGCGCTTATTTTTTGTAACTCCTGTTCTTATTTTTCTCCGCAGTGTAGTACAAGGCACCTTAAATTGTCTGGCTGCTGCATTAACTCCCAAATTCCCGCTGATTATAGCTTGAATTGCTATTTTTAAGTCTTCTTCTCTCCACGTAGCTCTGGCGCAGCTTCGCTTACGTATATAGGTGGTCGGCATCTACAAAAGTAATAAAAAAAACTAAATCAAAAACGGAAAATTTTGATCTCGAGAGAGATGGTTCGCGCCAACTAACCCAACATCAGTGGGTGAGATGGCGCAGTCACGTGCTCCCTACTGATTGCGTATACTAATGATTTTTAAGGCTAGAATGATGCTACAGATATTTTGCTACCCCTTGGAAATACTAAATCGAAAATAATACAATGTATCAAGGTGTAAAAATGTTAAAAAAATATGGAGCATATTTAAATACAAAATTGTTTTATTTACCTTCGTGGATGGAATTTTACATCAGCGCGGCACAATAAACACAGCAACCATACACAAGGAACTTCTAAGCGTAACTGAGAAGTCGGCTTGGCAATAGGAGGGGAGATATTGAGCTGCGCCTTCTCACCCGCCGCGCCATCTCTCCCGGAATTACCCTAGGTATACATAACGTTCGATTTTTGGGATATATTACCAGATATCTATATGAAGATGTATAAATAGAAATCATTATGTTCATGATATAATATAAATAGATCGCAAGCATATACGAAGAAGCTCTTTTTTAAGCAAATAATCATCCTCTGTTTGCTTAAATGAAAGTTTGTTTACAATTTACACAATTATTCGATCATATTATGTCAAAAGTGCTGAATAAAACCATCTGTGATCTGACCAATCAGGAATCTACAGAATTGCCAACTTAAATTCCAACCACCCTACTATTTTAAAAACAGGAATTATGTAATTCTATTTTATTTAAAAAATTAAACTAATGCACATTATAAAAAATATTGTGTAAAACCTGTGTGACAATGACAATCTATAGTACTCGTACTACAAAACGAGTCATTGTGACACTTGTTGTACAAATAACTATTATGTGTCAGGGTTGTCATTGTCATATAATATTTTTCATATCCGAAGTTAGACCGAAACATCAAAAAATATTTCTATAAAAAACATGTTATTTACCAAAATAGACCGAAATTCAAGAACATTCATTCGGGTCCGGTGAACTATAGGGAGACACGAATTTTTGACTGATTTTGCGAAAAATCGATAGTACTCACCTATTTTGAAGATTATCCGTCGAGTTATACACAATTTACAGAGAAAAATCCAAAAAGAGACTGGAACGTATCTCTCCTCTAAACGCAGAGTGACATTCAGACTGCTTAACGTTGCATGCGGACGGTCTCCCATTCCGATCGGGAGACTTTAGACCTGCTATTTTTGGTCTCGCATAAGGCCCGTAGATATGGATTGGTCTACAAACATGTCTACGTAGATTACCTGGGACTCGTCTCAGAGGCCAAAATAGCGCTACATGTCTACTAGTGTATACTAGACTTTATAGACATTCAGTCTCAACTTTACTCGATTATTTTTCTGCTACTAGAACTTCACATACCAAGACACATTTACTTACCTTCTTAACCAATTTCGAGAAGTTTTTATTATTTATTGCTGTCGGTTACGGTTAGATATCATGCTGTATTCGTCAAACGAACATAAAATTATCATCAGAATATAAACTAAGGAGTTTTTGAAGCATGCAGTTTCATTGCTGGTAATAAGAAATAAGCATTGTATGTATTATACATTAAAAACAAAATCTTGTCTCCGTTGAATTTCTCAATCAATTATTATTAACGAAATTAACATAACCTAAAATTCTCACTGACAAAATAATACAACCACCCACGTGATTTTCCTAATATATTTTCGTCGATATCTTTGTTACCGTCTTAAGGTACAAGCTACCGTCCTACGCTGTTATTTCAACTCATGGACCACCCTCACACAAATTGTCCATTCTTATCGCGTGCCTAGTTCACATTCTAGAATTTGAAACGCAAGATGCGTGTTACTACTATTTAATATTCGATGTTAATTAACAGCAGGCAGGGCCAAAATCACTTCCTAACTTCCATTTCAACATCGAATTTTATATCACACATGTTTTTTACATCATTTAAATGTAAATGGCGGATGTTTATTGGTTTTATGAACGCTATACCAAAACTACGAACTGACTCTGTTGAAATAGGAGTATTGATATTTTTTATATTCTTGTAATAAGAATGCGACAGAAATCAAATTTACAGCGATATTTCTTTTAGACCCTCTGACGATGAAGATGATTTTGCTTAAACAATTTTCATTTAAAATATGGCCTTTCATTATCTGAAACATAATAGCCTAATTATTAAAAAAACGTGTCATATATTGTCATGTTTTTATTGTTATCTTTGGACTGGACTAAAAGTGTAATAGATCTAGGTACGCATTGATAGGTCTCCAATCACGAGTTTTGTAGTTCTATGACTTCTTAGAGAAGTTTTTATCATTCATACCATAATTGTTCATGTGGATATTTTATGGCACATCCTACAATATATATGAAGTCATAATTTTTAATGTCGTAAACATATTTGTATGCAAAAAACCCTGAATATTCTTATCGTTATGTTTGGCTCGGAACTTGTTTCAATAAACAGCATATATTTCATATTAATAGTCCAATAAAAGTGAAGGTGATTTTTTATACGCGATTTTATTAGCTTGACCTGTATGTATCTATGTTTTTCCGAATTCGGGGCAAGTTTCGTTTAGCCGAAATCTGTTAAAAAAGAAGAACATTTTGCCGCGGAAAATGCGCAGTTGCCATTTTTTAAATTTACAAGTAACGAAATGAGATACTGGAAAAATTAATGTTATTTTATATTGTAGACTTATTTTTGAGCACCGATAAAAAAATGAAAATCCGCGGGAATGCGTTGTTTCACCACTATGCAGTGATCCTTTTCCCGATCTTTAACACAGATCAATGAATAATATCTATTCTTATCAACTTAATATAGCTATGGTCAATAAATACGAAAATTTAAAAAAAAATGCCAATAAAGCAACGACAATCCTGATAAAGCATAAAAGGTAGGTATGTATACATTGTACATATAAGTGAATTTAATATTCTATATTCAGTTGAGTTAAATCATTTCGTTCATATTTACGTTCATAGAATTTACAAAAATGTCGACTCAAGTTGTAGAAATGGCTCTTCCTCGTTCGCGACAAGAAGCTTATGAATTCGGTCTTTTACATGGTTTGTTGCCTAAACTCCCCTTATGTAAAACCAAATGTAAAGGGCATGGTAACAAACCTGATATTTTTTCCCATTATTACCGTAGAGAAAAAGATATGGGCATATACCGTTGTTCAAAATCAGCAAAGTGTCGTCCAGTTGAAACTGTCGCAAAAAATACGTGGTTTGAATACATCCGTTTGTCTCCCGAAATCGAAATAACGTTTTTTTCTTCTTTAAAAAACTCATAAAAATATTATTATAGCTATTTGTAAAACCATGACTCGTTTTGTAGTACGAGTGAAGTGTGGTACGGTTCGTCGAGCAAATCACGAGTACTACAGAAAGTCATTGTGACACAAGTTTTACACAACATTTTTTATAATTCGCATTTATTTAATTTTTTAAGTAAAATAGATTTCCGTTTAACCCCTGTTTTATAACTAGGAGGAGTGGCTTGAATTTAAGTTGGCAGATCACAGGAGGTTTTATTCAGCACTTCTGACTTTTGACATATTACCGAATAATTGTGTAAATTGTAAACAATCTTTCATTTAAGCAAAAAGAGGATGATTATTTGTTTAAAAAAGAGCTTCTTCGTATATGCTCTTGCGATCTATTTATATATCATGAACAGAATTATTTCTGTAATACATCTTCACATAGATATCTGGTAATTTATCCCAAAAATCGAACGTTTTGTATACCTATATATTGATCCTATACAATATAAAAATAAACAATTGACAAATCTTTGATAAATAAACGTTAGCGTACGTTATTCAATAATATTTTTAATATATAAATCATTCTAATTTACCTTTAATATAATAATTTGCTAGCTAGAACAACGCTAGATCATTTTATTTATAATTTGTGTCAAAGTTAAAGTCAAATGGCAAATAAAAATATAACTAAATACAATAACCAACTGTACACTAAAAATTACTATAACAGTGTTCAAAGAGCTTCATTGTGACACTGTAAGCAATGTTATAATGAAGTCTCTTTTATACGTGAATTATAAAATAGTTATTTGTAAAACAAATGTCACAATGACTCGTTTTGTAGTACGAGTGAAGTTTGCACAACGAAACGCGAAGCGGTGAGTTGCGCAAATTACGAGTACTACAGAAAGTCATTGTGGCACAAGTTTTACACAATATTGTTTTTATGATTCGCATTTATTTAATTTTTAAAATAAAATAGAATTTCATATAATCCCTGTTTTTAATCATCTAGGAGGAGTGGTTTGAATTTAAGTTGGCAATTCTGTAGATTCTTAATTGGTCAGATCACAGATGGTTTTATTCATCACTTCTGACTTTTGACATATTATAACCGAATAATTGTGTAAATTGTAAACAAACTTTCATTTAAGCAAAAAGAGGATGATTATTTGTTTAAAAAAGAGCTTCCTCGTATGTGCTCTTGCGATCTATTTATATTATATCATGAACAGAATTATTTCTGTAATACATCTTCACATAGATATCTGGTAATTTATCCCAAAAATCGAAAGTTTTGTATACCTATTTATTCATCCTAAACAATATAAAAATAAACGTTAGCGTACTTTATTCATTAATATTTTTAATATATAAATCATTCTAATTTACCTTTAATATAATAATTTGCTAGCTAGAACAAGGCTAGACCATTTTATTTATAATTTGTGTCAAGGTTGAAGTCAAATGTTAAATAAAAATATAACTAAATACAATAACACACTGTACACTAAAAATTACTATAACAGTGTTCAAAGAGCTTCATTGTGACACTGTAAACAATGTTATAATGAAGTCTCTTCTATACGCGAATTATAAAAAATATTTTAGTCTTGTTTGGTTTTGCACACGAGTCGTACGAATTAATAATATTTGGTACAGCACGTCTAGATTCGGAAATGCATTTGTCGAAAGTAACGCTCACAGCAAGACATAAATATTGCCGTGAAATGGTTACAAGTGCTTTCTCTCAAATGCAAACAAATCTGCCGAAACTTGGAGGTCCCAATATTATTATGCAGGTAAAATCAATAATAAATATCTAGCAATTTAAGTAAATAATAATAATGAAACATTTTAGATTGATGAATCGAAATACGGTTCTCGAAAGTATAATAGAGGAAGAATAGTTGAAGGTCACTGGGTATTTGGCATGATAGCAAACGGCTCAGAAGACCTCAGACTAGTGATTTGTCCTGACAACAAACGCGATGCGGTAACCCTAATCTCCATACTGGAGCAACATGTGGAAAAGGTCTCCATTATCTATCTATCTATCGGATATGTGGAAAGCTTATGGTAAGCTATCCGAATATGGGTATCAGCATCGAACTGTAAACCATAGTGAGGAATTTGTTAACAAGGAAAGTGTCCATACTCAAAGAATTGAGTCATATTGGTCTGCTGCCAAAATTTTTTTAAAAGACAAACACATTGCACCAGATGAATTCTCATATCGCCTTTGCGAATATTTATGGCGACGCCATTGCAAAAAAAATAACTTGGATCCAATCCTGGAGCTTATTCGTTGTATCTATTTAGAATAAGGCAATTTCAAAAATAAATAATATTTCAAACGAAATATGTTTTTCTGTGAATTATAAGGCGCAGTAAGAAGGTCAAAATCTCCAATAAATGCAAAAAAACCGCACATATATAATATTCCCCACCCAGCACCCCACTTCACTCCACGATCCCGAAAGTATGTAAAAAAGTTGGGAATACTATAGAAAACTTCGAAATATTGAAGATTTTCTATTACACCGCTCTTATGAAAATTTTCGGCGGAAAAAGTTATATAGAAAAGTTATAGCAAATTATTAATCAAACAAAAATATGTAGTTTTTATCTTCCTATCACATTTCAGCACTTCTAAACCCGGGAAAATCAATAAAAATTATTGTGATAAAAATACATTTTCGAATAAAAATTAGTTCTCATCGTTATATTGAATGGTGTTACGCCATTCTACCGGGTGTCTCATTATATTCTGATTGTTTTAAAGAGCTTATATCTTCGAAACGGTTCTAGATAATATGATGCGGTTTTCACAGTTAGGTTTAAAATTACCGTAAAATGAGGCCGGGGAAGAATATGTCGAAGATCTCCGTAGGAAGATGAAGTATATCCACGAAATGGTGCATACCAAGTTGCAACTAAACAGTGACCGGATGAAGAGGTACCACGACACTCGAGTAGAGTAGACCAATTATCAAGAATGACACTTGATATGGTCCTACAACCCTCGACGATGACGTGGCTGGTGTCCCAAACTACAACAGAACTGGGAGGGATCGTACACTATCAATAAGAAAATTGAGGACGTTATATATCGGATTGTTAAGAGTTCCCAGGGGAAAGCCTATGGTCTTCCATCATGATCGTCTGGCGCCATTCAAGGGAACCCATCCTGAAGTAGAGCGAGTTCAACAACTTAGATTTTGCAATTGGGAATCCAGTTCAGGCCAGAGTCATTCCAGGAGGAATTATTTTAAGGAGGGGGCAGTGTAACGAACTCATTAATGACAGTGACATTGTCAAGTTATCTAGATATTCTTCTTTCCCCTGTAGTTTTAGGTTAGGTATTCTTTTTTCCCTTTTGAGTGGTCCTATTTCAGTTAGATTGAACAGCAATATAATGTTCTGGATTGTTCGATCGATGATTCTGGTGGGTTCGAAATGTCATTCTGAGATGAGATTGAAAATGAATATATAAGGAGGTGCGACAGTTGAGAAGGAGTGGACAGGAGTGACGGTAGTAAAGTTGAACGTTTTGGGGAGAAATAGTAAACGTTATTGAGATAATTGTAAATTATATTCCTTGTTTGTTAATAAACCAATTCAAGATATCCACTATCGTTTTACTTACTTTTTTTTATTTACTTAGGTACTTGACTAATATTAAAATAATAGATATTGGTTAAATCCTGAGAGAAATGTTAGAGAGGAGTTACTGTTCTGAACAAGATATGACACTCCGTTTATTTAGAAAGTGATAGCTTTGTCAACAGTATTGTAACTGCCAATTTTGATTGAAATTAAAATAAGCAGAAATTTGAATATATTATTGTCGAGCCCCACGTTGCAGCGACAATTATTGTATATTCGTTATGGTTGTTAATATATTTATATTGATTTTTAAAGTTATGAAATATAGAATTTAATACTATTATGATAATTTATCGACTTTTAATAACGTCTAATGTTGGTTGCGTCAATATTGTATATGCGGCTTCAGCAGCGTATTTTTATTATATTGTACACACGGCTTAAACAGTTGTCGTCAAAAATTCCCGGCTATAAATTTTTTATTTTATTGAAAGATTAATTTAATGTACAATTTCTAATTACTCTTATCTCAGGTTGGGTTCAATGCGCTATCAAAAAATAAATTCTTTATGGTTTCTAAGTTTTGTACAAATAAAATATTTATTATAATTCTGGTTCCTGATTTCTATCCAGTAGTATAATGTAGCTGTAGATTCTATATTATACAAGGCTATTTAATTTCTTTCTGGCATCTACTAAATTTTAATGAAATTATCTGTCGCTAAAATTCAACAAATGTCACCTGCAAAAATAAATTAAAAATTTTTATTGCGTGAAATAAATTTAATTTTAATCAAACTTCTTCTAATAGTTATAAATGAATTCACAGTAAGTTAAAATGAAAATACAAATCGTTAAACAAAACTTCGTTTTCCTTTTTTTTAACAACTAACTAAAAACCTTATCTACCAAATACAAATTAATTGTAAACTAGAATATCTAATATCTATTTACCGAATTGTTCAAATTATTTTTAATTGTCACCTGAATTGGCAAGTGTCAAATGTAAATTTCAGTTGAGATGCATCTATTATTTAATTTTGTTTAAAGGCCTGACGTCTTCGATGAAATGATGCATTATTAAATTTTGACTGGACTCACCAAAGAATTTGGCATTCGGACCGGAACACAGCTTGTATAACTCGTACTTATTCTAAATATAATTTAGAATTCAGGATCTTCCACTGGATTTCAACGAAGCACACACGCACTGAATTAGTTGCTGAATACAAATTTCTACTATTATTTATAATATTCAAATTTTAATAAACTAATTTACAATCTTTGGAGACTTCGCAAAAAATATGTTCTCCATTCGAATATACAAATTCAACTGATTATTTTTTCAAATTAAAGTAACTAAATTACACTGTGGTTAAAAACTTTCTATTTTTAAAAAAAACTAAACTTATTATTCCCTGCTAAAGATTTGGATTATTTTATCCAACAGTAAAATACGTACAGTGACATCTGTTTTTAATTTAAAATATATTTTCTAATTGTGACATGTAAATGTCATCAGAAATTAAATAGTGTCAAATCTTATATACTGGGTTTTTCAACTGTATTGAGTACATAGATAATACTGGGTTGTTCAAAAGTATTATATATGTAAATATAAAAATGAAATTCTCTAAAATTTGAAATAGAGGAACTGTATTAATATATTTGCATACTTTATATTACTCATAATAGAAGAAGAATTGAAGTTTTTGAACAATATCAGCATGAGTTTTTGCAAAAACATAAAAACTATCTGGGCTAACAATAAGAATAACAAAGTTCCAATATATTAAATCGTACTCATCATGTAGATTACATTTAGCGTTAATTGAAATCTACCATAATAACATTATTTGTCACTGCTTCAAAAAGCGAAAACGACAGCAAATCTATTGATTTCATATGAATCCTTTCCCACAACAGTATTAACTCGATGTAGCAGGGGATAAATGTGCACGTGCTGCGGTTGTTAGTGATAATGTCGAGCTTACACCAAAGTGTCAAGTGACCTAAAAAATTATTTCCACGTTCTATAATTTATAGAAACTGGAGCTCCTAACATCCATCCATAGATATAAGACAGTAGAAGTACCACATACATATTGCAAATAATTAGAATAACTGAACATCTAATGATAGCGATATGGATACGCAGACATTTATCTTGATACAACAAGACCGTTAATGTATATTATAAATTCCTTAGAGTCTGACTCATAGTTAAGTACAACACGAGTAATTTCCATGAAAACCATTCTCATGTTATGTAGCCTCTTAAGCATCTACACTCATAAAAATTGGTTTGAAGCTCGCCAAAAATTATACCAACACTCTACAGTGTCAAAATCGTAAACAAAATATATTTACCTACTATTGGTCTTCCATCTAGCGAATAGTAATTTGAATGATAAAAGAAAATAGTTTGAAACAGCTACATCAGGGAAATACGTTGTTGTTGAAGTTTTGGTCAACAATGGTTCAGTTACCATTTTGTCCATTTTAGCGACATCAAAATCACATAAAAACGCTGATCCACCACATATTTATTTTAATACTGTTTCGTACTAATGGTTTTGTTATGATAACTTCCTCTATTAGATCCATTGTAATAGGCACAATGTGAAGCACTGTAGAAAAAATAATAGACAGACAACGTGCAAACTCAGTAGGAGTACGAACGATCAATTTAGCGACAAAATAATTCCGACAATTCCTTCAAATGAACTTTTTATATATCAACTCCTGGTAAATGTATTGTATCATAGACGAAAGATATGCTTATTGTCGGTATATAGTATAAATATTACTATCAATAAAAATATCAAGAAAAAAACAAAGTTTTCGATTAAACTTATTAATCTCGTATAGGTATTCACATTATTTTTCTCAGTGTATATAGTGACAGTGGAAGCGTGTATGCAATGTTTGTGGTCCTTCTATCCGGATAAATGGATGGACCGGTGGCGGCAAAGCATTGTCGGACCGACGATGCGAGGCTGGAACCACAGAATGGAACGGAGCCGCCGTCGGCGATGTTGGAATAGTGGAACGGAACGGGAGCGGCGAAGGCAACGGGTCTCGGTTGCCATTCATTCTCTCACTTTAATTACTTCCAATCTTCTAGCATTCATTAATCACCGATACGGATGCCGCCGCTCCTGTATGCCTTACTCATTCTGTTCCTCTCTGACTATGTCTCTATCTCCGTCTTTTGGCTTAGAAACTTTTCTGATTACGTTATTTATACTGAGTGTGTTAGAATCATAGTTTTAAACATTTTTTGGGAATCATATTTTGATTTAATGGTTTTTTTATTTCTCCGCATCGAAAAAATAGGTTTCTCAGTGAAGTATTAACGTCTAGTTTAGGTATAGTGTGTGACGGTAGAATGGTTATATTTTATGTAATATATTTGCACTTTTCAGAGAAGCTATAACACTTGATGGGTCTGAGGCATTTCCTAAGATTTCCTTAATATTTCGTGGGATGTTGTAGGTCTTTCGTTGTGGATCATACATCGGGCAATCGATTAGTAGGTGATGTACGCAGATGTCTTCATCACAGAAATTGAAAAACAGAGGATCCTCCCTTGATATTAAGTATTCATGCGTATATCTGGTGTGTCGTACATGTAGCCGTTGGTTTTCTGTTGGTATATGCCAAGGTCTGAACTTAGATTTTAAGTATTTTAATTTGGATTCGGATTCTTGCCAAAAAGTGTTCCAACGTTATATGATTTTGTCCTTGAAGTATGATTTCAAATCAGTTAATGTCGATAGATTACAAGCTACACTGTTTTGATTGATAAGTTGCTGCTTGTGGTTTCTCATCTGCTTCCTCATTACCTTTGATTCCCACATGCGATGGAATCCAAATGAATCTGATATTTTGGTTATGGTTGCACAATTGTTCTAACTCTTTCCTTATCAAATTAACTATTTCATAGGATAGCGTACAATAGAAACGCTGAGTCTTTTCCATCACTGATACGACATCAACCATATGCATCTTAATCAAAACAATAAGACAAACGCTTGTAATGAGATTCGCTCTTTTTCTGTTATTAGAAGAAGACCATAGTATAAAATAATAATATATGTTTATTTCACAACAAAACAGATATATACAAACTACAAAATTTAAATAACATTTTTGATGTAGAAGTAAACAATCAATCACTGAAGCTGAGGGTAACTAGGTTACCAACAACTTGTGTGTGATATAATAAATAGATACAGTAAAATTAAATTATAAAGATACAATGAAGTAAAAATTATTTTTAGTTTTGACAGTGTCAGTATAATAATAATGATCAATTCGGTATAGTAATGACAAATTCAGTAATATTGACAAGTTCAGTAGATATAGTGAGTCGGGTAGGTAGATATAATATAATTTTCAACATATACATACACATATATACGCACACACATACATGCACATATTTTTATTTTTACATCTTGTTCACTATATTTTGGAAAAAGTCTCAATTTTTTTATAATATCCATTTTTTTATTTCACATTCAAAGTTCTTATATCTTTTAATGCTTTGTAGTTCTACAGGTACTCGGCTTAGAATTTTTGGGTCCAAGTAATCAAAGCAGTGTTGTCCAATAGCTTTTTTCTCTTCTAGGTAAGTTGTATGTGTTCTGTTTATGTCTAGTATCATGAGTGTGTTTAAGACTTTCTAATATATGTTCATTACGTTTTAGGTAGAGTAGTATTTAAAGGCAGTATAATTGCCTTATATCCATAACTTGGCTCATCACATATATCTCATCACTTGGAAACCTGATACTCTTTTGGTAAATAATTCGTAATATCCACCTTTGTAGTACATTTACATTTTCAATGTGGCAATCATATACTCCACCCCAACCAGATATGCCATAGCTCAGTTGTGACTGTACTTACGAAAAGTACAATATTTTCAAGTGGTGTATATCCAAGATGTCTCTGAAGTATTTAAATCTTGACAGTAATCCTCTTAGTTCGTTAGCAATATTTTTGTTTGCAGATCCCATTTGAGATGACGATCAATAATAATTCCAAGATATTTAATCCTTTCTACTTCTGGAATTTTAGTCCAAATAGCCGAAATTTGGTAGACCTGTCTGGTATGACGTGAAAGGCATATATTTTGTTTTATCTACATTTAGTGATAGTTCATTAAATTGAAACCAGGTTTTTTTTTCTTTAAAGTGATTTCAGCTTGTGTTTTCAATTGAGCCCAAGTAGGAGCGGTACAAAGGATGGCAGTATCATCGGCGAAGCTAATAATTTTGCCCCTTATGTCCAGGAAAAGTAGGCTATTTAAATAGATGATGAATAGCAGCGGGCCCAGTACAGAGCCTTGTGGCACGCCATTTCTAGCCTCGCTTATGCAATTGTCGATGGTTACATATTGTTTTCGCTCACTCAAATAACTCTCCAACAGCTTATAGGTTAATCCACGCACACCGTAGAATTTTGATTTGTTTAATAATTTTTTATGATTAACGGTATCAAAAGCCTTAGAGAGGAGGTCCACAAAGATGCAAGCTGCAGGGATTTTTTATCTAGGGAATTGTATAACGTTTCTACTAATGAGCACATTGCATCCTCCGTGGATTTTCCATCTCTAAAGCCATACTGATTTTCTGAAATAATGTTATGCTTATTGAAGAATTCAATCAGCCTACATTTTAAGATTTTCTCAAAAATGTTACTTATGGTTGGAATGCGAGTTATTGGCCGATAATTCTCCATTTTAGATATATCACCACTTTTAAAAATAGGCTTAATCAACCCTGTTTTCAGCGACTTAGGAAAGATTCCCGAACTAAAGCATTTGTTTATCATATAGGTAAGTGGAGTAGCTATTACATGTTTTATTTCTTTTAAAGTTTCCGATTTAATTCCGTCTAGTCCTGGCGACTTTTTATTTATTAACGAATTTATAGTATGTTTCATTGTGTCTAGAATTTATATATTCTCAGCATAATTTTGGGGGGAGGATATCTTTTGGGCATACTTTTTCCAAAAATCACTAAAAAATTATTAAATGCATTGGCTATATCTTTGGTGCCATTAATTAGTTGACTTTTTTCATTCAAAATGTTATCTATTTTACTTTCAGATTTGGATTTGCCACATATATCAGTTACACATTTCCATAGTGCTGCAGATGAATTGGAGTTTTTATTGATCAAGTTATCGAAATAACTCTTCTTTACATTTTTATGAGTATTTTTAATTTGTTTTTATAGTCATGATATTTTTTATGTAAGAATATGTCATTAGGGGTACTTTTGAGTCTTTTATAGATTTTGTTTTTTTCATTTATAGATTTTAGTAATCCCGCAGTAATCCATAATTTTTTAGCCTTTTCAATATTTGATCTTTTTACAATACTTGTATATTCTTCGATACTTTACTGTAAGATAGAAAGGCATTAATCTGTACATTCATTCACATCAGTAATCGTGTATACATTTTGCCAATTTTAATTTCGTAACTGTTCTCTTAACTTTGGATAATTAATAAATTTTTTAGGTTGATTTTCGTTTTTTGTTTCATATGTCTCTTTAAATTGAATGATTGGTGCTATAGGGAGATGGTCAGTTATTCCGTAGTTAAAAACAAATGATTCAATATTATTATTTTCATAATTTAAATTTTTTACATAAATGTGGTCTAGGTCTAGCTTATGAGTCTTGTTATTTGATTAATGTAAGAGACAAAATCCAATAATTCTAAGGAATATTTATATTATTCAAAGTGATCGACATCTGATAAAATATCAATAATTATGTCATCTATCAGTATATGAATTTTAGGTTCTTTTCATTTTTTATTATTTAAATAACTATTGAGGTTCGTACTGAAGATTTTAGGACATATAATAGGTGACATACAATGCGATTATGTGTACAGTTTCATTCCTTAATTTAATTTCCAATTCTATTGCTTTAGTTTCAGAAATTTTGACAATTTTGTAAGAATGTGTTACTTCATTATTTACATTCAAAACTAATTAGTCGCATTTATTATAGTCCCCCTCATTATATATTAAGTCATATCCGTTTATATTAAAAATACTTACACCTTTCTGTCTATTCGTTTCTGTCAATGCAATCACATCAAAGTCGGCCTGCTGGTTTAGAAAAAGCAAAAATTCACCAAATTTTTTTTGGATACTTCTGATATTCATATGTAGTACTGAGATTTGAGCTTTTTTGCAATTTGTATATGTACTAAAATCCGATATCGAATTTATTACTTGAGCCTCGATTTCCTTGTTCTCATACCGACTTAGATACAAATCCATTTGTTATGATTTATATTCGCACAATGACATTAAAAAATATAATAACTTTTTTTTTGTTTACAGTCACTTTAAAGGAACGAGATAAAGAAGAGTTAGTTTCTAGTATCTAGAATTTGGCAAACATTGCAATGATATGAACATAAACAATTAAGAATTTACAAAGAAAAAATAAACGTAAATGTTGAACACCCAAAATAAGATTTAGTTTATGGGAGTAACAAGTTGTAGACGAACCATTTATGCACTTATTTATATTCTGTGTGCCGGAGCAGGTTGAATAATTTATAAAGTTTTGCGATATTATTTTTTAGTTACAGCTATAGCTATAATAACTTTCATATGGTTTCACTTTACTTTTTTCCGTTTTTAATGAAGAAATGTTTTTCATCATGTTTTTGTTTTGCCAAATATAAATGATGTCTTAAGATTTTGGCTTCTTCCCGTTGCTTTGTTGTTTGATCTTGAGCAATGGAAATCTTTGTTCCCTTTACATTTTTTATATCCTTATAGATCTTCTGTTTAGTTAGAAATGAAATGAATTCAAACTTAACGGGACTCTCCCTATTTCGACCGAGTGGATAAATGTTGTTAAAATCTGACTCTGACAATGACAATCCCAGCAAATTGTTAAAAGTGATATGTCCAGTGGTCTGCTTTCTCTTTCTATTCCAAGCAGAATTAAATTATAGCGCTTGGACTCCCTCTCCAGTAGATCTATTTTTTCTTTTGAATATGAGTTTTCTTGGTCTACGGTATTCAAGCTGTGTGATAGATTCTCTAATGTATAGTTTATTCTTGTTTCCACAGCATTAATTGATAATGATAAATCATTATAACTTTTTGTAATTTTGTCCAATATTTGCTTATTAGTATGCTCATCAATGCTCATATTTTTAATGTATTATTTTCGTTGATGGAAAAGAACTGGTTTTTTGATAATAAATTTGAGTTTAATTATTGATTTGTAGCAAATATATTTCACAATTCAACTAAACAAAGTTGTAATTTCAAATAGTTTGTTCAGGTAACGGAGAAACAAACTTCAATAAAGACTTACGGAGAGTACCGGGATTCTCTGTCACTTTAAAAGACTAATTTTTTCATCTATTTCACTCAAAACCATCTACTAGGTAGTATTAAGTGTAAGGCAACCACACACTATGATGTATGTGTTGAATAGTATCGTCAACTAAATCATGTGATGGAAAAGCTTCACCGTTACTACTGTATGTTCCTGGTAGTTTGAATATTTCAGAGTTAGTATTTGTTACAATGGCTGCTCCATTTTTAGATGCATCTCTATATATTTCTGTGTCCCCATGATATTTGCTTGTGATGTACGAGTCTACTATGAATATTATTGTCATGTTTATTGAGACAGGATAAGTTAGTTTTGATCCTAGGAGAGACACCCAAGGATGGATATCAGTTTCAGAGACTCTATTTGGCAAGGTTAAAGGAAACGAGACATAGTTGTAACTTTTCAAATATCTACGAATTCTTTCATATGAAGGAGGGTTCCAGTATTTACTTTGGAAGTAAATCTGTCTGATAAGGTATTCTTATATGTTGTTGGATATTTTTGCTGCCATCTATCACTTAGACTTGCTTCTCCTGCTTCGCGATTTAAACTATTTATGGGTGTGCTGTGAAATGCTCCTAATATTGTTCTTAATGCCTGATTATGGATAACATCAAGGGGCCTCAAGATTGACTGTTTTGCTGAAGCGTATGCAATGCAACCTAATTAATGCTCGATATACCATCATTAGTGTTTTTCCATCCGTTCCCCAATGTTTATTGGCTAGACACTTTAGGAGATTCAAACCTGACTGACATGATGAAACAAGTTGTTTGATGTGAGCTTTCCTATTTAATTTTCGACCCAAAATTAATCCCAAGAAATTTATTTGTCCTTTACATTGAAGATATTCGTCATGTAAAGTGAGTATGGGTTGTAATTGTGTATATTTTCAGGAGAATACTATGTATGCATTTTGTTTTTTCAGATGAAAATTTAAACTCATTTCCCATGGTTATTTTGGTTACTTATCCAATTATTTTTGTTCTTCTGGAATCTTACTCATTGTTCATTTATTATATTCGTACCAAATACAGCTACTTATTGACGTAGTTATCTCTGTATCTTATGATACATGATAATTTATAATGTTGTTCCTCTATATTGTGTACTTTGCAACAAGATCGGGTTTACTCTAATTCAAGAGAAAAAGTTACCATAAACTATCACAAGGAATATATTTTGGAAACTTTTTGAACTCTGTTTTTGGTAAGAGATGAGTTTGGAATATTTTTTACCCCTTCATTCTTCGAACTTACTCTGACAGAAAACTGATTGTAGCATTTTTTCTTTACTGCAGCAGCCCTGGCGCCCATTCAATCAGTTTTTGCTATGGTAACAGAGTTGTTGTCTGTCAGGGTGAAACATTTTTCCTCAGTTTATATTTGTGTTAGTGGTTTTAAATTCCCAGTTGAAAACTGGCGTTCGAAAATGCATGTTGTTAAATTTTAGGGAGAAGAAGAAAATGAACCTCAAATATTTTTGGACATCACGTCTTTGACAGTTGAATTTAGTAACTTTTATGATAATTATTTAGGTTTACATATGTGGTAGGGTTGTAATTGTATGTGCACGTACATACATGTAACCAAAGGCAGATAAGAAGGCAAATTCCTTCTGCTTTTAATCGACAATAGTGACAGTAAAAATGGTATAATTTTGCTCAGTTTTCCACTTCACATATCACATAAACTGCCACCTCTGATGTTGAAGTTTTGCACTAATTAAAGCATACCTTAAAAATCCCTAAACAACTTTATGATTAACAACCCTGGTCAAAAAGCATCTATTTATGACATGAGAACGCACAGCATCACCTTTTTTGAACGCATTTTAGCCAAAAAATATTACTGTAGGATTTAGACAACTCAAACACAATTAAAGAATCAGACTTTATAGACAATCATCTTGAAACTAAACTGCCAGATCCTTAATTCAATGCAGCATCATTAGAGGCAGTGATATTTTTAGCAGGTTCTAGTAATCGTACGACGACGTACGACGAATATGTTACGTCTGGACCTACTATATAAAATTATGAAAAGAGCAGCAATAAGCAAACAAAAAGAAGTTAAAAAGGCAAAAAAATATTTTTCAATATTGTAACGAAAATGTAGTTGGAGGCAATAATGAGGAACAAATTAAAAAGAAAAATGAAACGCCAAAGTAGAAAAACGTTAGAAGAATATGATCAGGAAAATGATCAGATTACGAAAAATTAAACACTAAATAAAATAATATCGTAAATGCGGTTAAAGAGGTCCAGAAGAATATCAACCACATCATCGTCAAAGAGTTTGATAAGCTCTATGGGTATCCGATTAGGACCAGCAGCCTTACAGGGTTTCATAGTTTCCAGGGCATAAACTATTTCTGATCTTAATATTTTTAAGTGCGCATTGCTTGAATCTAAGACCGGTTTTGGAGGTCTTTCATCATCAAACAATTCCGACGGGTATGCTATCAAGGATACAAATGGGCGTATAATAACTGACGTGGGGGACAAACTTGTAAGGTGGAAACTTTCAAGTTTGTCCCCCACGTCAGTTATTATACGCCCATTTGTATCCTTGATACTATTACTAGCTGCCTTGACCCTGTTACATCCAGCCATTTCCTTTCTCTTTTTGTGCATATGAAAGTTGTCAGATTTTTTTTGTTTTACTTCTATTTCCTCACATTGAGCTGCTAAGTATTCTTCATTTGCTTCCTTAATTTTTCTCTTTACTGCTTTATTTAGTGTCCTGTACTCATCTTTGTTGCCTTTGCTCTTTCTCATTTCCTCCATAAGATCTAGAATTTCTGATGTCATCCTGGGCTTTTTGTTTGCTTCCACTTTTCATCTACACTAACTTCATCTGATGCACCAATATCTCTCATACATTCGTTAACCTCTTTCTTAACTGTGTCATGGATTTTAGAGTTCTTAAGGAGTTTTGGATTTACATTGGGGTTTAGACGTTTTGTTATACTTTTCGTCCTTAGACTGAGTTTAGCTATAACTGGGTTGTGGTCCTAATTAATGTCAGCATCCGGGTAGGGTTTAGCAGCTTTGACTGAGTTCTTATAGCGATTGTTAATGAGGATGTAATCTATTTGGTTTCTAACTCTATTTCCTGGGTTGACGCAGGAAATTTCCAGGTGTACAATCTACGATCTTGTAAAATTAACTGTCTCGACCCTTACTTTGTGGAATCTACTCATATTAGTGTTTTAAATGAAATCAACGTTTCCAGCTAATTCCACAATTGTGGAGTTAGCTACAAACGTTGAGTTTCATTTAAATTCATTTACGATCTGGTAGTTTGAAGAAAGTATTTCTTATTATAAGATCTCCAACTTGACAGAACTCTACCAGTCGGTCCCCCCTACTATTCCTTTCTCCCAGACCAAAACTCCCTGTGTGTGCTTCGACTTTGTCTTTGCCTACTTTGGCGTTGAAATCTCCCATAACCACTGTGATATCATTGTTCTTCATGCTTCTAAAGATATCATCAAGCTCAGCATAAAATTCTTCAACCTCATCGTCCTCTTTATGCATACACCTGTATTATGTTCATAATTCCCGTATGTGTTTTAAGTTGAAGCATCATGACTCTGTCTGAGCAAGGTATAAAATTCAAAACCGAACTTGTGAAATTTCTATTCAAAATCATTACAACTCCATATAAATGTTTCGAGTCACTATTCCCAGAGTAATAGAATGTGCTGTTACCCGCTGCGCAGATGCCACTTCCTGGCCATCTCACATCACTAAACCTCGAGATATCCACATTTAGTCTCAACATTTGCTTCACATTGTTGTCCAGTTTTCCTGGTGCAAAAACGCTTCTTGCATTCCACGTTCCGATCTTCATATTCTTCACTGTTGCTTTCATGAACTTGTTCGCCACTGTTCCCCCCGGAGATCCGATTGGGGAACTATTATCTCCGGAATATTTTATTTTGAACATTGCCATTATTGCTGTGTACGATTGTGCTAAGGATACTCTTACAGTCTTTAATGCAATGGCTTCCCCTTGCCTTCTCCATCCACATGCCGTTGATCGTCCGTTGATTCATCCTCCTATAGGTATGATTTCTCATCTTTAGGACAAGTGAGTGCCCTTACTTTTACCGGCTCATCCACCCGAAGCTGTTGGCCGGCAATTGGGATCCGCTTATACCAGCTCGTTAGTTGTCTAGCAGTGTTCACCGCGTGCTGGTGAGGTTACCTTTTGAGTTTGGCTTAGTTATTTTGTCAAACTCCCTTACACCTCAACTTTCTGATTGGTCTGGCTTTAAAAATACTATTACAAAATCGATGTTTGAACAACATATATCTTTGTCAGACTTTATACTTTAACGTGAATGAGTCTATTTATTGTTCACCTTTATTACGAAATGTAGTGAGATTGCGCTCAAAAATGTCTAGCCTTTATACTTCAATGTATTCCTGGCACACACTGGCTGGGTTATATGCAAATAATGTTTTATTTCCCGTGCGTTTCGGTTACATGTTGTTTTGATTTGTCAAAATTGTGCATCGTGATAATTGAATTTAGAACCAGAGTCTTTTTTCGCTGAAATGTATTCAGCATTGTTTTTTAATTCGTTAATAAACAATGCCAACATTTAATTAGAATTCCGTTTTCATGAAACAAAGTTCCCAATGGATTTTTCCTACTATCTTCACACGCCCATTCCTTACATTTCTAATTTCCTAATCTCTTGTAAATGTTTTCGTTAAAATTCCCATCTAGCCCTAAGGTATATGCGAGCGTAGCCGCGCTGCTATATATAAGCGACTCCTTGCCATGAAATTTAAATTCCGAAAAGGAAGCATTTAAACCAATTATCCATTTCCATTAAAGTGCCGCGGAATATCCAGAGATTGTACTCTAAATCAAGAAGAGAAAGCTCTACTACATAAAATAAACATTTGCTACCCTTAACGTCCCGGCCCCCCTACGCTACCCCTAATTAAATAAGAAGGACTTTCTTCAAAGTTTCAACCCTTCTTCGAGCTTGTTTCTAATTAATAATGGAGATTTGCGAGCCTTGAAATAATTAGGCGAAAGAGCCATATTTTATTTTGTATTTTCGTTGTGGGATACAGACACGCTCGGCATATGGGAAGAGGGATGTCGAGAAGGTGTTGCAGACGTTTAGGAGAAAAATGATAAGTGATAAAATTTATACACAACAGGGAATAACGAAAATGATATTCTCATATTTCTTCTCTAACAACAAAAGGCAAATAGTTTACATTTCTTTTCAACAATATGAAACTAAAATTAGTACCTACCTCACAGAAATTTTACTTTTCAGCCTAATATGCGAGAAAAGTATTGATTAATACCAAAAAAAGTTTGTATTTTGGATGTTTTTAGTTATTTTTTTTGTTTTTTTGTGAGAAAAATGCAAAAAACAGATTTGAGGATTAAAACTAACTTTTCCGCACTCCGAAAAGCTATTTGTATTAGATTTTCATTTTCAATGCTTATTTAGGTCTAAAAATTTAAAAATTAAGTTTTTAGATTTTTATTTTTAATGCTTGTTTAAAGTCTATAAATGGAAAAAATCAATTACATTACTTTTTCATTTTTGTTGTTAATTTAAGGTCTAAAAATATCAATTTAAAGTCTAAAATGTAGAAAATTAATTGTGTTCATTTTTAATGACAGTTTAAAGGTCTAAAAATTAATATTAAATTTTGATTTTTAATTCTAATTCAAGGTCCAAAAATATAAAAAATTAATTATGTTGGATTTTCATTTTTAGTGCTTTTAATGTCTAAACAATATAAAAAATAAAAAAAGCAATGATATTTTTATTTTTAATATTTACTTTAGGTCTAAAATGTAACAAATGTCTGTTACATTTTAATTTTTAATATTTATTTGGTCTAAAATGTAAAAAAATCAATGATGTTGATTTCCATTTTTTTGTTAATTTAAGGTCTAGGAATATAGAAAAATTAATTGTGTTAGATTTTAACTAATATTTAATGTCTAAACTGTAGAAAATGAATTGTGCTCAGTTTTAACGCTAATTTAAGGTCTAAAAATGTAAAAAAAATTATTTTTAGATTTTTATTTTTAATACTTATTTAATGACTACAATGTAGGAATTGAATTGTGTTAGATTTCCATTTTTAATGCTTGATTGAAGTATAAAAATTGAAAAAATCAATTAGATTACATTTTCATTTTTGTTATTAATTTAAGCTCTGCAAATATAAATTTAAAGTCCAAAAAGTAGAAAATGAATTGTGTTCATTTTTAATGCCAATTTAAAGGTCTAAAAATGTATATTTAATTTACATTTTGAATTCTAATTCAATGTTCAAAAATATAAAAAAATTACTTTTGTTGAATTTTCATTTTTAGTGCTCATTTAAGGTCTAAGCAATGTAAAAATTAAAAAAATCAATGCTTTTTATTTTCAATATTTATTTTAGGTCTAGAATGTAAAAAATCAATTATGTTGACTTTCATTTTTGTTCTTAATTTAAGGTCTAAAAATATATAAAAAAATTATTGTCTTAGATTTTATTGCACATTTAATGTCTGAACTGTAGAAAATTGATTGTTAGATTTCTAATGCTGATTTAACATCTAAAAATGTAAAAAAATGATTGTTAGTTTTTTATACATATTTAATGTCTAAAATGTAGGAAATGAATTGTGTTAGATTTCCATTTTTAATGGGTATTTAAGGTCTAACATGTAGAAAATGAATGTATGTTTATTTTAAATGCTTGTTTAAAGTATAAAAATGGAAAAACTGAATTAGATTATGTTTTCATTTTTGTTGTTAATTTAAGCTGTATCATGCTAACATACCGACATTCCTCTAAAAATTACCAAAAATGTGGTATATCTGGACTTATAAGATTCGTTGTACTTGCACTGGTGGGTTGAGAATCAATAGGTTCATCTATGACACATCCTGAGCTATTTCTAATCATAAAACTGGTCACTTGTTTACTCTCCGAGGGCTGTATACGCTGCGGAAGCTGTATCGTGCTAACAAACCGAAATTTCTCCAAAAATTAACAAAAATGTATTATATCTGGATTTATGAGACCCATTATACTGGCTCTGGTGAGCTAAAAATCAATAGGATTCATCTTCGGGACGCCATGAACAATATCCAATCATAAAATGGGTCCCTTATATAACCTCCGGAGGCTGTATCATACCAAACTTTCAGTAAAAATGACCATAAATGTAGTAAATTTGGATTTATAGGAGCAGTTGTACTGGCTCTGGTAAGCTGAAAATTAATACGGTTCATCTGTGAGATGACCTGAACAAAAATCTGTCACTTGTTTTTTCCTCGTTGTAAACTGAAAAAATTACTCAAAAAACGATTCAAAATTCCAACTTTTTTTGGTGTCCACCAATACTTTTCTCGTATAATAGATAGGGTTGGGAGTAAAATAAAAAACGTTCTATATGGGTACGAGAATAGATTTCTAGATTTGTTCAACATGATGTTTATAAACAACTGATGAATGGACACTTTGGAATATATAACGTATCTGTGCCTTGGTTAGTTTCCTTTGTCATACTATTTTTCAATTCCGTATTGAACTCTTATTTTTGTTAAGTTGTCTATTTTTCTCGATATTTCAACTTCTAAAGTTACAAACTTTTCTGAATTTTCGTGCTTCTTGTGCCCACTCTATTTTTATATATTTTACTATTAATGTTCCATAAGAGGTGTCACTACACTAATAACAAAAGTAGACCTTTATTCAACTTTCGCAATTTCTTCCAAACAAATATTATATTCCAACATTTACACATATAGGAATACCTCCGAGAAACATTTTTGTGTGTTTATACTGGACTAAACAGGTCTCAGATATAAATGTCATGTAAGACATATCAGATGTAAACGACTTTCTGAAACGAAACGCGGTAATAATTTCCAGAAATTTCTTCCATGAACTTTCATTTTCTACAATATATTACCACGTACTTCTTTTATATAAACTCTCGTAGTTCAAGTTTTCAGCAAAAATCTCGAGTCTCTCGTAAAAACTCCTTTTTCAACTCACCATTACAAATATTGTTGGCGCAAGAAATCGCCCATTAAAAATAACAAGTTATTTTCTTTCCTGTAAATTGTAACCCGAAACGGATTTCCGAAAAATAATCATTTCTCGCCAAACATAACATCCCAATCAAATTGTACTGTGAAGTTTTTATTGGACGTTAGTCGAAACATTTGACGAAAATAATTAGAAAACAATTAGAAGCTCCCGCGGCAGCCTCGATCCATCAATCAAACGCCCGCCGACTCCCTGGGGATATACGCGGCGGTCGAAACGTCACGGGACCCGGCCCAAGGCCTGTTTATTCCCCAGGAGGCGATGCTCTCTATTTTCCAGCCAACTCTGCCTAAAAAATGAACTCCGGGAATGGTGGCTGGGTATCGAGGGGAGAAAATGATCGAAAAATAAGGATGGTTATCTGATAATTGGATGATAGGATAATATTGTTAAAATTTGGGTGGGAAATGAATTGAAAAAACTTTAATGTATTTACCAAAGACTATACCTACTCAATAAATCTGAAGAAAAAACTATTATAGGAGAAATTGACTGTCTCGACCCTTACTTCGTGGAATATGCTCATATTAGTGTTTTTAAATGAAACTCAAGGTCTCTAGTTAATTCCACAATATAATACAAGTTATTGAAAATTCTAAAAAATTGACAATTGTTTCGATAAATCAATTCTGACGATGATATTGATTTATCGAAACAATTGTCAATTTTTTAGAATTTTCAAT
This sequence comes from Galeruca laticollis, assembly GCA_963921935.1. Lineage (NCBI taxonomy): Eukaryota > Metazoa > Arthropoda > Insecta > Coleoptera > Chrysomelidae > Galeruca > Galeruca laticollis. The sequence continues at coordinate 84,204,015 of OY998176.1, read as the reverse complement.
AACTTGTATTATATTGTGGAATTAACTAGAGACCTTGAGTTTCATTTAAAAACACTAATTATAGGAGAAGCTTGAAAGAACAAATAGAACAAACATTAAAGTTTAAAATAACTCAAAAAGTTTCATTATTAATAGTACAGAAGCCGATTAGATATCTATTTCGAAATTGTATTGATTATTGAACACGCCTATGATAACTATATTATTTTTAATTAAATTGATTTCAATTAATTTTTTTTAATATCCTTCACTCTTTTGATAACCAACCAAATTTAGTCTCAACTGTTTTAGTTTATTATATGGAGAATATTCCTAGGTAGGCTTTTTCCGGCCAAGCAGGCATGAACAAGTAAATCAGTATAAGTTACTGCACCGATCTGTTGTATAAAAAAAGATCATTTAATGACGAATATAATAGTATAGGCTTGCTTGTAATGGTATATTATTGCCATGCACTAAAGCTTTTCACAGAACCATTTTGTGACAACATAATGCTTGTAAAGGTATGCTGCTTAGAGGACTGCGATGTAAATTATATTGTTGTTAAAAAGAAATGTGTGGTTCGTTTAATAGTTATATACGTGGAATGTTTGGCGAATTGGTTTCTGCAAAACATGGTGTTAAAGTTAAGCTGCCTTTCCTCTTACTAAGTAACAACCCGCTTGACATTGGAACAAGAGAAGTCGTCGGAGAAGATTTGGAAATTATTAAAAGGAAAAATAAAGAACCTGTGTGCATTCTATACAAACTAGAATTGGCGGACGATAAACTCGACAGGCTAGTGAAAGAAATACCGGATTTATTAAAGCAACTCCGGAAGGAAGATTGCTATCTAATGGACTTTGTCATATCCCAGGATTTTGCAGGAGTCTTTAACAAAGAGAAAAGGATTAATTATTCAACCAGCAACTTTAACTTTTGCATCCAAGGGTAGTACAAGAAAAGTGCAACGTTATTGTAAATAATGATAAATCAATTGGCACAGATTGCCTTACGTGGCTTACATCTAACGCAAGGGTTAAAATATACAACAAATTTAGAGAACAGAGACAGTGTTCGGATTATACAAAAGTGTTACATTACAGCTGGAGAGACTCACTTTTCTAGGTCTAGTACCCCATTTCTACTATACCGGAGGATATTGACATGCAGGACGCTGGACTAATCTCTACAGATAATTTGGTTGCACGTGTTTTAAGGAAGAAAACTAATAAAACAAACACTTATAAGATTAAAGAAATCGACTCTCTGTCGCAAACTTACATTACATCCACAAGGAAACGAAAACAAGAAATGGTTATATAATATAATAATATAATTAATGGTTATTCGCCAACTTAATTTATAAAAAATAAAACTTCAAAAGCTTTTCTTTTTTTCTTTTTCCAACGTTTCGAATCCTTTATTTAGGTTCATCATCAGGGCTATTCGTATAATACACATAATGAATGTTCTATTACAATTTCGTTATAAGACAATCAGCTACTTTAACATATCCATTTTGGTTTTTTTAATAACAATTATAATGAAACATACATATAAGACTAGGACAGTGAAATGAAGTCATTTTCAGAATGAAATTGTGGTAATTTTTATGGTCTACATATTTCCATTGCTCAATTCATTTTATATTTCAAATAGGTAGAGAAATATTGACTGTCTTGAGCAATGGAAATATGTAGACCATAAAAATTACCACAATTTCATTCTGAAAATGACTTCATTTCACTGTCCTAGTCTTATATGTATGTTTCATTATAATTGTTATTAAAAAAACCAAAATGGATATGTTAAAGTAGCTGATTGTCTTATAACGAAATTGTAATAGAACATTCATTATGTGTATTATACGAATAGCCCTGATGATGAACCTGATGAATAAAGGATTCGAAACGTTGGAAAAAGAAAAAAGGAAAGCTTTTGAAGTTTTATTTTTTATAAAAGAAGTTGGCGAATAACCATTAATTATATATAAATTGAAAATATATTTATGTTGGTGTGTTAGGAAAGAAGGATGGCGAAAAAAGTCTTCTTATTAAAGGGTTACTACAAAAATATATTTCTAAGTGCTTACAACAACAGAAAAGTTCTTATCGCAGATGATTATATTACAATACTTTATAACAATGATATGAACATAATATGTTTCCTCCAGAAGAAAATTTCGTAACATTTACTACAAATGGTATTACGGCTTACCAAGGCAACACATTCGCCAAGATAGAAAATTTAAAGTTTTCTACAGAGGTATGGAAGAATATTAGAAGAAGATATGACCCAAACTAAAAACGTTACTATGCAGAGATAAAAGATAGTATTAAATTAAGGCTTTCCCAGCGCTTACAAGAAATTGCCCAAGGAACAGAACAAAGAAAGAGACTACGTTACATATTAAAGTTTGAGAATTCGGAAATCTTCTGTTGCTCTAACTACTGGTTGGAAAGAGAATTTGTGGAATGAAAGTTAAGGAATTAAGATAAATAGAGATAAAACTAAACATACGCCTAATAGACATAAGAAAAGAGTTGTATTTTGTGTGTAATATTTGTATTTTTTTGTATCATAGTTAACCAGCTTTTATTGTAAATAAGAACGATTATAAAAATAGTGTTGTGATTCTGTTTTCGTTGGGTTTGCTATGTTGGGACTTCCTAAGATGGAACTGGATACTTTTCTTGGTTGAGAGAAGGGGGGGGGGGTCGTGGAAACTGATTCGTTGATAGTAAAGTAATGTGATTTTCTTACCTAAATCAAATCCTAATTGCCGTCGAATTAAAGAAACTGCAAGTATGGTTTAATAAACCAATATATGTAGGAATGGCCATTTTCGATCTAGCTAGAACCACGATCTATAATTTTCACTATGAGTACATGGCTAACCGAAAATTGTAATGTGATGTATAATGTAAGTCTTATATATGAGATTCGTGGTCAAGATCCCTATAAAGTAGTGAAGATGGATTGTTATAGATATTTCGACACCTCAGACTATCCTCTAGATAACGTTTATGGCATTCCTCAAGTTAATAAGAAGGTTCTTGGGATGATGAAGGACGAGAACAATGGTATTATAATGACTGATTATATTGGGTTACGATCTAAATTGTATGCATTTTCTGAAGATGGTTTAGCGAAAAAATAAAAACGTCTTGCGAATGATGGTTATGACAAAGAAGAAATAGACTGCCTTATTCGAAACTTTGGAATAACTGAAAAAGCTAAAGGGGTAAAATCATCAGTTATGAAGACAATAATCACATTTGAAGACTATGAAAAATGCCTTGATACCTTCACGCAGAAAACAGTTTCCCAAAATCTCATTCGTGCCGAGAAACATCTAGTCCATTTAATTGTTCAGAATAAAGTAGCGTTGAGTCCTGAGGATGATAAACGATTTATTGTTCCTAGTTCTGATGAAACATTGCCATGGGGGTACAATTCGATTAATGCTAATATGGATGTCGATGAAGGTCCAGCCATTTGAATATTCTATAATCATAAATTTATAGATTATACCATAATGAGAACAAAAATTATTGTTAAATTAGTTTATTATTTTGATTAATTATACTTTTTAATTTTATATACTATTGTGTAATAGAATGTTTGTTTATTCAAATGTTTTTTATTTTGATACATACCCCATTTTTATTAATACATATGACGTTATCAACTGACTGAGCAGGGGTGACGTCACCAGTATACATGGCATCCACCCAACGTGTAGGATAGAGCGCCCACGATGCCTTCCGTTCGGAGCATGGCCCTGGATAACAAGTTTTTCCATATTATCGCCTCTATGAATATGGCCGAAGAGCGTCAGGATACAAGTCAAAACAACGGAGGATAGTCGCTTAGGATTGCCGAGTTCATTTAATATAGGGATGTTAGTTCGATGGGCTGTATAAGGAACTCTTAGCATTCTTCTCCAGACCCACATTTCAAAAGCGTCTATACGGTGGCGGACTGCCTTTCTAACGGTTCAAGTTTCAGAGCCGTACAAAAATATTGAAAAGACAAGAAATCGGACCAGCGACACCTAGGGGGCTTTGGTGATATTATTGTCGCGCCATATTTTAGGCAGTTTTGTCGTGGCTGACCGTACTTGCTAAATGCTCCGACGAATTTCCGCCTCGCAACCGCCTGAATGAATTGTCAATCAGGGAACCGAGGTATACAATAATCTGGACCACCTCACAATGACCCACCGATGTAATTTCAGGATGATTGTTATGTTCTCTATCGATGACCATGACTTTGGTCTTGCCGTTGTTGAAACTGAGACCACACGCTGTGCTGTGTTGTTATAAGATATTGAGTTAATTTAATAATTCATCCTGAGAAACAGCAATAAGGGTAGTATCATCCGCAAACCTTAATTTCCATATCCTGATTCCACCAATAGTTACACCACAATCCCAGGCGGGGTTGGTTGTAAGTTGGCCATTGCTTTGTAGTTGGTTTGCTTATTTGCTTGCATGCACTTTGCTTGTCTGCTTGTAGGTAGCTTTCTGCAGCCCAATGGAGAAATGCAACCATCGAGTGTCTGCCTCCTCGTGGCACCGCTGGATACGTTAGCACTGTTGGTCATCAGTGACAGCAGTGTTGACCAACCAAATGACACTCCAACAACCCAAGCTAAGGTGTGAGGAATGTGCCGATGGCTGAATGGCCGCAGGGAATGCGACCACGAACGTCCCCCTGGAGGTACCAGGCGACACCCCCTTGCAAAACAGCCTTTCCCTGGCATGCGGGGCTCTGCCAGGGATGACGAACATTTCCCTAGCTACTCGTGGGACCAAAATGGACCAAAAATAAGTAAAAAAACAAAAACCGGAGGATGAGCGAGAACGCTCACCTCCACCAAAGCACAGTCGAGGAAAAAGAATATGCGGTGCTGAGGCAAAGAGAAGGAGGAAAGCGAGGCAGCAAGCTAGCGTCTCTACAGACACCACTAGCGCCACTCGCCCCTCCCTCTCTAAACCTGGCACCAGCGGCCAAAAACTTAAGGGTGGCGAAGGCAGTTCCTCCTCCAAAAGAGGCCCGGAACGCGTCGTCCCCCAAGTAAAGAAGCGCATCCGCTCCAACACCTCAGAGAAAAACTCCTCAAGAGGAAAGAGGACGCGGATGGACGCTAAAACCATAAACAAAAGCTACAGCGAAGCAGCTACCAGCCACTTACGCGTAGCCATTATAGATAAGGCCGATCCATACGGTAAAATAATTACCGATAATGGAGACCTTATCAGAAAACAACTAATGGAGGCTTTGGACATAACCCTTATGTCCGCCTCCAGCAGTCTGAAAAAGCCACCTACTTTCAGGCCATGGTCGCACTCTGGTGAAATAATCAGAGTCACCTGCGATAATGACGAAACGCTAGAGTGGCTAAGAAATACAGTTTCAAAACTGAAACCGTGGAAGGAGGCTAAGCTCGACGTGGTGGACGCCGACAACCTCCCCCAGCTGACAAAAGCCACCCTCTGGGTCCCCAGCGAAGCTCACGCTGACCTGGGTGACAAAGAGGATGTGCTGCGCCGGCTGGACAAACAAAACCCAGACCTTCGGGTGGATGCATGGTTTTCCTTCCACCACGAAGCAAAGGCCAACCCCAAAGGACACCTATTCGTCTTTGGCGTAAGAGACGAGGAAATGGGTGCCCTAAAAAAACGATCAATGAGGATGAGCTAGGCGTTCACCTCATTGATTGTCAAAACCAAGAAGCTGGACCCGGAACGTAAGGGATCGAGCACGGACCCCCTCTCCCACCCGAGGAACTCCAAGAAGCTGTTGCTTCTGCGGAGACTGTCGAACCATCCTACAAGATGGCGACCGACACTCTCCTGGCAGAACTAACAGCTCTAAGCCAGGACACAGGCAACGTCAACACACCTCCAAGTGAGGAAGTGGAGATGGCCTAAAAGAAATATCCATCTCACCACCATCAAGCCGAGATGGACAATGAAAAGGTAAGATTCATACAGTGCATCCTTCAACACAAAAGGGTGGCTTCGGCAACACTTTGCCGCCACCTGGATGTGATGCAGGACACAATAGCACTTATCCAAGAACCCTGGATAAGACAAACCAAAATCATGGGTCTAAATATTCCAAAAGGTTTAATTTTCAGCTTTCCAAGCAATCAGCAACCTAGGACGGCCATATACGTCCCTAGAAATTTTAAGACCTACCCACTGACGCATTTTTCGTCCTCCGACCTAACGGTAGTGAAGGTTGAATATGCACAGAAAGGTCAAAATAAAGTGTTAATACTGGCATCCGCATACCTCCCCTCAGACGCAGCTTAACCACCACCAACTAAGGAGCTGGAGGACCTTGTGGAACACTGTCTCACCCAGAAGCTTGAACTGGTAATAGGCTGCGATTCAAACTCTCACCACGTAAGCTGGGGCAGCAAAGATATTAACGCTAGAGGTAAGTCTTTTTATGATTATATAACTAACAAGAATCTTTGCATTCTAAATAGAGGTACTGAACCAACTTTTATTAACTCTCGTAGTCAAACGCGAATAGATATTACCCTATCTACTATTAATACTTCGAATAAAATCTCCGGCTGGCATGTATCCGACGATATTTCAATGTCGGACCACCGCTGGATAAAATTCGAAATAAAACTTGCGCTCACAACCTCCACAATGACTCGCGACCCCAGGAAAACGGATAGGACAAAATATGTTCACTGCTTGAAAGGGGATTTGCGAGGAGTCGAGGATGTGTTGCCCAACAATAAAGGAGATTTGGAAAGTTATTATGAAACAATTCGAAACTCCATTATTAATGCCTACAAGATGTCTTGCCCACTCAGGCGGATCGATCTCGATGGGGCCTCCACTTCGTGGTGGTGCCATGAGATTGGCCAGCTCAGGGGGACGGCGAGGAAATCTTTCAATAAGGCTAAAAGAACAAAACTCAAAGAGGATTGGAACTCATACAAGTCTCACCTCAAAGAGTATAAAAAAGTCATCAGACAAAAGCAAAGAGAGGCATGGAGAATCTACTGCGAGGAAATCGAGGATTTCCCCCAAGCAGCTAGACTCCAAAAAGCCCTCTCAAAAGATCCCCACCGTCATATCGGTATACTAACCAGAGAGGATGGCACTAAAACTGCCAACCTAAAGGAAAGTCTACAATTATTGATGTCAACTCACTTCCCTGACTCCATAACCACAAATTCGGCGGCCTGGGAGGATGAGGAGAATCACTACCCGACGGACGATGACTGGCGTTTATCACGACAGATCGTCGACGCGGACAGACTGAGGTGGGCCATCTTAGGCTTCTCCCCCTTTAAATCCCCGGGAACGGACGGCATTTATCCAGCCCTACTTCAGTGGGGCCTGGATAAACTAATGCCGCACCTGGTAGGAATCCTCAGATCCTCACTGGCACTGAGGTATATTCCAAAAGGTTGGATTCTATTAAATCCTTCGAGATTTAATAGAATCTGAATACAGGGAACAAGAAGAAGAGGAGCAATCGGGTTTTAGAGCTGGAAGAACCTGCACAGACAACGTTTTTTGCTTAAAACAGATGATAGAAAAAAAAATGGGTACCAATCAGGATGTACATCTCATGTTTATTGACCTCCAAAAAGCATATGATACGGTTCCTGTAAATAAGTTATGGAAAGTCCTACAAGAAACTAATATTAGTCATACCCTAATAAAAGCCTTGAAAAATCTCTACGACCAAACGATATCACAAGTAGAAGTAGGCAATAAATTGTCACCAGAATTTATAGTAAATAAAGGACTACGCCAGGGATGCTGTGTCTCACCCACACTATTTAAAATCTACGTAGCCCGAGCACTAAACCTGTGGAAGAGAAAGTGTAAGGGAATGGGTGTTGACCTTGGCGGCGTCTGTCTATATACCTTACAGTTTGCGGATGATCAAGTCTTAATAGCAAATGACAAAGATGATTTAGAATATATGACACGTAAACTGCAGGAAGAATACGAAAAATGGGGTTTGCAACTTAATACCCAAAAAACTAAATATTTACCTATAGCACAAGAGAAGATGAACATAGAACTGGAAAAGGAGGAAATTGAGGCTTGCGATGAATATACATATTTAGGTGTAACTTTCGACATAACAGGGAAGGACGACAAAGAAATAAATAAACGTATCACACAAGCTAGACGGATAATTGGGTGTTTGAATGGGATAATTTGGAGTAAGGAAATCGGAAAACATAGAAAATATAATATCTACGAAACCCTCATAAAGAGCAGCCTATTATATGGGTCAGAAACGTGGCGAATAACAGAAAACAACAAAAGACGATTAGAAGCTGTAGAAATAGATGTATTCAGAAGATCGTTAGGAATCAGCAGAAGACAAAGAATACGAAATGAGGACGTACGTCTCCAAATGGGGATAGAAGGCTCCTTAATAACGGACATCGAGAGAAAACAATTAGTGTGGTACGGGCATGTTCAGAGGATGGAAGAGAAAAGACTTCCCAAGAAAGTAATGAACTGGATGCCGCCTAATCGTCGAAAACGCGGAAGACCTAGGAAAACATGGAAAGAAGGAATAGCGAAGGCGATGAGCTCACGAGACCTGAGAGAGGGCCAATGGGACGATAGGAAGAGATGGAAGTTAGACATCGGACAACGTCGAAAGACGTTTTAAAACCGATATATATATATATATATATATATATATATATATATATATATATATGGAGAGAAGTCAAAGTTGTGTTCATACCAAAACTAGGAATAATGGACTATTCCATCCCAAAAGCATATCGACCCATTAGCATCACATCGTTTACAATGAAGACTTTAGAGAGGCTGTGCGAACGATACATAAGAGATGTGGTGATAACACGAAATCCACTGCATCCAAATCAACATGCATACACTCCAGGGAGATCCACGGATTCGGCTCTTCATCTCGTGGCGGGCCGCATCGAGAAATCGTTGGAAAATAAGGAGTCCACCCTGGGTGTATTCATAGACATAGAAGGCGCATTTGATAGAACCACTTTTCCTTAAATAACAAATGCACTTTCCAATAAGAATATCCCCCAAACCATAAATGGCTGGATATATAACATGCTCTCAAAAAGAGCAATCAAAATCAGTGTAGATGATGTAACCATCAGAGGCTTGGTTGTAAAAGGTTGTCCACAGGGAGGGGTGCTCTCACCACTACTATGGAACATGGTCTTAGACTCCTTGGTCAGCCACCTCAATGATAACAACTACTACACAATAGCATACGCAGATGACTTAGTGATTCTGCTAACAGGAAGATTCGAGGAGACACTCTGCGCTTTAATGCAGGAGGCCCTCAATATCATAGAACAATGGTGCAGAGACCATTCGCTGTCAATAAATCCAAAAAAGGTCCTCTTCACGAAAAAAAGGAAGCTTGCAAAACATCAAGCCCCAAAGCTCCTAGATACCAAACTTAATTTCTCTTCAGAGGTGAAATATTTAGGGGTCACCTTTGACAATAAGTTAACATGGAACTCCCACTTAGAAAACAGAGTTAAAAAAGCATATATTTCTTATGAGCAGTGTCGTAGAACCATCGGCCGCACCTGGGGAATGTCACCTAAGGTTGCTGCCTGGATCTACACTGCCATCATCAAACCTATGCTAACGTACGGTGCGATTGCCTGGGGAGCTAAGGCAAACCAGCTGACAGTCGTCCGTAAACTGGACCAAATCCAAAGAACAGCATGCCTCAACACAACAGGAGGCATGAGAACCACACCAACAAGAGCTATGGAGGTAATCCTCGGTCTCACTCCCCTTGACATATACATCAAGGAGGTTGTTTTGATGACCATGGCACGTCTGCGCTCTACTGGTATACAACCTGATGTAGGATCCGGTAAACTGAGACGTAACTTGTGGTATGAGGCCCTCAGGGAGATCCCAATGCTGCAGGCCAATACGGACTCGATTCCACCGCGATATGCCTTCAACAGGCCCTACAAGGTAATCTTTAAAAACAACTCACAAGACCCATTGGAAGAAGGCGCAATCCGCATCTTCACAGATGGGTCTAAATCCAACGTAGGCTCAGAATGTGGTATTTTTTCCAGATCCCTGAATCTAAACATAAAATGGGCAATGGGCTGCAATGCAGGTGTTGCTCAAACAGAGCTCACTGCTATCTGCATCGATGCTAAAGAGATTACGAAAAGGAAAACCACAGGTAATAATATATACATCCTTACGGACAGTAGACAAACACTACTAGCCCTGAACAGACCACGTATTACATCAGGCCTAGTACTAGAATGTCACATGGCCTTAATCGAAGCCTGTAACAACAACACGGTCACTTTAGGCTGGATCAAGGACCATGAGAAATCGAAAGGAAACCGTATTGCAGACTCGCTAGCCAAGAAGGCAGCCTCCCAAAAACTCTTGGGACCTGGCACTTTCATTGGTCTATCGGCGTCAGCAACGGCCGACCTATTAAAGGAACACTCCCTTAATAAGTTTAAGGGTAGATGGGACGACGCAGAAGGCGGCAGGCTTGCCAAGGAACTGCTACAGTACCCGGACAGCAAAGTAGCCAAAAATTACGTGACTATGAACAGGCGGAACCTACGAACGATCACGGGAATTCTGACTGGTCACTGCCACCTACGAAAACACCTTCACAGACTGGGTTTATCTAACACCCCACTTTGTAGAGGATGTGAACATGAAGATGAGACTGTCGAACACATTCTTTGCGAATGTCAGACACTCTCTCAATTTAGGTTTCAAGTATTCGGCGAGTACAGGCTAACATACGCCAATATGAGGGAACTTAATTCAGGCGACGTTATCGCCTACTTCAAGAAAGTAGGCTGGATGACGAGCTAGAAGGAAGTTTTGAACCTCAGAAGGATGCACAATGGACCAATTGTGGCCTAAGTGCTGTGGGGCCACCCACCCTTCAAATCTTTACAGATACAGATACCACAATCCCAGCCTTCTAGTACCCGTCTCATCGGCGACAATATACAACCCTGACGGATCCCCTTTCTTGTAATTGGACCAGACATGTTACCGTCAAATCTTACTTGAGGTGTGTTTGACTCATGAAGCTGTTGTATGAGAAATATCAGGTGGTAAGGAAATCCCATGGTGAGAAGAATTTCCCATAGTTTAGGCCACTTAATGTTGTCAAAAGCCTTAAAGTAGTCCACAAAGCAGATATAGACTGAGAAGTAATGTTCCCCAGCTTTCTCAACAATTTGCCTTAAGTTCAAGATCTGTTCACGCGCGCCACGTCCCTTTATGAAACCTGCCTGCTCTGGATATTTTCCAGCTAATAAAACCCTGTAATGAGATTGCTGAATGTATAACATAACCTTGCTTGAATGGGAGATCAATGAGAGGAGACGACAGTTGTCTGGTTTTTTTAGGAGATCACTTTTTATGTGACGGGACAACGATTCAATAGGTCCAATCGTCTGACCAAATTTTATGACAAATACGATGGAAAAAAGGTAGAACATCACCATGTAAACACTTCAAAGTTTCGGCTGGAAGCGCATCAATGCCTGTAGCTTTACCTGTTTTTAGTTTCTGAATGGCCTGTTCTACTTCCGAAAAAAGGATATCCGGCTCACGCTCGTGATTTAAAAAAGGAGCTTGAATGTGAACGTCGGAATATAGGTTTTCGCAATATTTGCGCCATAGCTCAATTATCCTGTCTAAGCTGGTGACGAAATATCCATTGTGTTTTCAACTGACCAAGTTTTGAGTTTGAAGTCCTGATTGAGACATTTTATCTTTAGGAACATCTCTATTTGATGGTTGGTGTTGGCGTGGGCTTGTATTTCCCTTCAGAGTTCTTGGAGAGAGGAGTTCTTATCTTGGTTCTTAGCATAGCGGCAGAGTCTTTGGATTTCATGTGTTAATTGTTTATACCGATCTTGCTTGGCGTCAGAGTCCAGGCCCGAGATCTTAAGCTCTCTATGTTCTTCAATGACGGATAATGTATGGGTCATAATCCAGGGTTGTTTAGGTTGTGTGTTGCGTTTTGGTTGAATTGTTTGGGCCGCCTCTGTAAGAATATTTTCAAATGTTAACCACATATTATTGGTAGCAGATACATCCGTAATCGAGATTCTCTGAAAAATCTGAGAATATTTTGACTTAAAAGAGACAGGATCAACAATTTCCGTTGAAAGTTTCTGTTTAGAACGTGGACATACCTTCAGCTTAATCTGGATTTCACAAAGAAGGAGTTGATGGTCTGAGTCACAATCTGAAGCTACTTATTTACGAGTATAACAACAATGAGCTATCATCTTAGCGTTAATAACACTGGTGAGCTGAATTTGGCCCTCGTCTCATAGTTTAGAGATTTCTAGATAAACACCCGTTTCTTAACGCATTTAATTTATTTTTGTTTTTTGTCGAATGATCAGCTTAATATTCAAGAAAATATATCATCTAAAGTATACAGAGGTGCCTTGACAACCAAAAAATGATACGGAGATAATATTAAATTATATCATCTGACGATCTATTGGAATAAAATCCAGCAAGTCATTAGAGCAGTATAAAATTGAAACATCGTAGTTACTAGTTAGAGCATGATTAGCAGATTTTTATATACGAAAAAAATTTTCATTGTCAGTGATACGATAACAAAGGAAACACGCGGGGAAGTATAATGGTAAAATAAATCGAGAAAAAATGCTCCCGGTGCTAACTATACAGTTTATTGCTCACCTGGGGTAGGTGTGCAAAGAAAATGTCCTAATATCTTCATTAGTCGAGTCCTTTGAATAACATTGTCCTTTTCTTTTGTTAATCAATATAATGGGATACGGGTTTCATCCATAAAATGTAACTAAACTGTGAAGTTATTATTTATCCGTATTAAAATATACTGAATGGCACAAACACAAAGGATCAATGCGTGTACAAACAAAAATCAACCTTAGAAAATTTACTAATGTTGATGGACTGGACGACTGAATGAAACGGAGACTCAAATTGGACTCGAATATTAGAAATCGGATTGGAATAGACGTACCGGAATTAAAAATGGGTACTAAGAATATTTTAACAATGAAATTGACTGTCTCGACCCTTACTTCGTGGAATATGCGCCTAGATGTGAATTTGCAGAAGGTAGCAGACGTAATGCTCAAAGTCAAATATGATATACTGGCGGTTCAAGAAATTAGATGGCAGGGATGGGAGAATTGACAATAAGGGCGTCACCATGATCTACAGTGGACCTGTGATTAAGGCCGGATTGTTTAAAACAGTTAGAAAGTTACGTGATATCGGTCTAAATGTGCTAGGTGTGGTGTCTGATCAAGGTTCTAACTTCCAAAAATTAGTTAAAAGCTGCCTTAAATTGAGCACAGACAATGTTTTTTACGTAGATAATATCAAGCTTGTTTACTTTTGTAATGCGCCACACTTACTTAAATCTATGAGGAACATTTTTTGTTCTTACTGGTTTGAGTTACCAGAAGGAACTAGCAATAAAATGTATTTGGATACAATTTACAATTATGAAAAAAAAGGAATATAGACTCTGCCCAAATAATTTTCGAAAAATGAAAGTAACATATGCTTCTCAGATTTTTAGTCATTCTGTTGCAGTTGCTCTTAATACCTACATCGATTTTAACCTTCTACCGCTGGCGCCCCCTTTCTTTACATGACTGGTGGCGCCGGGTCTACCAGACCCAATTCTTTTTTGTATACCTTATTGTATTTACGGGTCATTTGTGTATACACGTTAAAGTAATTTATGATCAATAATATACTGCATTAGATGTACCGAACGAATACCCAACAATTACCAAACAAAATAATTTTATTGCTTGTTTCCTAAAACATAACAGAAAGGTAACAGTTATTCTAATAAAAAGGCATTATAAACAAAACAAAATAAAAATCCCTTCAGTGATCATAACTACAATGTGAGTTCTTTACACGTTTATACTTTTAAACGTTTGTCTACATAGTAAACAAAGAAATTGAGAGTGTGAGAGACAGATAAACTTTTTACATTTGAAACAATAATATATCGTCTTGGAATCTTTTAGACAACAATGGCATCGCTTTCTTATTCCCTGAGGAATTTCTTCCGGTTGTACCACATTAAAGGACGTTCCCGCAACTTCTTGTCTTCGCTCTCGCACTTCTCGTGGCAAATTTTGCTGTAAAGATCAACGCTTCAAGTGATCTTCTGATAAATTAATAGCAAGTGTCTTTAGGAATTGTCTCCTTATCGGGGGTGCTGCATCGGGATTATTGGCAGCAAACATAATCTGCGAGTTAGTTCCTGCCATGTTGAGTGAGGCATAAAATATTACCATGGGCCATCGTCGTGTGTTTCTAGCCACATCGTATGTCGCGCACAGTTTATCCAAGGTATCTACTCCGCCTTTCGTTTGGTTATAAAATGTTATGATCGACGGTTTCACCTTTTCGTTTGTTGACATATCAATTTCATCATCGTGATGTTGACTAGAAGCTAATATTACGTTTCTACTTTATTAGGAATATAAGAGACAATGGTAATGTCTTTCTGGAAGCCAAACATAGATGAAAATAGAGGACGTGGTTTCGTATTTACGAAGTCCTGAGGTAGTTCAGGTTTATTTTTTTTACAGTTCCAACATAAGTAAGCCTATGATCTCTTAGCAAAATATTTATGAGGGAAAACGTGGTGAATCAATTGTCGCACGTTAAGTTTCTATTGGTCCCTGATATAGGAGCTACCATTCGTTGCACAATACTGCAGGTGTCATTACGTACACGAAATGGACCTTCAGGCTGCTGGCCCACGTAAACCTCTAAATTAGAAACATAAAACATATTGGCATCCACTAGTGCAAATATTTTCATTCCATATTTATTTGGCTTATTAGGAATATACTGTTTGAAACCGCAGCGCCCTCTAAAGGCCTCCATTTTCTCCAATTGTGTAGGCGGATTTACAATTTTGAACAAAGGAATCAAATATATCTCGTATTGGTGCTAGTTTGTCTATTTGTTTTCTGGCCTCTCCCGTTGTTAAATCATCGAAACGTAAACATCTCAATAAAAATAAAAGCCTCTGCTGGGACATAGTAAGCCAGAATCTTTCAACACCTGTTGAGTTTCTTTCCCACAATTCTTCAGTACTTAGGCGGCTACTTTTTAAAACACCAGCTAAATATAATAAACCAAACAATGCTTTCAGTTCAACAATATCAGTAACTATTGCATATCTTTCTCTTGTATACTTCGACATCACGTTCGATATGTATTTGTTTGTGTTGTCAACAATTGAATTGAGCATTTCTTATGTAAAGAATAGTGACCAACATTCTTGAACAGATTTCGCATTTTTCGCAACTGCCCTGACACTTGGCAAATGGATGCGAATTATGTTATCTCTTCTTGTTATCACTCTTTTGTTTGGGCAACCTTTCAGTCATTTGGACGTTCCGTCTTTTCCAAGAAACTGTGGTACTCGTAAGGTTACTGCAGGAATATTCTCTTCATTACCCTCGTCGCTGTCCGCTTCTTGTTCGGTTTCACTGTCAGCGTCTCTATTGTCCACTATAACTTCTTCTTGAGCCAATTCCTCCTCATCATCGTCAGCTACCTCCTCACGTTCAAGTTCTTCCCAAAGTTTACGTAATCGTGCTTGCTCCCTTTCGTAACTCATACCTGCAACAACGATCAATTATCGAATATACAATCTTCCAATTTTGTATCATAGATCCATTTAAGTTGAGTTATTACAACAGCAAAAATTTACCTAATGAAATTATTTAGTACACAAGCACCGAAGTGGCGCTGGGTCTGTCAGACTTTTCACACAATATTTCGCAAACTATACAAACTATCCTCACACTCTCTGCAACGTGACTAATAGACATCAAATTAGGAAGGTACCCAGACGTACAGCAATATATCGCGGTAACGCGAAGAGTGCCGAACGAATACAGTAGCGTCGGGTCTGTCAGACTTGGCACCACCGGTGGAAGGTTAAAGTAACTGCTAAATTCATTAAAACAATTAATGATGTTTTCGATTTATTAACTTCGCGCCATTTAAATAATTTCAATGCATTCATGGGTACCCAACAACGTTTTCAGTTAATGGAAGAATTTGAAACTTTACTGAAAAATTTCCGTGTGGTAAATAGTGAAGGAAAACATTTAACTAATAAAATGAAATATATATTTGGGTGGCAGCTTACAATAAAATCAGTTAAAGCCCTTTGGGGTACATTAAAATCAAAGGGATACATATTTTTACTGACAAAAAATTCAAACCAAGACTGCCTTGAAAACTTTTTTGGACAAGTTAGAAACTGTTGTGCTAATTCAAGAAACCTTACGCCCATACAGTTTTCTACAGCATTCAAAAAGTTGTTTACTCTGAAGTATTTTGAGCATGTTAACGGCGCCAACTACATTAATGAATTGTTGTTAAATGTTACTCCAGACTTGGCAGAAAATTGTAAAGATCTCATTTTACCATCAAGAGAACCATCAAGTCTTTACAACTGATTACAGGAATCGAAACAGTACCAATTGCAACACGTTAGTTTCCGTTACTGGTTATTTATTAAAAAACTGTATGCAACAACATTACTACGACATATTTATTGCTTTTAATGAACGAAATACCTTAAGAAAAGAAACATCCATTGTTTCTCAAACAAAGGTATATGTAAGCAATACAAATTTTCCATTTGGTGGGCTCAATGTAACTAGCCTGAATTTTGGTTGCATGTGTTACCCAGCTTGAAGATATATTTGTAGATAGCTTCAATAAGTTAGCACTTAAAAATTGTATCGGAGCGTTGTTGAAGGATCTTTTTAAAAATGTATCATTTACTCCTTGTAAAAATTTATTTCTCATCTCTTTATTCAAGAGTGCGTTTATATTACACAAATCGTGAAATAAAACTTATAAAATCTTATAATCCTAATACAAAATTTGTAATTAATTCCTTTTTGCTTTGCTTTATAAGTTTGATTTAGGATCTACATCTACAGAATTGTCAACTAAAATTCAAATCACTCCTCCTAGTTTAAAAACAGAGTATAGTAATTGATAAATGTAAAACGAATCTGTCAAATCAACCAATTTTAATAGACATTCCATTTTCAATTTGACAAATTAAAAGTTTCCAGCATTATTATGAATGTCTCAAATTAAGACCCTACATAAACAAATTTTCCACACTCGTATAAATGAACGGAAAAGGCAGTGTTTTTCTCAAAATAATCATGCACACTATTGGTATTTCCTCGACAACCGCCTCCGTGCTACGGCGGCGAGAGTCCTAGTTCTCGTCACACAGAGACGACGGTGAGGTGAGGGAGCGGCGGACAGGTGTATTGTTCCTAATAGGAAGTGACACGTTCAATAAAGTATGAAAATGTATTCCATGAAATATTCATGTCTGGCAGAGTTGCCATGGATCCGTGCGCGAGCTTGTCATGTACGATTTTCCAAGTGAATGCAGCATCAACCACTTGCTACATTAGCCAACTCTTGATATTCACTTGTTCTGATGCTTTGGTTGTTCAATTTAATGCTTCCAAACAGGTACGATGTTAGTGAAAACTCGACAATCACGAACATTTTTGGAGAAATGAATAATGAAAACTGAGTTTGTTTTCTACTATGAATGCTGGATATGTTTTAGAAGATATAAATATCAATTAATTGCATTTTACTAGTAAAAACAACATAAATACACGTACTCAACATATCCAGAATATTCCATTTTGTTTCAGATCAGACACATTTTTCACAGATCTCACACGCAACAAAAGCTATTCGGTGAAGCAAAAGTGCAATCTATGCATTTTTCTATTATTCTTTGATATAAAGAGCTACATCTGATTGCTTTCATGCTATCCATCTAGAAACATGTGTCTTTTATAAATGTATACAAGATCTTTATCGCTAAACACACATTCAACACCAAATTATACTGCCGAGCAAAAAATGTAGGTCACTTTAAATAACTTGAACATTAAATGTATCAGCTTATATCGGCAAATTGTAAATTTACCTACTGCATTTTCGTAACTTTTAAATATGGAATCAGGCAACATAATTTAATTTTATTATGTCTTATTCTTGAGAAAAAACGTAAATCTACATTTTAAATGAAGTTCGAATATTGTTATTGGGAACGAAATGAAGGAATAAAATTTAGCATTATTGAAAAATTGATAATGATAACGATAACTAATAACGTGTTTTACCCCCTCTTGCATTATTGACTGCCTCCATTCAATGAAGCATATTCTGAATAAAATTAAGGATTACATTCTGACTCATGTTATCCCACTCCTGCAAGAGCAACTCTCTCAGCTCCTGGGCAGTTCTTGGGGCTGGTGTATGCCTTCGGATACGCTGCCCTAACTCATCCCAGACATGTTCGATGGGATTCATATCTGGACTACCTGCTTGCCAATTAAACCGGCTAATTCCTACTTCATCTAGATAGTCACTTACAAGTCTGGCAGCGTGTTGTCTTGCATTATCATTCATGAAAATGTCTTGCTTGCCCGTTGTAACCATGAAAGGCACAACATGATCTTCCAGGACCCCCGTTACATATCTGTGAGCTATTATAGAGACATTTTCTACGAAAACCAACTCTGTGCTTGCTTCTGAAGTGATACCTGCCCAAATCATAACAGATCCACCAACAAATTTACGTCTATGGTCAACGCAAGCACGGTCGTATCTTGCTCCGGGCCCTCTTCATACTCGTCGACGTCCGTCTGGTCCATTGCATAGCAATTTTGTAGCCGGATCTCGGACTATATATAATAATGAAATTTGAACAAAATTAATACACATAGACTCATTTCTTCCCTTCTTAAGGACGTTACATTGGTAGGAGCTTGAGAAAACCCTAAGTCGAAAGACGGGCTACTCTATCAGATACGATACTACCTTCATTCATAGTCAATTAATGCTGTTGAATTTATGCACGGGTTGAAATAAATTGACTTACCACTTTTTAAAACTTATATTGAATGACAAAATACATCATCGTATGAACAAAACTAAATCAAAACATGTAAATTATAAATAGTGAGCAATATTGCCAATGAAATAAGGTAGCCCAACACATTTTAAAATAGGATAATTACATATATATCTTAATTTTCCTCACATTTTCTCTTAATTATAGCATTTTGAACATAAAAACCAGAGTTAATCTGGGATATATTGAATTTTTTACTATCCTTAGGGTAAGTCCGGTATAGTTGGACCACTTTTATTGAAATTAACAAAACTTCATCGAAATGTTTAGTAAGATTCTGAATATTCGTGTAAGTATTTATTACATACAAGAGTACAGGTTGGTGATAATAAAGCTAGAAAATATTATTCTCAAAAATATAAAACTAAAAAAATATAATTGCAAAAAATTTGGGTTAGACGGATCTTCTCCGGTTTAGATGGACCATCGACATCGGGAGAGACGGACCAGTAGAAAATGTATTCCTAGAGCTAATGAAAAATGTCTTAAATAATAATTAACATATAATTTTAACTAATAGTAGCACACAAAAACATTTATTTCTTTTTTGCAGCTATTTTTCCACATTCATTGCATAAGTTGGTATAACCAGTACATCCTTCATGCGTCCAACCTTTGCAAATAATGCAACAGAGCCATTCATCTTTTTTTTTGTACTAAGAAACTCCTCCCCACAGCCTATGCACTCAGCATTGTCTACTGTTTCACCGTCACTACTCTCATCATCTAGTATAGGGCTATCAGAATCAGAGGAGTCTGAGGTAGGAACTGTTGCTCTTCTTAACGGGCGTTTTACCTTTTTTAAAATATTTTTTTGCTTCTTTAATGGAGCTGTAGATAAAGGACGTTTCTTGTTCTTCACAACTTCGATATTTTCAGGCGAATTAAGAACTTCTGCAAGTTGACGTCCGCGTCTCTTGACTTTTTGCAAACACGCAGAAACAGGAATTGGTGATATGTCATCCAGAAGCTTCCCAGGTGTGACTGTTTTTGTAGACGGAGGCGTATTAATTACTTTATCAGTATGATGAGAACAACTTGGCTGTGGAGAATCATTAGTGAATGACACATCGTTGTTGACAATATCCGTATTGGACGGCAAGGAAGCTTGGATATTGTTTTCTGCAGAAGCAAAATCAGCGTTTTCCTTTGGAGTAAGGTAAGCGTAATCTGGGATTGCATCGGGCCAAAATGGCGCGGTAACTCCCATCATCTTTGGCTTTGAAAAAGTGTTCATTAATCTTTTCGTTTTTTATTATTTTTATGTAACAGTATTTCGTTACAATAACTGTGTTCATTGTAGTGTACTTATATATGTTTAGATTTGTCTGCATTGTGTATTTTGCTCACTTTTGTATTTAATATAATTTAAAAATGCTTGCCCGTGAATCAATGAATAAATAAATAAACAGTTTCCATGTACCTATTGTTGTCTTCTATTGCTTTGATTTCCTGTATGGCTTCAATCCATTCTTATTTGAGTAGCTTCACTAAATGTTAGCGTAACATAATCATTGAGTGAACGTTGTTTAGTTTTTTGTTTTCTCCCCTTTTCCTTTTTGGTTTTATTATTTTGAGAACAATTGTTTGTTTCTTCTTCTGATTTCGCACTTTCGCTTCACTTCATCAATCAACTCTTTTTCTGATTTTTTTTCTTCATTTTCATTGATCTGTCCTTCCTGTCCTATTCTTGATGTTCGTTGCCTCCCATGTTATTAAGTGTCACATTTTTTTTAGTCACGAGGGGGTTAGGGTTCAGGTGCCCTAATTGTTGCCGCTCAGCCATTGATTGGCTTATTGTGCACCCCCACTCACAGGTATTAAGCAGAGTCCCATCCTAAATTCTTAGCGAACATTGAGATCGTCGGACTATATTTTCCTGCATTGCCTCCTGATTTGTGCCTAGGAAGATATCTAGACAGGAGGCTCGCCTTCTGCACAGGGCAGGGCAATCGAAGACCACGTGCTTTGCGATTTCTTCTACTTCTCCACACATCCTGCAAATGGGATTTGTTATTTCAATCCCCATTTTCAATAGGTGTGCGTTGGATATCCAGTGGCCAGTTATGAATCCTAGCACTTTTCGCAGTTCTTTCCTACCCAGTCTAAAAGCATTTGCTGCGTAGGAACTCGATGGTCCTTTTAGCATTCTTTTGGACTGAGCATGTCCCGTGATTCTGTTCCAGGGCTTTTGGTGTTCAAGCGACACCCAGTTGGAAACAGTTTTTCGTACGGCGCTGTATGAAACGCCGTATGCTGGTTCTGGTCCTATGAGGGTGAGATGAGCGCCTTTCTTGGCACACTTATCAGCTCCCTCATTTCCAGCTACCCCTGTATGGCTTGGCACCCAAGTAAGAATTACTCTATTGTCTTTTGCCAAGGTTTTCAAGGTATTGTGACAGTCCCACACTATCTTCGACGTATAGCTGTGGTTTGCTACGGCCAAAAGGGCCGCCCGACTGTCCGTGTTCACATAGATGGTCTTTTTGTTATATTTCCTGTCTATGCATGTTCTGTCGCATTCGATTAGTGCAGCTATTTCTGCTTGAAATACGGTCGTCATTTTTCCAAAGCAAACACTTATGCTTTGCCTGGGTCTGACGCCGTAAACGCTTGCTCCTATACCCGTTAGAGTCTTTGACCCTTCGGTATACCAGGTGATACTGTTCAACATGCGTTGAGGTTCTCTCTGGGCTCATTCGGATCTGCAACTCAAGTTGACACGATATGGTATCTCAGTTTCCACGACCTTGGGCATTCTGTCAGGTGGCATTTCGATGATGTCGCACCTCATGGTGTCGTGTATTTTAGTATGTTTCATAGCATGGTGCTTGCACTGCATTCTGTGTGCAGTCATTTTAGCCTCCCCCTGTATATAGAGATCTAATGGTGGGATGTTTAGCAGTATTTCCAATGATGCGGTTGGGGTGCCCTTCATGGCGCCTGTAATGCTCAGACACGCAGCTCGCTGCACTTTAGAAAGCGTTTTGGCGGCTGTGCTTTGCTGAACTTTAGGCCACCATGCGACCTCACCATACACCATCATTGGTCTGATTAATCTTCAAGTGTCACATAGTCATTCTCCTCATTTGTGTCATCTTTCTTATTCCAATAATATTATTATTTTAATTCTGTTTTTTCTTGTTGTTTTCCAAATATAACTATCAAAATTCGCAATCTACTTGACAGATACTGACATGCCAATTTCAAGTAGCAGAAGACATATTTTTTCAGATTAACAAATAAAATAGTAGGTGGTGGATATGGTGGCATCCTTCAGCCTAGGCATGAGATACCTCTTCACTGAAGAGAAGGTACGCTCTAAAAATTGTAGATATATGGGAACACTTTGTTATTTTATTGGTCATTTTATATAAGGCATTTTTTATATAGATTTACTCTTGGCAAAGCAATAATTTCTGATAGAACTGTGCCTGAAATATTATTGGCAGAGTTTTATATTTAATAAGACAAGAATCCCCAATTGAACTAGATAAGGTAATGTTTAGAATATCTCATAACATGTAAAGAATGCCATCAATATCCCCTAAATTCAACCCTGCTCGCGATTCCACCGACACGGCGAGAAAACAACTGACAGTTATTGCATTTTCAACGTTGTTCTCTCCTCCCTCCCGCTCTCCTTCTCCACCTTCCATCCCTGCGACCCTTTCCAGAACTGGCACGGCCGCTGCTACGATAATAGTAATCATCGTAATGGCACTGGTACAGCTCACCCCGCATCCCGAATCCCTCGAAACCCCCGAGCACCTCATTTAACGAATAATTCTGTCTTGTTTCCGAAATATCACGAATATTCTGTGAAATGGGTGACGGGTGCTATGCCACTCCTGATGTTGCTTTTACTGCTTATTAGATGACACTCGGTTTTTGGTTGTAGGTGGATTGTTGATTTATTCAAGGATTCAATTTTTTATTTGTACTTCAGTTTGAAGAACAAAAGACGAATAAATAAAAAATGTGACATATTTAAATGATATACTCATAGGTTTAAAATAACCTTATACCATAAACATTATAAAAAACAGCATGAATCAAACCCCTTATCGTCCCGGGACCCAAAACTCCATTGAACATAACTCGCCTTGGTACAAATGTGCATAGAAAAAAAGTTATCAAATGCAAATTGATTTCTTCAAATTTATGGTTTGTAATAAAAATTGACAATTTTCCAAAACAAAAATGAGCGAATTATTGTGCCTCGTAAAAATCGGAGATACGGCCTCTTTTTGTATCCCACAAAAACTTTGTAGTACGTTTGGAGAAGACCAAGGTAACAACAGCTCCATTCATATTAGCTAATAACTTTTCAAGAGCTGTTAAATGAAGATTATCCATGATGGGATTTTTGCCATTGATTAATAACAGAATACGTGTTCTACGAACCATGGAGGTTAGAGAGAAGAACGATTGCTGTATAAAAAAGTGTCCCAGAAATATGGACCTAAAGTGAGGCGCTGCAATCGCTAAGTTGTCTCGAGCTCAGCCAATCAAAACGTCTGTCGTATTCCATAGTTATGGCTATTAGCTATTAAATTTCAAATAGCTCCTTAACACATTCACTGCCGATGTAACACACCCTGATACATCGACTACATTGACGAGATGCCGCTGAATCAACTTCGGTTTTTCGGCAACTGAAATTCAGCATTTCCTATAGATAGTAGGGACATTCTCCTCGTGCTTGGTTTTTGTGAGGTTAGGTTCATTTGTTTTTGATATGGCGGATAATGACGATCAAATTCCAGGGTGCTGTACACCTAAAAGAAAGTGTTCTTTATGGGATACAAAGCGTTTTTTGACCCAAAAAGAAATTGAAGAAGCTGCATTGAATGCATTTTCGGATAGCGGAAGTGAATTTGCATTGTCGGATGATAAGTTGAGTGATTATAGCACGGAGTCATCTCATAGTGATGGCACCGGCTATGGTGAGCTACAGCCCAGTTGTTTTTAATAGTTAGTATTATTTTTATTGCAGAAAGAGATGAGATACATGATGTGGCCCATATTACGGCAGAAACTGTGGAGACACATATAGCCGATAAAGGTAAAAAAAATATGTGTCTGAAGTTACATGGGGAGAGGCAGCTAGCATCCCCGAAATTACATTCATTGGAAACCCCGGCCTACGTGTTCCGGATCCAGGGGCAATGCCTGCTGCTTATTTTTCGCTACTTATAGATGATGTTTTTTCAACGATGGTTGTTGAAGAAACGAATTTGTATGCAGAAGAAATTTTTATATCTGGTGCAAGTGTTGAATCTAGAATATCGGATTGGAAACCTCTGACTTTATCTGAGTTCAAAATATTTTTGGGTTTATGGCTGCATATGGGTACAATTCAGTTGAATCGTATGCAAGATTATTGGTTACAACAAGAATGTTTCCTATACCTTGTTTTCCAAATTATATGAGTAGGAATCGCTTTTTGAAAATAATGCGTTGCCTTCACTTAGCCAGGACACCTATACCCGGGGAAGGTAACACTATAGACAGAATGTGTAAGATAAGGCCTGTTCAAAATTATATAAACAATAAAATGGATTAGATATACTATCCAGGAAAAGAACTATCGATAGATGAGTCTATGTTGTTGTGGAGAGGGAGATTACATTTCAGACAGTATGTGATGATCTCAAAAAGACATTGTTCAAAAAGACATTATCAAAATAAAAGACATTATCAAATTTGTGTAAATAATAATTTCAATGTGGTTAGTGAGCATCGATCTATTAAGGTCAGGTAAACATAACAAAAGCACGTCCGCTGTAAAAATATCACATTCCCATGATCAGGAAGGTCAAGAGTACGGACCACTGACTCATGAGTTCGAATACTTCCTATAAATAGAAAGGTTCGACAATTTCAGGATGGTTTATTATTATTATTTTGAATAGTACAAATGTATATAATGTGTATCTATAATTTATGTTAGTAATTCTTAATTATATTTTATCCCAGTGAGTTTTAAACGATGTTATTTATTCAACCCTAAAAGAAATGGTTACAAGGTAAGTGTTTCTCAAAGATAAATCGTTTTATGGTTAAAGAAGTCTATACGAGGGGCACTTACTAAGTAACCACCACAAGTATCTGAAAAATACAAAACATAAGTATGGGCTAAAGTTATACACCCTGACTGAACCCAATATATTAAGGCTACGTTCCATGTTATATACTGGAGCAGCCGATGACTATGGTGGAAAGGGACATGCTGAAAAAAATTGAATTAGCGTTAATGGAAGGCAAAATGCCCAACTTCTGTCCTGGGGGAGCTCCAACACTAATAACTGGGGTGAGTACCTTATTAATTACCTATTAGAGTCAAATTTAACTTTATTGAATCAGCCAACTTCCAACAAAGAAGGGGGAATTTGCTGGACATTACTTTGGCCAGCCACTTTGTGGCTACGAAAATTAAGGACTGGGAAGTACTGGAAGAAGACTCAGCTTTGCACCACAACTATACATCCTTAACTATTAAGTCGACCCACACGAAAGAGACTTTGAGATACCCCAAGAATATAGATTGGGAATCATTCCGGAAGGAATTGGAAATCAATCTGGCCTCACTTGATCCAGTCTCAGGGCGAGGGATTGAGAGAATGGCATGCGACATCAACAGCGCCATAATGAACTCCTACACCGAGGCCTGCCCCGAAACGGTCAGAACGACCAACAGAAATGCACGTTGGTGGAACAGGAAGCTCGAATCGATGAGAAGGAACGTTCGAAGACTGTACAATCAGTGTAAAGCACAGGAAACTGGCACAGCCATACGAAGGCGCTCACGGAATTCAACAAAGCAGTGAGGCAAGCCAAGAGAGGCTCATGGACAAATTTCTCTCAGGACATTGAGAATGTCTATGACTGCGCAAAACTCCACAGAGTCATGGCTCAAAATCCAGTCATCGTTCCAGAGACCGTATTCAAAGAAGACGGCAGAAGACGACACTAGCAGTACTGCTCAGTACGGACTTCCCTCGATCCACCGAAATACAAGTCGAAGCAACAAGCGAAGCCAGAGAAAAACGGCAACTTGCCCGTGGGCTGATAACTGGACTTGTGCAAAGTCCATAGTCACATATGGGTCTGTGCCATGGGCTATCCAATCCTGTGATTTCTTCAAGGCGCCTGGAATGGATGGAATCTTCCCAGTGCTACTCCAAAAAAGCGCCGACATGATAACTCCAAGACTTGCAAGTCTGTTTAGACTAAGCTTAGCCACAGGAGTTATAACTACGGTGTGAGAAATCTCCAAGATGGTATTTATACCGAAACCTGGAAGACCCACGTCCGATACTGGAAAGGGTCATCGCCCAATAAGCCTCTTGTCATTTCTTCTCAAGGGAATAGAGAAGATGATAGATATGCATCTGAGGGTCACAGTGCTAGGTAACAAGCCGCTAGACCCTAACCAACATACCTACCAAAATGGTAAATCGTGCGAAACATCCTTGCATAGCTTGGTGGGTAAGACACAGCAAGCAATTACTTACCAAGAAGTTGCACTGGCTGTGTTCCTGAATATCGAAGGAGCATTTGACAGCACGAGCACTCGCTCAATAGCGTCAAAGCTGAAATCCAGGGGCACAGACAGGACAATCACCCTGTGTGGTGTCACAAGAGAGGTGAAGACAGAAAGAGGATGTCCACAGAGCGGTGTTCTGTCACCAAACCTGTGGAATCTGGTAGTCGACGACCTCCTTGTTGCACAAAACGAACAGGGATAGTTGACGACATTGTTATTCTAATACGCGGAAAACACGTGGGCATCTACCTGGAACTAATGCAGAAGGCACTGCTCGTAGTGAGGAAATGGTGTGATGCGGAAGAATTGTCTGTCAATACCTCGAAAACCATCATGGTATCATTCACAAAACCGCGAATTGTGAAGATCACTAGTGTGCCAAAACTTTTCGGCAATCAGATAAAGGTTGCCAGGGAAACAAAATACCTAGGAATCCGATTAGATAACAAGCTAGCCTGGAACAGCCATCTAGCGAGCATCACAAGTCGTTCTCAGATCACGCTAATTACGCTGACTCGAGCAATTGGGTGCACCTGAGGTCTAACTTCGTCAATGGTAAACTGGTTGTACACTAGAGTAATCAGACCAATAATGGTGTACGGTGCAATTGTGTGGTGGTCTTAAGTCCAGAAAGCACAGCCGCTAAAACACCATTACGGCGCCATGAAAGGCACTCCAACCGCAGCATTGGAAATACTGCTAAACATTCCACCAATAGATCTATACATACAGGAGGAGGTTAAAATGGCTGCATATAGAATGCAGTGTAATAACTACTGGTGCAAGCACCATGCCATTAAACATACAAAAATACACGACACCATGAGATGCGACATCCTAGAAATGCCACCTGACAGAATGCCCAAGATCCTGGAAACTGAGATACCATATCACGTCAACTTGAGTGGCAGATCCGAATGGGCTCAGTAGGAACCTTAACATATGTTGAACAGTATTACCTGGTACACCGACGGGCCAAAGACCCCAACGGGTACAGGAGCAGGCGTCTACGGAGTCAGATCCAGGCAAAGCATAAGAGTTTGCCTTGGTAAGCTGCCGATCGTATTTATTTCATGCAAAAAAAGCTGCACTAACCGAATGCGACAGAACATGCATAGACTGGAAATACAACAAAAAGACTATCTATGTGAACACGGACAGTCGGGCGGCTCTGATTGCCTTAGCAAGCCACAGCTATACGTCGAAGATAGTGTGCGACTGTCATAATACTTTGAAACCCTTGGCAAAGGCCAATAGGGTAATTCTCACTTGTGTACCAAGCCATTCAGGGGTAGCAGTAAATGAGGGAGCTAATAAGTGTGCCAACAAATGAGCTGATCTCACTCTCATGGGACCAGAACCAGCATACGGCATTTCATATAGCGTCGCAACAAACCCCCTTTGTAGGATGTGTGTAAAGGTAGAGGAAACCGCGATCACGTTATCTTTGATTGTCCTGCCTTGTTCAGAAGGAGAGCCTTCCTAGAACAAATCAGGAGGGACTGCAGGAAAGTATAGTCCGACAAATCTCACTGTTCGCCAAGAAATAAGGATGCGATTCTGCATAATATCTGCGAATGGGGGTGCACAATAAGCTAATTAATGGTTGAGCGTCAATCATTAGGGCACCCGAACCCTAACCCCCTCGTGACTAAAAACAATGGAAGGCAATCTTAATTTGGGACATTCAATTTATCAAGACAACTTTTACAATAATTATTCAATAGCTACAAAACTTCTTAGTAAAGAAACGTATGTTACTGGTACTCTTCGTAAGAATAGGAGGGATAATCCTAGAAACTAATTAACACTAAATTAAAAAAAGGACAATCTCAAACAGTGTACGCTAATGGTGCTATAACTAAATGGCACGATAAACACGACGTATTAGTTTTGTCCACGGAAATTACTTGAGAAAATGTAGAAATTGTAAGAAAAAGAGGAGACATGCATATAAAGCCAAAGTCTGTCGTCATTTATAATAAATTCATGTAGCCATTGATCGCCAAGATCAAATGCTTGCGTATTATCCAAGCAAAAGTAAAACGATTCGTTGGTACAAGAGATTGTTCATCCAGTACATGTCAATGATGATTGTAAATAGTTATTTTCTTCGTCAGAAATTGACAGAAAATAAGAAAAACTTCTTTTGAGTTTAGACTTGATATAGTTTATTTACGATAAAAAAACGATGACGTTGCAGAACAAAATATTGTGATGTGGCCAAGCTGTAGATTTTCCCTTTACTTAACGAAAACTAGAAAAGTCAATCTGATGTTAGATTGACAGTTCTTCTTTTTCATTGTTCCGTGCCTCGTAGGGCGTAAGTCAAAAATATTTATTTAAAAATAAAAGGCTTGTATGATAGGCTTGATTAATTTAATATAAATATTTATTCATGAAAAACTATGGATAATATATAAGAAACAATTACCAATCATTCTACATTCGAATTACCATTTAATTATTCAACATAGAAGAGGGTTAAATGACGAACTGTAGGCTCTTATACTTTATTCTATGCACTATAGAACCATCTTCAAGAGCACTGCAAGGGTTTACGCTAAGAGGAATCAATATAACTGTAATCATCTTCATGCAAATTTAAATATTGTTTCTTTATACAATATCTATTATATTTATTATAATAAAAATAGAATGGAAAAGAAAAATATAGATACACAAAATAAAATTTTGTTACAAGATATAAAAATAAAAAATCTCCCATTTTGCCAGTATTATTTATGTAGAGATACTGTGGTCGTTGTTTTAATTTGTGTATTACAAAATAACTGTACCTAATTGATTTAATAATAGTTATTAGTGATTGTGAGAAGGTGGATATAAAGCAAATTGGATAAAAATATGCAAAAAATAAAACAAAAGATTTCCACTACTCCACTACAAAATCATCACTATCTTCATCGCCACTGTCAAAATTAATAATAAGTGGAGGCACATCCTGCCTATCAAATACTACTTCTCTATCCCACCCATCTTGTATAATTTTTTCTGTGTGCTCTACTGTCTTTGACTAAATATCAGGAGTCACTTTTTCTAAAGCATTTTTCCAAACACCTTTTGCTTGTTCTGTTGAAGAACCATTAGTTCCCACATGATCTCTATAGAATTTTTCAACTATTCCCCAAATATGTTCAATTGGGTTGAACATACAGTGGTAAGGGGGAAGTCGAAGCACTTTGTGACCATATTTTTCAGATAATATGTCAGCTTCATATACTGTTGGTGATTTATTTCTACAAAAATGCATATATTTAAACAAAATAAGTTATCTAAGTATTACCATAATATATTGAAAAATGTTTATATCAACTTAACGTTGTACTAAATTCAATAATTGGATTTCCAGGAAAGTATTTTCAAAAGGATTATCTTTTTGTATCAACCAGTTCTGTATATCAGCCTTTTTGGTAGCTGTTGTTGTACTTTATTGATCATTGTACTGTGATAACTTGTATTATCCATTACAACTGTGGCAGGTTCTTCCAAGTTCACTAAAAGCTGGTATTCAAACCAATGCAAAAAATTGTCTCGGTTCCTTTCACCGTGGTAATCACCATCTTGTTTTTTGGAAGAAAAAACCAGCCCTGCTCCAGGAAGAAATCCAGAAGAGGAACCAGCATGCAATACTATATACCTACAATAAGGAAATCACAAATTACTACTAGGTTTCCTAGATAGACTGCATAGCTCAAAACAACTATTAATAATTATATAGATTTAAATAAAATAGTGTTACTAGTAAATATTTGCAAAGGACTTAAAATGGCAGGAATATTAGTACATCATAAATTGATTGCTAAATTTTATTATTCAATTACCCTGGACCACCAATTTTTGTTTTTTTCACGCTTCTTTGATTAGAATATTGCCAAGAACGCCCAACAGTACCGTCTTAAATATCCAGGTCTCATCCGAAAACACAAATTGATATAAACCTTCCCTTTTTATCTTGGCATATTCATGTAGAAAATGTACACGTTTTAATGCAATATGTGGCAACTCCATTAAATCACGACAAACATCATCTTTTTGGTATTTGAATCCAATATTTTTCACTATCTTCCAGAGTGATGTTAAACAACCATTGAAGAGTTCACGCTCCTGGAGTTTGTCTCTTAAAGTTTTCAAGGTTATGTGTTCCTCTGAAAAAATATTGTGTTAGTTAATTGTGAATAAAATAAAACAGTAAATTCAATAAACTCACTGTTTCCATACATTTCGTATATCACATTTCGGAAAGCATATTGATCAAAGTTATCAGGGTCACTTTTTCTAAAGCCTTTTTCCAAACACCTTTTGCTTGTTCTGTTGAAGAGCCATCAGTTCCCACATGATCTCTATAAAAAATTTTAACTATGCCCCAAATATGTTCAATTGGGTTGAACATACAGTGGTAAGGGGGAAGTCGAAGCACTTTGTGACTATATTTTTCAGATAATATGTCAGCTTCATATACTGTTGGTGATTTATTCCTACAAAAATGCATATATTTAAACAAAATAAGTTATCTAAGTATTACCATAATATATTGAACAATGTTTATATCAACTTAACGTTGTACTGAATTCAATAATTGGGTTTCCAGAAAAGTATTTTCAAAAGGAATATCATTTTGTATCAACCAGTTCTGTATATCAGCCTTTTTGGTAGCTGTTGTTGGTACTTTATTGATCATTGTACTGTGATAACTTGCATTATCCATTACAACTGTGGCAGGTTCTTCCAAGTTCACTAAAAGCTGGTATTCAAACCAATGCAAAAAATTGTCTCGGTTCATTTCACCGTGGTAATCACCATCTCGTTTTTTGGAAGAAAAAACCAGCCCTGCTCCAGGAATAAATCCAGAAGAGGAACCAGCATGCAATACTTTATACCTACAATAAGGAAATAACAAATTACTACTAAGTTTCCTAGATAGACTGCATAGCTCAAAACAACTATTAAGAATTATATAGATTTGAATAAAATAGTGTGACTAGTAAATATTTGCAAAGGACTTAAAATGTCAGGAATGTTATCAATTTCAACAGTAGGTTTTATGTGATGTCTCTTTTTAGGTGGGCTTTTAGGCTGTTCACCTCTATTATGCTTGGCGGCAATACGGTTAGGTGGTAACGCTAAGTTGTAAAGCTTCTGCAACTCTCATGAATATAATTACTTCAATTTATGAAAGAATAATATATTATCAAGTTTAATTAACCTAACCTAACATTAAAAGAATTTAATCATTTACATTTAAATATGTAACAATAATATTAATAATGATGAATACAAATAGCGAATACTATTACTTACGTCTCTTACAGCAGTAAGCGGGAGAAGCGCGCCCCCATTTCAGCATTCTCCTTCAAAATAGCTCAACAAAGATGTTACCATCTCTTGACATTTTCTGTTCAGCTGCTTCGGCATTTTATTAACCACACACTGCAGATTTGCCTAGATAATTAGTTATGAAAATAACTGTTTTTTTAATCTTAAAGAAGCAATAAATTCAAAAGGACCAAAAAAACTTGTGAATATTAGACGATGATCGAATGTCAATAAACGTCAAAACACACTGGGGAATTTTACCAGTTGATTTGACAACGTCTTGAAGTTTTGCCAACCCGTTAGCTGTAAATTGCCCTGGCTGTTGAGGATAAATTGTATTCACGGTTGGTAAATTAATATTCATTCTGATAAGCAGGAAAGTAACTAAAAATGACATCATCGTCTTTTTATCGTGTATAAACTATAGCATTCAACATCTGTTATCATTCAAAAATCTACCACCTCCATTATATATTGACTTTTACTAGTCAGCATTTACCATCTAAATATCGTAATTTCTATACCGGGAGGCATATGCGTAAAAGACAAGGTTTGCTAGAAGTATAAAATACAAAAATTAACTCCATTTTTTTGTAATACCTGTCCTGATTTACCTTGATTGTACACGCAGCCATGTTTTCGAGTGTACCATACTAAATAACAATTTTTTGAGTCGTTTTTTCAATTTTTTGAATTTTTTTCCAAGAAACTTCAATTTTACTTTTATAACTTTTGTTAGTTTTTTAATAAAAAATATTTATCATTGTCTGGACGTATTAGTTTTTACAATATGGTAGTATTTTGAATGTGTATCAATGTGTGATACAAACGGAACTACTTTATGGTAGTATGCCGAAGTATCGACGCTTTTGTTTAAGTGAAATCATAAAAATTGGCATATACCGCTTTAGTTTATGTTAGAAGAAATACAAATACAGTGTGAAAACATTTTTTTTAAATATTATTATTGGCCCTTAAGCATGACAAAAAAAATTGGTCAGAAGCGAATGTGTTAAGCACTGTTGCCGGGTACTTAAAATTTTAAAGGGACCCTTTAAAATAAATAATTTTTAACAGGCGTCTAAAATGTATCCTTGCAGAATAGCATTGCAACTAAAAATGTTTAGAGGCACGTTAAAAACTTATTTTTAAGAGGCATCTAAATTTCAAACGTTTCAACAGAATAGACACCAATATGAGTTAAACAGAAATAAATAAAAACGAAAACAAAAAAGTTCTTAGGAAAACTTATAGTTACCTACAATATGGTTACAGCAATAAGATAGATACATTTCGTTATACTTCCCTTTGGTATATCTGATAATTAGAATTCATGTATCTACTCTAGTTATTGCATGGCAATTCGACTGTTATCTCCCTTAACTTATCTGTTCGAACGAAGCTACTGATTGGAATGATCATATTTTTTGCTAATTGTTCGGAATCGCTTTCAGTATTGTTTTCAACTGTTCGTTTCATGATGAACGTTTTGTTGTTTGCTTGTTGTAATGCCGTTCGTTACATCTGGGATTTTAATTAGAGCCTTTTGTTTGATTTCAATCAGGACGATAGCTAGTAAACATATTTGCCGGCATGAGTATTCGTTAATTTCCAATCGTATCGAATGTATATGTATGTATATATCTTTTTAAGTGTGAACACAATACACGAGGCTTTGATATTGTTCGTACAGAGAATATAATTAAAAGTTTTGTTCTCTTAGCTTTTACTGAGCACAACCTTTCAGTAGTGTAGTTGGATTTTTATGACCAAAGTTCAGGTACAAATCTTATAGTAGGATTTCAAGTAAAATTTTGTTTGTTTATAAAGACAATAAAGACGGAAAAAGAATTGAAAGATCAGATATGACTAATAGGGGTAAATAATAAAGTTTATAATTAGCCAAATTTAGAAAACTATATAATTAAAAATCATAATTCACTGAAATAAGGGGAAAGATAAAACGTCAACTCCACTTATCTTTTAATAAATATGAAGCTATTAAAAAATTATTCCATTGATAAAATATTGCACTTGAGAATGAAATTAGAGACTTCTTAAAAACGCAAAATTCTGCCTCAAAGCATTCGCTTCCCGGAATACGGGCACACACAGAACTACTGTAAAAGGTAACCAAGATGTGTCAAATGCATTGAGAAACACCTAATCCAAGACTGTGATAAACCCAAAAATGTAAGCCACTGCCAAGAATTTCAATCAGCGAACTATAGAGGCTGTAGTACTTAGTACTGCGAAAACTCTACAAATACTGCAAATAAAAATACATAACGTTGGTGTCAATACAATACCTTGTATCTCCTTGGAAAGTTATTACACAGGAACGAAAAAAAAACTTTTAGAAATCTTACCGGTTCTTGCTTTGAAATTGTATGTTACCTATCTGATTCGTGGGCATTTTTATTAACTATCTCAAAGATTTTGCTCAATAATTATTGAATCTGTAATTATTCATGGAGATAGGTGGTATTGCACAATAATATTTGTCAAAGAAAGGAGATACTTGGTATTGCAATAAAACAATATGAATTTCACGAACAAGAACTCTATTTTGTTGCTTAATATTATAGTTTCAATATAATTGACAGTATTCTAGTAGGTGACTTAAAGTGACATAAATGAAAAAATGATTTTTCAACTATTTACGAGTATGAACAAATTATCATAAAATGCCCAATAATTTTTATGAAGCTTGGTTTTTAATTCCTGCAGATGGGTGTACTTTTTTTGGGTAATTGGAAGTGTTCCAGAATGTAGTTTTTGAAATTCTTCGAATTTCTTGTTTGCTTTTTTGGGACGCTGCGGTAAAGATTTTAAAAAATTGTCCTCAAAACTAAGTTTATATTGGATTTCTCCTCTCTCGTATTTTAAAGCTCGAATATCAGTTACAGTAGGTTCGTTCAATTTCCTTCCAGGATGAATGGATTCGTAGAGAAGGTCTTTATTAAAGTTATAAAAGAACTCAAAAGTCGGACACACAACTTCAAATGGTTTAGGATTTGCTCGAGCTTCCGCTGTGATTCGGTGATAGTCATTAGGAATTGAAATGGTTTTATTCTTCAACTTTTTCTCGATGGTTGCGTGTACGCTAACGCATTCTATATTGGTATAACCTCTTATCAAGAATTTTCGAATAATCTTGACATCATACTGATAGGAAAGTGAAAGTAAAGCGTTCGCTAAAACCGCATTTCGATTTTGGTAGGTGCAGCCATCAGAGAAAATTATAATCGGTTTTTGTCTGTTCATATTATTTTCTAAATATTTTCTTTTTAAAAAATCCACCAATAAAGACGCAAATGTCGAAGCCTGAAGATCGTTATCAGTTTCGTCAAACCAATAACAAACAGCATCCTTGGTTTTTAGATCAAAAACGGTATAATTATGACAGCAAAGCTTAGTTTTGAAGTAGAGTGAGCTAGCTTGTAAACATGGACAAATTTTCACGGCTTGTAAATCCATACAAATCACGTGACATTCATCAAGTTTGGCGTGCTCTTTAACATTGTTTTTTACTTCTTGTGCTCTCTGCTTTTCATTTCTATGCTGCTCCCACACTTTGGTCCAAATTCCCAGCTTGATACTACACACATAAGTCGCGTTGATCTTTTCTAGGACTAAATATGCCTATGTTTTCGATTTTCACATATTTCATGAGCCTGTTTCTTGATAGTGCCTGCTTTTGAGAATTTTTACAATGTTCCTGATATAATTTAATCAGATCTACAAAACTTGTGAAAGTTTGCTCTAAGTACAGCTTCTTGGTGTCCTTCCGACAGTAGTGACTTGGTAACTTGGGAAGCTTGTCTAGAAATGTTATCAGAAACTGAATTGAGTCTCCATTTTTACATCGAGGTTGGCTGGATCTACTGGGTGCAGGTGTGTCATATGCGGAATTTTTAACCCAGTTTTGGACTGTCCACTCTTTAAGGCCCAGGGCTAACATTTTTTTGCAAACACGAACATGTTATTTGCTTTCTATGTTTAATTTATAAAACAGTGAACTGGCGTCCTTTTTTTCTCAGTTTCTTTCCTGTAAACTAAATTTAACACATAAACTCTTTTTTGCTCCCAGTTATTTAATTTTCATCAGAAATTTTTAAAAATCTGCTGCCTCATTATTTCACTCAAGTACTGACAAATTTTTTTTTGATCTCTTGCAGGCGTTAGATAGGCACATAGGTCCCATTACTCTCGCATTTCTTTCCGTATCGTGGAATGTTAGTTTTTGGTTTTTTGGCCTTCGGTAGCCTGAATAGGTTTCTCCTAAAAGTCGCTGCTTTTGATGTAACTTCCGTTTTGTTCCTCGGCCACCATCAGATTGTTGTTCCGGTTCTTCGCTGGTTGAATTGTTATCTTCTTCGCTACTTCCATTGTTATTTTCTTCACTTGTATAATGTTTTTAAGGAGAGTCTAAAATCTAGAGGAAAGCTAGTTGATGTCTTCCGTAAGTAAAACATCATTATATACGTTGTCAGCACGCGTACTCCTGACTGCACAAATCGGTCTTATAAAGTTGCGTGCCAAGCACGGAGCGTTCCGTCGCCTGCAAAATATTCTCCAAAAGCCGCTAGATCGGTTCGGTCATGGCACGGGTACGGTCCTAGTAGTATACGGAACGATGTGGTGGGTACCGTCTCATAAGATTCTGTACAAAGAATACTTTTACGCATGTGTCGGTACCGTTTTGGTCATCGGTACGGTATAGTGAGCGAAGACCTCAAGGGTAGAAACAATAAATTACAGTAATAATATAGAATATAATGCCAATTTGTACTTAACCTTCGGATGCCGGAGGGTCGTGCATCTGCGAAGATGCCGGAGGGGGTACATTGTGTACCTCACATTTTTTTTGCTTTACAACTCTCAAAATATTCTATATTTTCATTATTACTTATATCTAAATAATAAAAAAAGCAATATTTGTTTTTGAATATAACTTTAATAGCATATTCGATACAAATATAATCAAGAAATACAAAAAATAATATTTTACTTGACGAAGCTAATTAGAAAATTCTGGATCCAATAAACTACATTTTGAAAAAAATTTTGATTTCCTAGTTACATGATGATCAGAACAAACAAAGTTTCTGCATCTGTCACACTTACTTCTGCTCTTCTTGTCATATTTTCTAGGGCAGGGTACACACCTTCCCATGGATTTTTGATTGCTTTCGATTCTTGTACTAGGTCCAGGATCTCAGGTGCCTATAAAATCATACATTACATTTAGTATACGGTTGTGAAACGTCACACCCGATTGTAGTCGTCTTTCAACATAGGGTTTTATAAGTTGCTGTCCCATGTCTAGTAAAAAGTCTCTGCGTTTATGTGTAGCAGTTGTACTAACCTGGGGGTTTTCTGTTATCCACAACACAAATGCATTTAGATAAGCAATGTCAATTGTATTTTGGAACAAAACAAATGGCCACCTTTTGGTCGATCTTTTCACCGAGTCTTCATTTACCATTTTGTCCATGGTGTCAACCGAGCCTTTTGTGTCATTGTAATGTAGAATTATTTCTGGCTTATAATCGGTCTCTTCTCCCGAAATTTTATCATCATGGTGCTCAGTGCTGAGAAGAATGACGGCTTTATTTTTAGCAGGAACATATGAAACTAAGGTATATTTATCTTGAAATGCAAATACGGAAGACTTCTCGGTTTTTGAAGGATGTGGTAGAAGACCTGGAGGAATATCCTGTTTGTTCTTCCTCATGGTTCCACATAGGGTCAGATTTTTGTTCAAAAGCTCGTTAGCAAGAGGAATACTGGTGAAAAAGTTATCAGTTGTTATTCCGTAACCACCTTCAAGACCTTCAACTAGGTCGAGAACCACTCTTTTTCCCTGGTCTCTTTCCGATTTAATTCCTTCCTTTCCCATGTAAATTTGAAGGTTTAGAGCATATGTTGCGTCATTATCCACAAGAGCCCAAATTTTGATTCCGTATTTAGCAGGCTTCAATTTCATATAAACTCGGAAGGGACACTTTCCTCTAAAAGATACTAGTTGCTCGTCAACTGTAAGATGTGAGTTGGGCAAATAGTGTTCTTTGCAATGTCCTACAAACTTTTCGAAGACATTTCTAAAAGCAGCCAATTTATCAAGTTTTCTGCGCTCTGCTCTAGTTGTAAGATCATCAAATCGTATAAAACGTAAAATGTTGACAAATCTATCACGCGCCATTGATGCAGGAAATATCCGCCTACTAAAAAGTGAATTTTTGGTCCAAAGGAAGTGAATAGGTTCTCTGTTTGCCTTTAGCGCCCCAGCTATGATCAAAATACCAAATGCGGCATACATTTAAACAGGGTCTACAGGTTGCCATTGACGTTGTTTGTTAGGGTTTTTAGTGTTCCATTCCTCATAATATTTATCAGCTTTTTGGTTAGTGCACTCAACAATAATTTGAACTATTTCAGCGTCAATAAACAATTTGAAGCAATCGGATAGGGAAGAAATATTTTCTGACGTCGAAGTGAGTCCTGGTTTTCTTGTGATTATATTTTGCATTGCCGTTCGTGCGGGTCTAGGTGCCTTTCTGTTCCAAACTGATTCATTTTTTGATACATATGTAGGATCACTATCATCATTTTGATCATTGTCTTCATCAGTCTAAAAGTAGATATATTGTGTACATTTTTCAATAAAGTTCATATCAAAATAGCATACCTCACAAATCTCAGGTTCAACATCTTGAATTTCTATGTTGTCTTCTAACTCAGAACACTCAGAATCTGTTTCTAAAACGTTCTCACCCTCATCACTCTCATCAACCCCCTGTAAGGCAGTTGCACGATCTATTTCTGTAGATAAATCCAATTTCCTTTTCTGCGACATATCGCAACACCGACTCACGAAACAAGAGTAACAGTCTCAACACGCGTATCAAATAATACTAACTAAAATAAATATGTCCGTGTGTACGTGCCGTATGAGCGCCTCGGCAACGGTCGGCTTTGCCTACAACTAATACGAGTCGGACGCAAAGTTACGTTATCTGAAACAGCATTGCCAACCTTGCTTTCAAGACTAATAAAAAATACATGGATGCCGAATGGGGTACAAAGTGTATTTTCACATTTATTTAAAAAAAATAAGAAAAAACTGTTTTTTTGATATATGTACTGATAAATGAGGGTCCAACTGAGGATTACTCAGCAGCATTTTTTGATTCTAAGCAAAATGCACAAAATACGCCCAAAAAACAGTATGTGGGGTACATTTGTACCCCCCTCCGGCATCCGAAGGTTAAAAGGAATAAAAAAAGGTCACACATACTTACATGCATACATCGTTAGCTCAAGGATACATACAACATAAGCAGTTACAGATTATGTTGTATTTAAGGGTGTAGAGGTGGCCAAGTAATATGTTCTCCAGACTCTTCCTTTTCTTGCAAGCATTTCCGCTTCATTCAAGTTCATCCCTTTCCGTTGCAAAGCTATTCCCAGTTTCCTAATGCACTCACTCTAACTATATCTCCAAACCACGTTAATTGTTCTTGCCGTTCTGGTATTATACTGTTGCACCTAGCACTGTTTTTATATATCCCTTTTAGGATATGCTTCTGCGCTCATTGATCACGTTTCATAGGTATGCATTTGTTTTCTCTGTGATTTATTTTCTAGGCATAAAAAACTTGTTCATCGTATAGTGTAATGTATTTTCATTTTCTATTCTGCTATCAATATACTTTTTTAATTTTCTTTCCTTCGAGAGTTCAAAGTTTTCAACTTGTTCTACTCTATTTATTCCGATCACATCCGTTTTCCATTATCATTGCTCATTTTTAATTTCCCAAGCTCTTCAACTTATTTGAACCCCAAAATTCACTTGAATAATCACTGAATAATTTCGAATGTTTTCCTAATTCTACAATGTCATACTCTTCTAGTCCTCCTCCACTCTCTAGTTAAATTTTTTCCGAAAGAATTTTCGCTCAACTTCCCAATTTTTCCCTACATTTTCCATCCGCGAAATGATTTATCCCAGCGTCCCTAACGTACAAGCAAAATCCCATTTCCGGACCCGAAATAAAATAAAAAATATACAGCGAGAGACTAATCTCCGGAAGAACACCTTAATTCCAGTTCGGGCTTCTTCAGAATCCTTCCTGATATGTGGATGTCGCGAGGGTGTTACAAAAACCCGTGAGGAGATCCTACCGATTCTCAGAGGCGCTACGTTACAAATTTCTTTTTAATCATTGTATTTTCCGAGAAATGTTTTAAAAGATTATCTTAACAATAAATGAACATGTGTGTCCAGTCGGTAGAGGTTCGGACTGTCAAAACGTGATAACTCAGAAATAACTATGCAGACCTCAAGTACAATAACACCTTAAAATGCTGACAAAAAATTTATCAGGAAAAAAAGTTATTAACAATTTGATTGAAAATTTCGCGTTTTTTAGCGTATTTCCTTAAATAAGTCAGCAGGATGACTTTGTACGAAAAAATGCTTCAAATATGATTTATTTGTAATAAAAATAGCTACAAAATGCCGGTGGTCCGATTTTGAAATTTTCAATAACAAAGCCGTGAGTTGGAAAAACGGTAGAAAACGTCAATTTTTTAAAGTTGCTGTAAAAATCACAATTATAAACCAAAATTTAATAAACTTTCGAAAATTATAGTTGAATTTATAAACAATAATGACGCTAAAGCTGAAAATCAGGAAAGAAGAACTTTTTGTTCTATGAGGTTTTATAAATCTACTGCATCGAAAGCTCAAGGCTCTGACAAATTGGTTTGAAGCATCGCTGAAACTTGGTACAAAGGTAGTGTAAACATGCATAAATAAATAGCAACTTGCAAAATTCAATTATCTTCATTTTAACAGCTTTGGTAAGGTTTTATAGGTCCCCCTACTTTTATACGCCACCGTTTTTTCCCTATAGTTTTTGCAATTTCCATCTAAAAGAAATCTCTTTGACGTGAATCGATTCCTTCTATTTTTTGACGTATTCTCAAAAAAAATTTTGTGCCACGACCTTCTGGACCGAAGATACGTTTTTTTTTAAAACAATCTGGAAGACGCAATATACACGTTACAGCACTCTGATTTTTGCCTGTCAATATTTAATACTTATATTTTCAATACAAAAATATTCGGATGTGATTCATTGATTTCTAGTGTTCGTAACCGAGTATCAAAGTGAAGCGCGCGCGGCGGAGGGGGGATGCCCGGTGCGGTCACACTGAAAACCTTACCAAAACTTTTTTTTTGTTTTTTTTCTCTGAATGAACCCAATTGACCATTTTACAGAGCAACTACGTTCCAGATACATCACAGGTGTTACTTGTTCTATCACACAGACATCACGAGGAAAGCGCGTAAACATAACAGCTTAACAGGGATATCTCTGTGATGCTCCTATGTCCTACCTAAAAAGGGAGCCAAACTCTTTTCTCAAGCGCCAAATAATGTCCCTTATCTGCCGTAGTTATGTCTCAGAGATGATTTACTTATTTGTCAACTACGTCTCAGATATGTTTCAGAGATGTGTCAGTTTTGTGTCAACTGCGTCTCTAGAGGGCACGGACACGCTACACTGAAAAACATATTACCAATAAAACTGCTTCTTAAACTTCAAATTACTGTATTCATTAATACATGTTTATATTAAAATATAATAATAAAAAATATATTTTCCCTTTGTTCGTGTTTTTCCTCCTATTGCTTTCGCTGCTCCCCTTGACGGATCCAATCTGCGGAAATTTTTTCGAATTCCTTCTCCGAATATGTGAGACCATTGTTTAGCGCATCTGAAAGAATATATTCATTAATAATTCAGAATGATTGAGGTTTTTTTACAAAAAAAACCCTCATAATATTATAATTTTTCGTATGAATTTAGAAATGCCCTCTATGTACAGACATGTCATAGCAGTATATTGCCTGCAATTGGGAGATAGTGAATGTGATAAGTTAAGTAATTTTATTGATAGTAATTTTCATCCGAAGGCTACATAAGTACTATGTACTTAAAAGCTACAAAAGTGATTTTGAAAGTGTGAATTTTGTGACAAAACTAAAAGGTGGCCACTATTTTTTTCTTTTAGGGTTGGGCTCTTAAAATATAGGACCTAAAATGAAGCAATGAATAATAACTTACAGTAATCAAAATGGTTGAGATAGTGCAGTCAAATTTACACTTTTTACAACAAGCCCATGCATTAATCATAACGACTATTGTAAAGCAGCACTGTATGCTCAACCAACTAAAATTGAGATATTCTGAACAAGTCTAAAATATAAGCATAAACATTTTGTAATTAATTAAATCAATATCTAGCAAATTCAATAAAACAATGATAACATTACAGTTCGAATTATTTATATATATTTTTCATGGCTACTCACTACTTTACTTACTTACTATAGGCCTACAGGTCCCTATCTATCCTGTCACGCATCAACCTCGTTTAAGGCATCCATGTTCTAAATGGGAAATTTTGGCAGTATGTTTTGGAAATCTTCACGCCGAAGATTTAAATTAGTATTGCCTTTAGCATTGTTAGGATTAGATGATTGCATTTCTAGAAGGATTTCTTCCAAAATTCTATTTGTCTTGACAAATTCTTCTACAAAACACAAATGTTTTCAATTTTATTCACGGTGTGACATAAACATATTAATTTGTACATGAATTATTCTGAATACCTATTTCAGTTCCCAAAATGTTTTATTATAAGAAAATTGACGATAAAAGAAATTAAAAATAGTCACTTTCAATAGATGTTGCCATGTTATTGATAATCTAATCAGGAAACGAAAAGTATAAATTGTGTGTAAAGTGTAAATTATTTACTGTTTTTCAATTCTGTAAATCTAACAAATGAAGCAATTAGAAGTGTGAAGACATAAAGCAGTGGCTGAATGCCAAGAGATCAAAATTTTTGCTAACATAGGTGAGTCAAGTGATTCATACACTAAAAATTACCTGTTACAATAGGAGCAGATAATTCATTGCACAAGGAATAATCACTTCCCACATTTTGTAGACGTATCACTACGCCAATGTCTTTCAATAATAACTTGAATATATACTTATCTGTTATCTGATTTGTT
This sequence comes from Galeruca laticollis, assembly GCA_963921935.1. Lineage (NCBI taxonomy): Eukaryota > Metazoa > Arthropoda > Insecta > Coleoptera > Chrysomelidae > Galeruca > Galeruca laticollis. The sequence continues at coordinate 84,160,990 of OY998176.1, read as the reverse complement.
TCTTTTTTATTTTCATAGTTACACAAAAAATTAGAACTAATGCACTATTTAGCAGCTATCTTTTTAGTTTAATAAACACACAAAAAACAGAAATCTCTTCATTGTTTTACACTAGCATTGCGTTGCTGACATAACCTCGAAATTCTTTTCCTTCTTCTAGTAAGTAATCAAATTTGGAACTGGTCTCTGTATATGAAACGTAACAACTTTAAATATAAACCACATAATAAGACTCTCTATTCGCACTCAATAAGAATTATCGCTATAAGGTAAAAAATCTACTTCGATGTTATGTAGAATTGATGCGTAACTACTGCAAAGTATTTACATAGTATCTATACGTTTGCAATGAATAAGGAAACGTAGCGGAGTCATAGAAAGCACTATATAGTAATACTCCCTTTTCTATCTTTAAATAATATATCACAGCGACATAGATGGTCTCTTGGGAAACTCAAAGTCAATGTCACAGCATTTTTAATAGTAGAAGATAGTGCAGCTACTAGTTTCGGCTGATCCAAAAAAAAATCATTCCACTTCCGTGGGCAACACACGATGATAATCATAAATTAGAGGAGAAAAGTGTGAAAATGGTTGATTAAAATTTATAAAATAATTAAAATGTATAAAATATGAAAACTTTTGACAAGTCACATGTTGTAAGTAAGTGCCTTTCAAACTTGTTTGGTGTGCCTTGCTTGGTATGGACTATTTATTCAAGTATTATGGATGCCTGGAGCATCATTTTCCTGTTTATACCATGGTGCTCATATCTTATATTAGTCTATAAGTGTTTCCTACATGGTGCAACATTTCCTTCCCAGAGATTGTCACCTTCATTTTCTTCCCTTCAACTATATCACCAACATGGACTCTTCCCTATGGGAATTGAGGTTGACTTGCCCAGACTCTTCCTTTTAGGAATCGATTCGGAACTGGTTGAACTCTCTCTTCCCTCTGGGAATTGAGGATATCGACAGTCATATAGACAAGATTTCTTTCTCTTAAATTTAGACTATTTAAACAGTTCAACTCTTACCCCCAACAAGATAATTTTAATTTTAATTTTATTTTCATGGTTAATTGCTCCCTTTGAGCTTAACTGTATTACTCTATTTCATTTTCAATTATAATCAAAAATTTCATTTGTCACATCCTTTTCATAAGTTATCATAACTATTGAGTGGTTTTATTTCAATATACGGCAAGAGAAAGAGTTTTTCATATTTTATACATTTTAATTATTTTATAAATTTCAATCAACCATTTTCACACTTTTCTCCTCTACTTTATGATTATCATCGTGTGTTGCCCACGGAAGTGGAATTATTTTTTTGGATCAGCCGAAACTATTTTCTACTATTAAAAGTGCTGTGACATTCACTTTGAGTTTCATTCAGAAAAATTACTGTCAGTCACATTTGAGTCATGGATGATATTTTCCTTACCAAAGCTGTAAAAATGAAGATAATTGAATTTCGCAAATTGATATTTGTTTCTGCATATTTACACTACCTGTATACCAAATCTCAAGTATCACCGATGCTTCAAACCAATTTGGCAAAGCCTTGAGTTTTCGACGCAGTAGATTTATAAAACCTCATAGAACAAAAAGTTTTGCTTTCCTGATTTTCAGCTTTAGCGTCATTATTGCATATAAATTGATCTATAATTTTTGAAAGTTTAATAAATTTTGGTTTATAATTGTGATTTTTACAGCAACTTTGAAAAATTGACGTTTTTTACCGTTTTTTCCATCTCACGGCTTTGTTATTAAAAATTTCAAAATCGGACCATCGGTTTTTTGTAGCTATTTTTATTACAAATAAATCATATATGAAGCATTTTTTCGTATACAGTCATCCTGCTGACGTATTTAAGGAAATACGCTAAAAACGCGAATTTTTCAATTAAATTGTTAATAACTTTTTTTCCTGATAATTTTTTTGTCAGCATTTTAAGGTGTTATTGTACATGCCATTTAAAGTAGGTCTGCATAGTTATTTATGAGTTATCAAGAAAATACCACTTACACTGACTTTTCGGCCTCTGCCGACTGGACTATGCTAAATTACATGAATATCGTTGTTAGTGTATTTTATGTTCCTCATGCACTCATTCATTTAATTATTTTTTCATCATGTTCTCTGGTTCCTGCAGTGTATTTATGTCATTTAAGTCATCAAAATAAACACAATTTTGAGCTGTAAATATAAATGCTGTTCTGTAGCTAATTCTTCGAATTCCATAAAATCAGTACTTTGATTTAATTAGAATCATTAGCGTTTTATCTATTTGTAATCGCTTACATACCATAAACAACTTTAACTGAATTTTCAAAGCAAAATAATAATTTTAAACTGAAACTGTTGTACCAACATACAAGGTCTGTCGCTTCCAAAAAGACCGACTCCAAGAATACTCTTCTCCGATTGAGGAAATTTACGGTGACAAATACCCACATATTATGCCGCAGGAGGCCGTGGTGTCACGCGGCGGATCGCACCAGGCCTTGGACGGAGATCCCCGGGTGACAGCTTTTGTTTCTTTTTGCTCTTTTACTCTCTCTCGGTTTGTTGGAATCAGTATGAATGGATTACACTGAGAAATCGGGTTATTTAAAAACGATTTAAAAGGAGAGTTTGTATAAGAGTATATACATAGTTCATTTGTACACGTTTACTAATAATCTGATAATAATCTAATAGAAATCCATTCCTTCAAATACTAGTTTGGTTCTACAAAGTACTCGGCTGAATTTATGTACATGCACAAAGGTAGTTTATATGCTTTTATAACAACCATTTATATGGTGAATTGTTAATAGAAATGTGCGAATAGCTTTACCGTTTTTCGAAAGAAATACTAAAACTTAAAACGCGATAAATCGAAGTAGTTTACAGTGATCTTTAAGTGCACTGCCGTGCCAAGGAAAAACGCAGTAAGTACAAAAAAGTAAAATGGCAGTTAAACACATACACAAATTGAAAGAACATTTGATGTCGTTCAATTCAAGATATATTCATGAAATTCAGTTCAACTGAGTATTATAACTGTTACAATTTCATGTTTTATGAATTTTGAAACAAAGAATATTTCAAAAAATATATCAATTACTGTGATTATGAACACGAGGTTGAGCCGTTTCCATAAAATAAAACGTAGTAAGTAACTACTTACTGTATTTTAATTTATGAAAAAAATCTTACTATTCACAAACTGAGATCACAACTACAATGCCGCATTGGTAAATAAAAACAAACGAAACGAATTATCAATAGGTAACATATAAAATAATAATGGATACGAAATATCAACTGTAAGAACAAATAAATGAGTATTTTAAGTAGAATTAATTTTCTTTTTTGACTGTAAACGAGTTTTGTCCATCAATGGTCCCACTACTTTCAATATAGCCTCCTTTTTGGTTTTCTCGATGCCGTCTTCCACACTCAGAGCAGTGGGTTCAGTACCAATCGTTTTCATTGAAGCGTTTTTGATGAAATTCAGCTCAAGTTCTGTTTCGGAACTGAAATCTGTTTTGTACTTCAATGTGAACTTTCGTCGCTCTACGCGGATCTGTACAATATCACTCAAATATGGCTTAGGATTATTGAGTTTTGTATTATTAGTCTTTGCCACGGTATGATGGTATTTCCATTGGAAAAAATCGTTGATCTGCATAGATTTTACATCAACTTTTTCTGAATTTGATTTTGAAACTGAATCTACAAAGTCCAGGAAATCATATGTTTTATTTTTTAAACTTAATTCGACTTGGTGGTGAAAGCTGTCGGCAGTCATGAAAGTGTATACTGGTTCGAAATAATTAACTTCCAAACTTTCAAGTGACATCATGCTAGAATTCACAATATGCACAAAAAACTGAGCATACAGCAGTTTTCTTGGTATCCCTATTATGCAAGAAGAATTGGTAAAAGGTGCTTATAATATCCTCCTTTTTTCGAGAAGTTATTGCTTCGTGCCACAAAACTGCGAATGGTCGTCGAGATTTCTCCACTCTTCCCACCGGTACGAAACTTTCGTTGTAAGATGTGAGGCGTCTGATAAAATTAACTGCCTTGAACATATCCATACGAGGGAACATAATTATCTTCTGTAAGTCAGCTGACATGCACAAGGTATTTTCATCAAATATTGTATCTGCATGTTTTTTGTAACGTTTCCTACTTTCTACAACTTTGGAATTATGTGCGGACCATTCACTGCATATTTCACATTTTGTGTCTAAATTGTTCTTGGTATGTTCTAAATTGTGTAAACGAAACGTCTCACAATGTTCACACTGTTCGTGACTAAGTTTTGTGAAGTGAATGTTCATTTCGCCCACTACTTTTCCGTATAGTTCATATGAAGTTTTTGTATTCGGGTACTTACGACAAAAATCGCTGAACATGAAGTTAATTGTGACGTCATCCGGTAGGTATCTAACGTTGGGAGCGTCTTCACTCCTATAATGAGAGGTTTCCGGATGGAAGAACTCAATGTGCGAATGTATTTGATCTCTGTCAACTTTAGCTTTATTGGGATGATGCCCACGCCGATCGGGTGCAGGGGTGCTTGAAGACCTCGCAATTGTTGATAAAGCACGGAAAACAATGCCGTCGTTCTTGGGTTTGTAACCGAGAATCGTCAAAAAAAATAATTTACAAACGTGCCGCTTTGTACCTTCTTAACTATGCAGATTATATTGTATAGTTACATTTCGTTGAGATGATTCTGTTTTGAGCGTTCTGCGTTTAACCGTATTTCTCGAACACTGATGTAGAATGAAAGATTTCTGTTGTTCCCAGTTTAACTTCCAGTACTCGCTATTGATTTTATACCATTGCTCATCATCAAACTTGTCACCACATTTCAATTTACACTTATCGACATTACATCTTTTTAAAACTCTTTCAATCGTTTTCCTGTAATTTTTCAATTTTGGGCTGTTTGATTTTTCTTTTTCTCACTGTTCCTTTCTTTGTATACTCTGAAACATTATTATAGTATGAGCTAATTAATACGTACTCCAAAGAGAAGAATCGCTAAACCCAAAACTTCCCTGCTTCTACTCTCGAAACGATTCGTCAAACAGAGGGGGAGAATTGTAACGATTAGTCGACGAGGCCTCTGACAGCAGAAGATAAAGAAATGGAAGAAGAGCAGACATTGTCAATTGTCATTCATAAAAAGTTCGCCATTTTGGCATTTCATATTACTCATTATTCCTGTGTAATTATTTAATGTTAATTATATTATTTCTTTATTTCAAAGTGTTCCTTAGAAATATGTGTGTGTAAGACAACCCACAATTAAACGCAAATCACTCGACTTCTCCTCTGGTCGACAAAAATAACCCGGTGCTTAACATCTTCGCATCATTATCTTTTTATTCACGACATTGGCGATCACATGTTGCTCTATAGGATAATATTCTCTCCTAACGCCAAACTAGTGGGGATAAAAAAATTTTAACTCCATTTTATTTACAATCTGTTAACTGATTCTTGCACACCTACGTTTAGTTATCTGAGTTAAATTTACCTACTAAATAATTGAAGTAAATCAACACGTAAAAGTGAAAAAGAAAGCTTGTATTCTAGAAATTCACTAATTTTACCCATTCTTACAATGGAACTATTTGTATCTGTTTTGAAAAACTCCAGTTACGGAACTTATTTCATAGAATAAGCTTAAAAAAGTTTTGTAATATTTTTCCCAGTGTTTGATACGTTACGTTAAAGCGAAGGGTATGAAGATGGAAGAAGAGATCGTAAACTAGCGAGGGATAAAACGTGTCACAACGACAGGAATTTAGGTGTTTGTAAAAAACTCCGTTGGAACTAGCAATCGTAAAAAAGGTGGAAATGCTTACTTAAAAATAGGAAAAAAATTATATTAATAAATTACGATGGATTACATGTATATGAATAAATTAATTGTCATCATTTCGATTACGGAATAATTTCATGAGACATGTTTCTCATTCACCTGATATGACGTCTTACCTGATGTGGAGAACAATAGCTATTTGTATAATAAGGGAGGAAAGTGCTACTTTTCCTCCCGAGGATGGAGTAATCATTCGAGATACATATGATTTTTCCGCCTCCCTCAAATAACAATACATTCTCAATAATTTATTTATGAAACTAACAAACAAAATTGATAAATACTAGTTAGGATGGAGTTTTACGAAACTTGGCTGGGCATCGAGGACGGACTTCTAAAATGCTTGGCTAGGGATCGGGGTGTCTGTTTTTATTTGTACTTCAAATTCCTTGGAATTTTAACTGTCCCTTTATATATCTTGGGTCTAACATAGTTTCTAACACGTAAGACTAAAGTCACCACTTTAGTCTCGGAATTGCAAAAATTATTTCCTTGATAACGTACTATAGCGTCACTTTTACTTTTCCTCCCTAGGGTGGAAATAGTAATTATGCGCCAAGGTCATATTAGTATTTTAAATGGAACTCAACGTTTCTAACTAATTCCACAATATAATGAAAAATGTTGAAAATTCTAAAAAATTGACAATTGTTTCGATAACTGAATATCATCCTCAGAATGACAGAAGTTACATTTCATTTGATGCCTACCTGATGATTAGTAGTTATTTTTGGCTAGACCAAGATGTGACCTACCTTGTGATTGACTTATTATATGTTAATAGAAAAAAGAAGAAGATGTGATATTACAAATATTGAAGCTTAGATATTATTAGCCCTATGGTGGATATCATTTTTCCAATTAAGATCAGTATAACTGTGCAATGAAATAGAAAACCAGGAAAACTATATCTGCTGATCTTTACAATTATCACTTAAGAAGACAGTTTAATAGTGGAGAACTCCCTAAATTTATCTGTTCATTGACGACCTCATTGTGGGCTTCTTAAGTGTCTTCTAATTTCCAACTCTTCAAGGAAATCCAGTTCTTGTTTCTTATCACAAATATGCAGTACTTCTAGTTCTGTGTTAGGTGTCAATGAATGGTTGGGGTCAAGTAGATGTTTTGCGTAATGGGATTTATCTGGTTGTTTTAATCTGTATGCCGTAAGTGTTCACTGTATCGGATTTCAAAATTGCTAAGGGTCTGACCCAAATAGACAGCATTACATTCTGAACATTAGAGTTTATATGTACCTGATTTCTTTAATGTTGGTATTTTTGTTTTAACATTTAACAATTTTGTACTTACGTTACTTTCTGTTTTAAAAGAGATTGTTGTATTCGTTGCTAAAGGTATTATCTTTGAAATATTATTAGAAATATTTCCTGTATATATGATGGTTTTATAAGTTTTTATTTCTCCAGTTTGTTTAGGAAATATTAGTTGTAATGTCACTTTTTCCTCTTTTTTATTAATTAGCTTATTTATCATATCTAATGGATGTTGCTATTTGTCTAACTGTATTAATCTCTTAAGCAAAATTACATTTGTTCATAGGAACTGAGAATGATCTATGTATCATTGAATTGTATGCCGCTAGCTTATGTGACATTGGGTGATTGGAATTATATGGAATTGTCACATCAGTGTGTGTTGGTTTTCGGTAAATTGTACAATCAAGTACATTATTAACTCTTTGAATTTTCAAATCAGGAAAATTGATAATATTATTTTCTTCAACTTCTAATGTAAAAATTGAATAGATGAGGCTTTTACTTGATGAAGATCCATACTGAACGATGAAATAAAACAATATAGTTTGTTTAAATCTTCATATATTTGAACTAATGTTCAATTTAAACTTGTTGACGCGTTTCACTAACACAGTAGCTTTGTCAAAACGAATGAAGGTAAAATATAAAAATGTCTTAATATATACAGTGCTAAATCTATTTACTAAGGTTAACAATGGTATTGAAAGAAATTTCCTGGAAATTCATTCACTACAAACATTCCTAAGTTATCTTCTAGGGAAAGAGGTTCAATAAAGGAGACTGATTGAAAAGAGGTTCAATAAAGGAGACTGATTGATATCTATTTGGTCGTTAAGGAGATTACCTGAATATTTATTTTTGTTAATCTCTAGGGCCTCTAATAAATTTAAACTAAAGGATTTACCGACTACATGGAGAATTCCAAAATTTGGGTCGAAAATGTGTTGGTTTTCTAATAAATGATTTGAATAGTTAGAATCTAATTTTTTGTTGTCATAGCTACGTTTGTGTTCCGAAATTCTAGTTTTAAAATTTCTAAAAGTTCTACCGATATAAATTTTATCACAATTGTCATTACCACATTTTAATTCATAAACTCCTGATTTGTTTAATTTTGAAGATTTAGATTTATTATTTTTAATGAATTTGGATAAATTGTGATCAGTTTTAAAGGAAATATTCATGTCTAAAGTTTCTAAAAATGATTTAATTTTTAAGGATGGTGTTCCAAAGTATGTTAAGCTTTTATATTGTTTATTATTTTTATCTGAAGGGAATACTTGTTCTAAAGTCTGTTTTTTTATCCTTTTATTTATGATATTGTCAATTAAATTTTGATCGTAATTATTATTAACTGCTATTTGTTTTATGATATTTAATTCTTTGGTATAATTATTAACATTTAATGGGACTGTTAAGAGTCTGTGTATCATACTATTAAAAGCCGCTAGTTTATGACTGAATGGGTGGACCGAACTATTATGAATTGTAATATCTGTATGTGATTTTACCTTCATTCGTTTTGACAAAGCTACTGTGTTAGTGAAACAAGTCAACAAGTTTAAATTGAACATTAGTTCAAATATATGAAGATTTAAACAAACTATATTGTTTTATTTCATCGTTCTAATGTAAATTTAATTTTTGAGTGTAAATTATTAATGTGGTTGAAAAATATATCTAATTGTCGTTCACTACCTATAAAACAAGCTTATATGTCATCTACATATCTATACCAAAATAAAACGTTTTTTGAAATATTACTTTCTAAGATTTTTCTTTCTAAACTGTCCATGAAAATGTTTGCCAAAATAGGTTATATAGGGCTTCCCATTGGTAAACCTTCATTCTGAATATATATGTTATTGTCAAAAGTGAAATAACTCTGATTAATACATACATCAAACTAATTGAGTATATCTGATATTATTCCTGGTTTAACATTTTTATCTTCTAGTAATTTTCTTACAAGTATTAGACATTCTTTAGGAGGAATTTTACTGAACATATTAGTAACGTCAAATGAAATAAGCTTAGCGTTATCTTGTACTTTGAATGCTTTTAATTTTTTGATTAGTTCTATTGAATTTCTAATTGAGTATTTAGACTCATATCCTTTACTATTGAGTATATTGTTAAGCTTATTTGCCAATATATTATTAGAAGAAAATAGAGGTCTAATTGGTTTCGTTATTTTATGTAATTTAACGGTTCCATATAATTGTGGACAATGAGGATTCTTATTTATCATGGACCTCTTTTCGTAATCACTAAAAAGATAATTTGAATTATTGACAATATCCCTTACATTATTAAAAAACTTCTTTGTTGGGTCTGCTCTAAGAACTTTTACATCACTAGATTCTATAAAGTTATATATTTTTGAATTATAATTTTCAGCTGTCAATATGACAGTTGTGTTCCCCTTATCAGATTTTGTAACTGTTAGGTTATTCTCTTCTACTTTCTTTTTTATTGCATTTAAAACTGTAATGTCATTTTTTGTTTGACGTTTAACTTTTGAAGGTTCAATATTTTTGATTAAATTGGCAATTTTTAATTTCTCATAAAGAAAATTATTGGATGAAATTGATTTATCGTAACAATTGTCAATTTTTTAGAATTTTCAATAACTTGTATTATATTGTGGAATTAACTAGAGACCTTGAGTTTCATTTAAAAAAAAATTATTTGAATTACATTTTAAAGCTATTTCTGACTCTGTAGCTATAATTTGTTTAAAATTATTCGTAAATGTTGGTGGTATGCTGTACTTTATTTAAAAATTCTATTTCATCATCTGTAAAATTAGTGTCTGAAAGGTTTTCAAATCGTGGTGCAAAGTGTGTTGGTATGTAGGTACTTACAGTTTCATGATGTTTAGGGTATTGAATTCTATGTCAATTTTTTAGAATTTTCAACATTTTTCATTATATTGTGGAATTAGTTAGAAACGTTGGGTTTCATTTAAAACACTAATAGTATTATTTTAGTTGCTAAAATAATTATCTAGTCTGTAACTAGGCTTCTGACATAGTATATCAATAACAGTAAGGAGAGTTTACCAATCGACGACAATATTTGGCGACTGAGAGCTGCGAAGTTGCCAATATTGGCAAATCAGGTGGTGGATGAATTTGAAGGTTTGTTATAATAATTGTATGTTTCATGTCACACTGAATATACGGCATCGTTGTTATTATTTATTTGGAATTTCCCACAACAAATAACATAATTTCCTTACCGTTCAGTTTTGGCAACCAGTAGATATAACATACTGTACTAAAACTGAGTATGGTACACAATCGGAAATAGCATGGTTTTATAAAAACGTCGATAAAAACATTCAACTATTAAACTCTAGAATAAATAACGAATAATTAAGATATTAGTAAAAAATTTGTTTCTATAGAACTACATATATCACTAACATATAGTGAGTTGGCAATAAAACAATCAGGTCTCCTATTCTTTTCTACACCAACTACCTACTGCTTGCCACGAGATAGATGGGCATATAAAACCCCGGATAATTAAAGGGCAATATATAATCCGTGGCCCAAGGGCAGAAAGGGATTCCGTTTGGACCTGCAATGTAATTTATTGAGGCATATATATCAAGCATCAGTGCGTAAAAGAGAACTTTCATTAAGGCGAATAAATGAAATAAGTTCGGTAACTGGAGTTTTTCAAAACAGATACAAATAGTTCCATTGTGAGAATGGGTAAAATTAGGGAATTTCTAGAATACAAGCTTTCTTTTACAGTAGTAAGTAAGTAAGTTTTTACGGTACTTGATGGTTATAGATTCATCCGGAACTTTAAAATCTCTAAATTTCATATATTTTAATTATATTCAAAGTTTAATATTCCAACATTATATATCCTCATGGATTATATTTCCTTATACAATTATTAGATATTTAGTTTCATCTTCGTTAACGATTTTTCAGTGCACTTTTTCTAATGTAATATTTTCCCTCTTTAATCTTACGCCCTCAAAATTAATTCTCCCCTTTTTTACAATAGACAAAATACAACGTTATACACAATCATTGACACGGCCTACTCGATTCGGATTTTTATTATAGTTCCTAAAATTCACTGGATCATTTAAGTTCCGCAAAAAAGGAAGCCGAAATTGCTGGGTGTCTGACATTGATGTTGGTGTAAAATAAAGAAGAGAAGAAATTACTACAGCCTCACTTTATTGTGTTTCACTTGTTTAGGGCGTATTTCCCTTTTTAAATAAAAAAATGTATATTGTATTTAGTTGAAATTGGGCTGAGCTAAATCAGTGTAAGTGTGGAAAAAATCCTCGTTGCATTCACTGCATAGGTGATTTTTGTATTAAAGAAAGAAATGTGTTATACATGCAACAAAAAAACATGAATCTCCGTTAACAGTATATGTTGTTACGGTATTAAAATTCACTAAATCATTCTCTTGTCATTTTCTTATAATTAATTGAAATTCAAAATTCACATAATTAAATTCACTAAATAATTTTCTTAAATCTAACTTAATTGGATTTATATCACAAATAATTGTAAAATTAATGTATATTGGGTTGCTTACTTTTAGGATATTTATTTGCAAATCGCTTTATCAGTTGTTGGCGATTAGCTGGACAAACCTGATGGTTAAATTTTATAGTCAGTTCTGTACTTAACTTCAATATCATTATCATTTAGGGTTTTAACTGGATGCTGAATAGCACGATAGAGGATTTTAATTTTCTAAATTGAGGGGATGTGTTTGAGAGTCGGTGGACATGTCTCTTTATCTTGGATACTTGCTGAGAAGTGTTTTCTGTGGAAGTTTGGCAGTGAAGATGGGTGAGTTCGTCTCTGTAGTATTTCGTCTACATTGTTTATTGTGTTCTGAAATTATTTTGAATTTCTAAAGTGGCAATTTTGGTAATGATAATTTTCGGAAGGACCTCTTGAAGCAGTTGTTGAAGAATAGGTAGACGCCATTATTAGTGTTGTTGCTTTTGCTGTGCCCCTGTGGTAGCAAGTTGTCTCCATAGCCTGTGGATAGGTTTAAAGGAGGATCCGTATTAAGCGGGATTTTAAGCACACCTGTTGTTTGGAGGATTGGAGTTGTTCAATCGTTCATCACGTCTAATTATTAGGATTTGAGATTTAGTGGTGGAGACGCCATTTTAAAAAAATCTCGATTTTTCGAGGTAAGTCTTTTCGATAATATTTCTCTTGCGAACCTACATCTTTCATGGTTTTATTTTAGATTTTTTTGGCACGTTTTAATTGGAAATTTCCCATTTCCATTGGAAAACCAGATATTCAGATAGTTCTCTGGAATCAACTTCAAAACAAATTAGGAAGTCGGGGTAAGCTGTATCAAAATATCTTTGATGGTATGGTGTTCGCGATCGGGGATCTAGAAATATTATTTAATGCAGTGGCTACTTTCTTAGTCTGATGTATTTGTCGCTACATGGTGAAAGTTATTTCCCATAGTATCCAGTTGATTGCTGCCAGCCTCGTGAAAACACGTTTTTTACAGGTAGACGAAGTTTTTTGGTCTTATCTGATTAGTGTTACTTTTATTTTTATATTTACATTTTTCTTCTTTTAAAATAATACTTTCAAAGATAACAAAAATGAATTTGATAATTAAAACAATCCTTTATTGTTAATAAATAAAATAAATTAATCTTGGAGTTTACCACAACAAAAAAATTTTGCAATCCATTGAGAATGCTTTTTAAACTTTAAATTATAATAAGGTTTACTTAATATATTTGTGCGCTTTAATCAATTGCTTCGAGTCCTTATTTAAGTTGTTGATATGGAATTTATTAAGATTAAATGAAATTCATTAAGGTTCAATGAAACCTATTGTTTGCTGACTACTCTTTCGGACAGATGTACTCAGTTGTGCTCAATTGTAATTTTAAATTGAATCTGAAACTAAATATTTTTATCATAGAATAAACGCCAGTGGGTCACCTGAACTCTTTGTCTTTGATTTTTTTTGAAACTATCATTATTTACATCTAGGGTAAGAGAATATCAAATTATTTAGTACACTTTGAGGTAAGTCATACGGTAGACCTGTGGGTACCAAACCCTAGAAGAGTTTTGTAAGACGAATCGGAGGTCTAGTCGTCCCGTCATCGAGTAGGCTCTGCTGCAGAGCGGATTGTGGTTAAGGTGAGTTTATTGTAATTATTTTGTCGTTTCTGACTGGGTACAGGCTGGCTCTCTCCATAAAGTTAATAATAATAAATAAATGAAAAAAATAATTAATAGAATAATGATAATAGAGTAGATAAATGGATAAGTAAATGCATAGCTGAAACGTAATAAAAGTTATAGTTTTCTTTCTTAAAAGTCCAGTTATCATTAATTAATTTGTGTTCATTAGAAATTTATATTGCTACGGCCCTTGGTATGTAGCAATGTGACATAATATTGGGAAACTGAGCATCAATTGCTATTGAGTAACAGTGGATGAAAAAAGATCTCTAACAAAAATAATCGTTATTAGGTTATTAAGTAGGGATACTATAAGATAATAACAATAGTACTTGTACTTATTTGAAGAAAAATTATAATATATGTTCAAAATACTTTCATACGACGCATCGAATACCGGGGACACAAAGTAGCAACTGGTTTTTGATACGAATTAATTCCGAACATACATCATGCGTTTATCTTATACGGCGATCGGACGCCATCATAAATAATAAAATATCAATTATGAATATCTAAGTTGGTTCGTGAAACGCTCGCTGTTGTTTTGTGTGTATACGCCTCTCAATCATCGCCTTCTTGATGATCCAGACCACGAAAAAGAGTAGTAGCATGATTAAAAGGCTTGAATAACAAACAAAACTGTCAGACGAGATTCAACTACTGCAAAGACAATAAAGGACGGGAATTAAGAACAATGGGGGAATGTTTGTTTATATTTATTTTTTTAAGACAAAAGACAAGCTACTTCTATTTTTGTTTCGTTGAAACACGAAATGGGGTTCGTAATTTGTGGAAAATATACAACAAACATTTCGTATAAATTAGTGAGAATGGTAATTTTTGTTGGGAGAAACGTAACTCAACTCCTATTTGAAAACAATTAATGTTGCAAGTTGATAGTTGAAATTTATTATTAGTTAATGAGCTATAATATACAGAGAAAATAAAAGTAACTAAATCCTATTTTGGAAGACGTAAATTCAAGATTTGACTTCTGCAATACTTCCAATTTTAACATTGTCATTATTCAATACGATTTTCCTCATATTGTAACTTGAGATTTCATGTGGCTAAGAAAGCGATACGCATTGAATTTCATTTGATTTCTGCTTATTTGAGTGTAAAAATTCGGCGTTATTCTGATGTGGCGTTTCACTGAAGATGATTTGTTGGAACAAATGGTATTCAATGGCCTTCCCATTCAACCGATTTTAATCCTAAATATTATATACGTATATGAATCAAATAATAACTAATTAAGAGTATTGTCTAATGATCACTCAACTGCCCATTCATTTTTATACAATCCCCTTATTATGATGATGGGCAAAAAATGAAAGCGGAGTGTTCCATCCCTTCCCAGATAGCACCAGACATCCATGGGATGTTCTGACAGTCTTCGATTTGGAAGATATATACCCAAATATTATAGGGTTATTCTGGGGATATCTAGAATATCTGTCGGCACATCTAAATCGAATATTCAATGTAAGTCCAGTTGGAATATCCTCAGATTATTCTTTTTAGAATATTCGAATCAAATAGTTCTAAGAATATTCTATGATTATTGATTTTTGTTCAAACGCTCTTTCTGTTCCATGGGCATGTGTCAGTAGTTGCAGTTGACAGTTGACGGTAACGACCAGTGAAAAATGGCGGTTCGACCATCTTATATAGGTTATTGTTATTGGTGAAATAGTAGTAGTA
Source organism: Galeruca laticollis (assembly GCA_963921935.1). Taxonomy (NCBI): domain Eukaryota; kingdom Metazoa; phylum Arthropoda; class Insecta; order Coleoptera; family Chrysomelidae; genus Galeruca; species Galeruca laticollis. The sequence goes on along the minus strand of OY998176.1, from coordinate 84,145,881 downwards.
TGATTAATTATTTTTGATCGTTAATTAATTAGTAAATTTTTTGCCATTGTGAAGTTGTTTAAATATATTTCTACGGTGTATTATATGCTACGGGTGGAACTAATACATACGACCTCACGCATCAAAACAGGTACGTTTTATTGTATTTTTTTAATGAATGTTGATATATCAATACATTTTTTAGAAAATTATCGATTTGCTACTAAAACTTCCAATAAATGATGAGGCAACGTTTGAAGAAGTTGAGTCAGCCTTGCTGAAGAATCTTATGAATATTTTGTAAGTTGAACATTCAATATTATATCCAAATCAAAATGAAACTGGCTGTTAATATTGGAGTATTTATGTGTTAGGTACTTTTTATATTATAGTGCATGAAAATATTGAAATAATTGTTGATTTAATAAATTTTTGCAACAAAATTAATAGATAAATGTTTTCAATTGTAAGTAGAGTAGAAATTCACCTCGTTTTAAAGGTACAACAAAATTTCATTTTCTCAGGTAGTTTCACGTAATTATGTTACCGAGATGTATGCCATGAGTTCCTTAAGCAAATTGCCTATAGTTACCTCTATTCCTTTTATTAATTGGGATTGACTAGAAAGCTCTACACAACTGGTGATCTGATAATTAAAAGTTAAATTAGTTCTGACATTTTTAAATAAAAGTTATTGCTGGTCAATTGTACAAGTGTCCTAGTTTCAGGCATATGTATACTGTTCACATAGATGAAAGCCGTCTTATATTTTTGTTCGTTTGTTATAACTTTGCTTATAAACTGTAATTGTTCAATTTTTAAAACTTTTGGGATTAAATTTAAAATTAATACAATTTTAGGTTGTACCTCTGGCAAGATTGGAAGGTTCTTATTTGCAACAGTATATTAAAAGATTCTGGCAAAAAATCCTGATAGAGTATTTAATGGAGGGCTACAGTATGCATGGATAAAAAGGGAAAAATGCTTTGGAAAAACAAAGCCCTTTGAAGCAGTAGTAGGTATAATCATGTTATTTTATTTTGGAATGTACATGTAAATTAATTTAATATATCATGTACAAGAAACAAATAACTTCTAATCACTATTTTGTTTGGAATGTTTTGCTTTTTACTTGTCTCCTACAAGATTACATATTTGATGTTTAACTTCATCTTTTAAGTTTCAGTTTTTGGTATTATATTTTGATTGTTATACATACATACATAAAAATCACAGTAGAATAGAAATTGCTTATTAACAAAAAATGTAATTATTTTATTGTTTCAGATGCCGTCCAAAAGTTGGACAAGAACATAACAAACAGAGAAGTTGAATTGAAAACAGGAATTTTCTTAGCCAAATGTAAGGAACGGCAGAAATCGATTTCAAAAAGTTCGTTGAGTATGGAGGAAGTCAGTGAATTTTGTAATCTCGGATTTGAAAATTACGTTAGTTTCAGTTATGTTATGAGGTTAATCTTATATTTATGTATAAATAAATTAAATTAAACTCAATGTTTCCCGTGCTTTAATTTTTTCAATTAAAAATATTTTTTCCTATATATACAATTCGAAATTTTGAAAGATTCCTGAGATATTTGTAAGATATATACCAGGGAACACTGGATCATTGTACTCCCCCTTTTCTCCTTCAGTTTCAAAGAATATTTATTGAAATTTGGGGCATACCGTTTGCTTACTGAATAAGTGCGAGAGAGAAGCTTTCCCTGGCGGGAAATTCTATTCTCTCTCACACGAATGGAGCTTATGGATAAAATAATTGGCGATATTGAACGAAAGTTGCTATCATTCTTGGTGGAACTAGAAGTTGGAAAAAAATTGATATGTACATTATTGTCGTTCATTAAGTATGCAGGATCTCCCAAATTTCAATCAATTATCTTTGAAACTAAATATGAAAAGGGAGGAGTACTATGATTCAGTGTCACCCGCTCAACAGGTATCATCCATATTGGGATATTCTACAAATATTTGAAATTTTGCTATATACGTTCCACAGATATCCTTATATAATATTCCTTATATTACTTGGATATTTGTAGAATATACCTATTGGAATCTTGTATGAATATTCTGGATTATCTTGCTATATACATTCAGCAGATATCCTCAGAATATTCTTGAATATTCCTGGGAAATATTTATAGAATATTTAAAAAAAATCCCATTCCGTGGTCCATAGAATATTCGGGAACATATATATATATATATATATATATATATATATATATATATATATATATATATATATATATATTCAATGGACGTACTAAAAATATTCGTTTTTGGATATTGTATCATTCTATAGAACCACTTTAAATATATATATATATATATATATATATATATATATATATATATAAATATTTAAAGTGGTTCTATAGAATGATACAATATCCGAAAACGAATATTTTTAGTACGTCCATTGAATATTTAGTGCTATCCAATTTTATCTAATCTATTCATGAAACAAGTTGCCAAGTTGAACAAAAACCGAATTAGTTGATTTGTCTTTGTTGACAACTAACGTCGATGAATCACAAATTATTCTTTCTCGTTTCTTCGTTTATCGATGGAAAATGATCAAGAAAAGGAATTTCTACCGCCGGAAATTGAAAAAACTGCCAATAAAGCTGCTTTTGAAGGATTGTCTAGTAAGTCAAAGTGACAGTACGAGTTTTCATACGATCGTTTCTTGAAATGGTGACAAGGAGGCCAGTGAAAAAGTGCTTCTTGCATACTTTGAAGAAAAGTCCAAAATAAAGTACCCCTCCCTGTGGACAACCTTTTAGAACCAAGCCTCTGATGGTTACATCTTCTACACTGATTTTTATTTCTCTTTTTGAGAGCATATTATATATCCAGCTATTTAAGGTTTGGGGGATATTCTTGTTGGAAAGTGCGTTTGTTATTTTAGGAAAAGTGGTTCCATCGAACGCACCTTCTATTTCTATGAATAAACCCATGGTGAACTCTTTTTTTCCAACGATCTCTCGATGCGGCCCGCCACGAGATGAAGAGCCGAATCGGTGGATTTCCCTGGAGTGTATGCATGTTGATTTTGATGCAGTGGATTTTGTGTTATCCCTACATTTCTTATGTATCGTTCGCACAGCCTCTCCAAGGTCTTCATTGAAAACGATGTAAGGCTAATGGGTCGATATGCTTTTAGAATGGGATGGTTGATTCTTCCTGGTTTTGATATGAACACAACTTTGGTCATCCAGGCCCCGCTGAAGGAGAGCTGGATAAATGACGTCCATTCCTGGGGATTTAAAGGGGGAAAATACAGAGATGGCCTACCTCGGTCTGTCCGCGTCGACGATTTGACGCGAAATACGCCAGTCATCGTCCGTCGGGTAGTAATTCTCCTCTTCCTCCAAGGCTGCCGTGTTTGTGGTTCTGGAGTCAAGGAAGTGAGTTGACATTTAATAGCTGAAGGTTTTCCTTCAAGTTGGCAGTTTTTGTGCCATCCCCTCTGGTTAGTATACCGATATGACGGTGGTGATCTTTTGAGAGGGCTTTTTGGAGTTTAGCTTCTTGGGGGAAATCTTCGATTTCCTCCCAATTGATTCCCCATGCGTCTCTTTGTTTTTGTCTTATGACTTTTTATACTCCTTGAGGTGAGACTTGTATGCGTTCCAATCCTTTTCGAGTCTGATTCATTTAGCCTTATTGAAAGATTTCCTCGCCGTCCTCCTGAGCTGATCAATCTCATAGCACCTCCATGGAGTGGAGGCTCCATCAAGATCGACCCGCCTGAGTGAGAAATACATCCTATATGCATTAATTATGGAGTTTTGAATGGTTCCAGAATAAATTTCCAGCTCTCCTTTTTTGATAGGCAACACGTCCTTGACTCCTCGCAGATCCCCTTTCAAACAGTGGACATATTTTATCCTGTCCGTTTTCCTGGGGTCGCGAGTAATTGAAGAGGTTGTGAGCGTCAGTTTTATTTCAAATTTTATCCAGCGGTGGTGCGACATTGAAATGTCGTCGGATACATACCAACCGGAGATTATATTCGAAGTGTTTATAGTTGATAATGTAATATCTATTCGCGTTTGACTTCGAGAGTTAATAAAAGTTGCTTCAGTACTTCTATTTAGAATACAGAGATTCTTGTTAGTTATGTAATCATAAAAAGATTTACCTCTAGTGTTAATATCTTTGCTGCCCCCGCTTACGTGGTGAGAGTTTGAATCGCAGCCTATTACCAATTCAAGCTTCTGTGTGAGACAGTGTTCCATAAGGTCCCCCAACTACTTTATTGGTGGTGGTTTAGCTGGCGCTGAGGGAAGGTACGCGGATGCCAGTATTAACCCTTTCTTTTGACCTTTCTGTGCATATTCAACCTTCACTACCGTTAGGTCGGAGGAAGAAAAATGCGTCAGTGGGTAGGTATTAAAATTCGTAGGGTCATCTATGGGCTTCCTAGGTTGCTGATTGCTTGGGAAGCTGAAAATTAAACCTTTTGGATTATTTAGACCCATGATTTTGGTTTATCTTATCCAGGGTTCTTACATATGTGCTATTTTGTGTCCTGCATCACATCAAGGTGGCGGCATAGTGTTGCCGAGGCCACCTTTTTGTGTTGAAGGTTACAGTGAATAAATCTTACCTTTTCATTTTCCATTTCTACTTGATGGAGGTGAGATAAGGTTTTGATTTATTTTAGGCCATCTCCACTTCCTCACTTGGAGGTGGGTTGACGTTGCCTGTATCTTGGCTTAGAGCGGTTAGTTCTACCAGAGGACTGTCTGTCGCCATCTTAGAGGATGGTTCGACAGTTTCCACAGAAGCTACAGTTCCTTGGGGCTCCTCGGATGGGAGAGGGGGATCCATACTCGTTTTAATGATAAATGAGGTGAACGCGTAGCTCATCCTCCCATGAAGGTGGCTTTTGTCAGCTGGGGGAGGTTGTCGACGTGCATCACGTCGAGCTTAGCCTCCTCCCACGGTTTCAGTTTGTAAACCGTGTTCTTTAGCCACAATCGCGTTTCGCCATTATCGCAGGTGACTCTGAATGTATGACCTAAAAGTAGGTGGCTTCTTCTGACTGCCGGAGGCAGACATAGGGGTTTCGTCCAAAGCCTCCATTAGTTGTCTTTTGACAAGGTCTCCATTATTGGTAATATTTTTACCATATTGATCGTCCTTGTTTATAATAGCTACCCGTAAATAGTTGGTAGCTGCTTCGCTGTAGCTTTTTGCTTTAGCGTCCATCCGTATCCTCTTTCCTCTGGAAGAGTTCTCCTCCGAGGTGTTGGAGCGGATGCGATTCTTTTCTTGAGGGGCGATGCGTTCCGGGTCTCTTTTGGAGGAGGATCTGGCATCGCTTCGCTTGCATTTTTAGCCGCTGGTGCCAGGTTTAGATAGGGAGGGGCGAGTGGCGCTGGTGGTTTCTGTCGAGACGCCAGCCTGCTGCCTGGCTTTCCTCCTTCTCTTTGCCTCAGCACCGCGGACTCTTTTACTTCGACGGTGCTTTTGTGTTGGAGGTGTGCGTACTTGCTCATCCTCCGGTTTTTGTTTTTTTGTTTTTGTTGTCGATCCTTTTTGATCCCACGAGTCGCTAGGCAAAGGTTTGTAGTCTCTGGCAGAGCCCCATATGCCAGGGTAAGGCTATTTCCAAGGGGGTGCCGCCTGGTACCCCCAGGGGACATTCGCGGTAGCATTCCCTACGACCATTCAGCCATAGGCACGTACCTTACACCGTAGGTTGGGTTGTTGGAGTGTCATTTGGTTGGTCAACACTGATGTCACTGATGATAAATAGTGGCTAATGTATCCAGCGGTGCCACGAGGAGGCAGACACTCGATGGTTGTATTTCTCCATTAGACTACAGAAAGCTACCCACAATCAGAGAAGTAAGCTCAAGAAAGCAAATAATCAAATCAACTACAAAGCAATGGCCAACTTACAACCAACCCCGCCATGTCTGACTCTCACTCTAATAAGGAAGTTTGCCAAAACAACTCCTATATCGTCATCCATCTCGTCAACAATGTCCATCTGACAAGAAGAGTTGAAGGAACAAGCCTTTTGAATTGGTGTGGTGAATTAGTAGTATAACATGGTGCGGCATATTATACACGTGATTGAGATGAATCAGAAGCCGACGATACTTACTGAATAAGACCCTAGTTTTGAGAAATTAAATTAATCATTCTTGTAATAATACAAAACTCCTCTAATGCCGCTGTCTTATTAAAGAATTTCCTCAAGTTACAGCAATTAGAAATAGAAATGTTTGTAACAATTAGACACACTCAGTACTTTAGTGATCTTTTCGATGCAAGTCAGATTAAAACAAGTTCGAAATGAAATTAAAAAATTTGCATTAACACACTATAATTTCTTGATGCTTATCGTGATTAATAACAGAACAGAATTTGGCTCCACTATTTAGTAATCAATATGTATGTACATCTCAAAAAGCTCTATCCTTATTATTAACTCTCGTATTATTAATGACGTCTGCTTCATTTACTATTTTTTATTCGATTTAATCAACAATTACCCGAATCTTATTATCCTTGCGCGTATCCTTCTGTACCGTAAACAATTTTACCAATTATTTCATTAAAATAATTGAAACTTTAGCCGAGGCTGATACGGGCTATCTGACACACTGTTTTTCCAATTATATCTCAAAATTAATGATGGCCACTTTTTCACAGCGGGAGGGCTCTCGAAGAATCGTGGCTGCTGATTTAGGAGCTTGTTTCGGCCTTATTTTAACGGCGTTATGAGAACAAGGAGCAAAAAAAAGGAACAAGTGAACGACTTACAAGCAACACCTTATGTAAATATGGAAGTTAATGATCGGTATCCGTAACGATTGAATCGCTGTAATATAAAACTGCTGATGATGTTGATATTTATTTGAATTCACTCAAGTTTGTGAAATATAATCAAAAAATATTGATAAAAACGTTTTCTTTATTGATAGTTTTACACGTATGTAATTAATGAAAAAAATGAGAAGTTACTATCTGTTATTATAAAATTTCTTTATAAACATTCTTTGCATCTGATCTTTCGTTATACAATACGAACAAATTTTGTTTGGAAATGGCAAGTGAAAGGGCAAACGTATAATACGAAGAGCACTCAATTGGCCGTATTTATAAAAATTGAGCATATTCTTTTAAGTTAAAGGTAAGAGCGAAAGGAAAAAGTATTGTGTATTTAATTTATCTTTTCTGCTTTGCGATTCTAATGATGACTTCATGAAACCCCGTTGAGTTTCAAAAAAGATCACGTTTTGAAGCGCAATAATTTATTCATCATTGTTGGTAACACTAACAATGAAACACAAACAGACAATAACATAACCCAACTTTATCCAAGGAACGCTTTAATCGTAACATAGTGCATCATTGAACAATAAATACTATAATGTTTTTCTTATTTATTTAAATACACAACGGGTGGGAAAAATATGTACACACGGTATATCTACTTACCTAATTCATTTATACACTTACCTCCTCCTTAAAAGGAAGTTCCTCTTGGGACTTCTATGTACCCGGGACTGGGTGCTTGAATCGGCAACTGGACCCATTTCTACAGTTTCCGGTCGTATAGAAATATCAGGGTAACGTCTTCATCGGGTAACGATAACGGCAGGTATAGCTGCAAATTAATTTGAGGACATCGGTATCTTGAAAGACCACCTCGACCATGTTCTTAATTGCTGAAACTTCTTTCGAAATACGGCTGCCGACCCTCATGCGTGTTTGTTACTGGTGAAGATATGGTGTGCCAGTGAATATTCTTTGTCGTGGATCCTCTTCATGATTAATTACGGACCTTCCCATGATTTGTTTAATTTTGGAGAAAAACCTTTTCCTCTTGTCGGGTTGTGTAACCATATTTTGTACCCTTCTTTGAAACGGCCTTCTGTGGCCTGCGTATCGTACCGTTTTTTCATTCTATCGCATCGTCTATCCTTATTCTCAATGGAATCACATAATTTTCTCCTGCTAGATCGCAAGGCCTACAGTCAAATTATAGGACACAAGGACACGTCCAAATAGGATTTTCGCAGATGTTTTACCTGTGGACTCCTTTATGGCAGATCGATAAGCCAACGCAAATAGGAAAATATACTGCTCCCAATCTCTATGGTAGCTGAAAGCTATTTTGGACAGGTATTTTCCAATGGTCCTGTTCATTCTTTCGACAGTGGATGTAGTGCTGTTGTCCTAGTCTTTCTTCCTTGATCACTGTGAACTTCCAAAGGACATCGGCTGATAAATTCTTTCACCAGTATATCCGCGACAGTTGTGGCTTCTTGATTCGGGATCGCGTAAATTTGTACCCACTTTGTGAAATAATCCATTAGAACCAGGTTGTATTTACCACCATTTTCTGTCGTCGGAAATGGTCCAGCAATGTCTAAAGAAATCCTTTCGAAAGGGTTTCCAACATTATATTGTTTCGTGGGTGCCTTTCTCTTGCGATGTGGCCCATTACTCGTAGCACACGTAGTACATTTACTACATCTGTCCTTCACATCGTCGGATCTGTTCTTGAAACTACAGCTTCCTTAGATTCCGCCTTGTTGCAGTTGGAACAATCTCCTCGGCATGGCGATCTAGATAGGAAGTCGACATTTCGGTGCTCACACCAGCTAGATGTTCGATGTTGTCTAGTTTTCCTGGGGACTGGGGTTCTTGGCTTGCAGAAGTCCTGGAGCGCTTACTTGAGCTGCGTACATGCCCTAGCTCGCCACAATTCCTGCATCTGATATTCTTCGGCTTCTTCTCTACCATACCTTTCAACAAGTTGACGATCTGGTCAAGTCTGTGATCGTCATCTTCTTCCAGCATGGTCCTACCTTTGTTGTATCCCGAAGCCATCGTGGATGCTTCATATTTAAGAACAGCGATTAATACATCTACCATGGTTTTGTAATGGGATAATCGAAGAGTACTCTACATATTATGGTCACATAAGCCGTCAATAAGGCACTGTTTTCCATCATGTTGTCTGGTGCTGATGGATAGGCAAATAGAACTAGTCGGGCAATATTCAGCTCATACTCTTGAAGAGTTTTGTCACGTTTTTGCCTTCGGTTTTTTAGCTGGAATTGGTATAAGTGTTCTAAATGTTCGTGACCATATTGCATGTCCAACCTCTCCTTCAACTACTCAAAATCATCCGTTTCTACCATAGCTATCGTCTGAAGTACATTTAAGCCATCTCTCCAAAGCGCTATGGTTAAGTTCACTGCCTTCTCCCTATCGGACCAATTATTCACTCTAGCGGCTGTTTTAAACTGTTCTATGTAATTGGTCCATGACGTCTTCTCGTCGAACGTTGGGCCTTGACTCCGGCAAAATTTCCAATATCTTCCATCTTAGGATGCGTTTCTGGCTTGCTGGGTTTTATTTGTTAGATCTTCTTTTCTTCCGCTGGCGTGTCTTGAGTTCTTAAATCTGTCATCTTTCTTTCTAGCTCCTTGATTTTATCGTCCATCGTTGTCATCTCATTCTCAATCTTGTCGTCCATCGTTGCCATCTTATTCTCGTTTTTCCCGTCCATCTTTGCGATCTTATTCGCCATTTTCTCATCCAACGTTGTCCTCTTATTCTCGATTTTCTCGCCTATCGTTGTTATCTTATTCTCGATTTTCTCGTCCATACTTGACATATTTTTCTCGATTTCCTCGTCCGTCTCGTCATCTTATTCTCGATATCTAATTTTAGGAATAAAATTTTATTTTCGACGTCAGCAGAATAGTATATTATAATATAAGGATTAAAAGTGCATATTTTTTTTACGAGCAATATTTGAAGTTCCGAGGCGGAGCGCAGCGCAGCCAAGCGAATGCAAATATTGCGAGTAAAAATGGACACTTTTAGTCCGTATGATATATACTATTTTTTCTCCAACCAAGTCAAAATTTAAATAAATTTAGTTTTATCCAAAAATCGTTAATAATTTGGTAATAAATTTGAACATCTATTAATTATAACAGCGATAGCAAGTCGGTAGTCATGGATATCTGGTATTGTTGGTAAATATTGATTGTCAAGTAGACGTCAGTAGACGTACTAATCATATAATTTTTGTAGTAGTTTTTACGCTGCTTTCAAAATGAATCCCAAACACGATGAAAATGTACCTGCGGATATATTGGAAAGTGCCGAAGCAGTATATCTAAATCTTTTGCCACCCAAATCTCGCCAAGTTTATGAACTAGCATATCAGCGATTCATGGATTGGTGTAAAGAAAAAAATGTGCAAAACTATGCGGAGACTATTCTTATGGTGTATTTCTCAAATTTAACAAAGACCGTCAAGCCATCCACTCTTTGATCACAGTATTCAATGTTGCGATCCACACTGGATATCAATAATGGTGTGGATATTAGTAAATATTCAAAATTACGAGCATTGTTAAAAAGGCAAAGTGATGGATATATACCTAAAAAGTCTAGGGTTTTTACAAAGGAGGAAGTGGATCGGTTCCTGGATATGGCACCTGATAATGTATATTTGATGATAAAGGTTGTTCTAGTATTAGGAATTGAAGGTGCTATGCGTTGTGACGAACTAGTTCATTTGAAAATTGATGACATTGAAGATATGGACTCGGTCCTGGTCGTAAAAATTATGCAGACAAAAAACAAGAAACCTCGTTTGTTTACCATTATAGGCGATAATTATTTGCGCTTATTCTTTAAGTACTAAGATTTTGAACTGGAACTGGAATATTTTGTAAATATGAAAACAATTTGTTCAAAAATCAATTTCAATATACAGTAAAATTGTATGGATTTTAATTTTATAAAATAAAAATATAAATATCAAGGAACCGAATACCCTGAGATGCAGTTAAAATAAATAATATATATATTACATAGATGATATTGTATGTGATTGGCACCTAACAAAATATTTAATTGTGAAGTAAATAGTTATGATTAAATATTAAAATCACAACAATTTATATAAATAAAATAAGTCATTACAATACATACCTTTATTGCTAAGTACATTTTATCATCGGCTTCTCGTATGAACCGATGAATGTCTTCTGCCTTGTTCTTTGATTTTTTGGTTTATATCCTTCTGACAGCCTTTTTAAGAAAGCCAGTAATTTTGTATAACATGATATATCTACATTTTTGTGGACATTCAAGCAAAATCTTATCATTGAGTAACTTTTACCACTATGTAGACGATTTTTGTTATTCAGCATTTTATAAAGAAGCCTACGCAATAGTAGAATCTCTTGAGAATTGGTAGTATTACCTTGTTCGACATGCAGCATATAAGATCAGTTTAAAAAAGAAAAAATCTTGAGACGGCCTCTCGGATTTTCCTAATACTCTTCAACAGACCTGATATCCAAATCGAGACTCTAGAAATGCATTCTGACATTGATAATGTTCCAGAAGAACCGAGTCTGATGAATCAATTTATCTCAACTTTAAGCTCTCTGAATGAAAATCAAATGACTGGAGATCTAACCGAAGAAAGTTATTCGACGGAAGGGAGACCTGATAGAATAATACTTGAAGTATGAAGAAGAATAAACGTTCATTCCTCCTTCCCACAGAATCTACACTGGTCAGTTTCTGCAGGACGCCAGTCCTCCTTTCCATATTTCCATCGTCAATAAGAACAGTCTTATTGATTTGGCTATTATTGGCTATTGTTAACTGCCAAAGTATATTGTTGAACAGCCTTGAAACGTGTTCTGAAACAGTTTCGCAGGACTTGTGAATATCTTTGTTGTCTGATCATAGTTTGTCTATCTATTTCATCTACTTGAGGTATATTCCACTGTTAGTAATCTTTCTGATAACCATAGTACGGTAGTTATAAAATAGTTTAAGCTTGCATATGACCATGCCTGCGGATAAAATGCAGGTAAAAGTAGAAACTCTTCTTTTTTAGATGCCACCCTACATAAAAAACGAATAATACACTTCTATTTAAACGCTTGTCAGGTCCACTCCCGAATGAAAATGGAAACCGCCCTGTTTCACACTTTTCCCATACACGAAACATCCTTCCTCGCACTCCCCATGACAATTATTCATTCGCGCGAGATTATTTCAACCCCCTTTTCTCTTCCCTCTTCTTCTACCGGAAGTTTCCCCGCTTGTAACAATGTCAGTAATTACAAAAATGATAATAATAGTATTTCTAAGCTCGGGATTAGCTTAAGGGGGTGTTAAGGGGTGCAATTGACTTGTTTGTGTGGGTTTAGACACGCGCATGGACTAACAATGCAATTATTCCCAGCGTACGTTCTGGGAATTTGTCAAACGATGCTGTTACACGCGGTTAAGTGTCAAAAGTAGTATGCTTAACATATCTAGCGTATGTTTGTATCAACGAATATATTTTTGATAGCAAATTGAGTCAAAAATGGAATATTTAACAGACGGAAATCATTGACGTAGTAGTCAACAAGTTTATAGAGTTAAATCAGAAGAAATTAGTATAACATGAAAAACCTATAGAATTTTTCATAGGCGTACCGAGGGGGGACAGGTTGGAAGTTGCCCTTCCCTGGAACCTCGCAAATCCTGCCAAAAATGCACCTACTGTCGTAATTCATATGTAAAGTAATATAGAGCAGTCTCGCGAATAAATCTGTCAAGCCTAGCCACTTAAAATCCATAGTAGGCCTACTGTAACCACCTAAATTGGTCACTAGCTTCACTAGTATCGACTCTATGGCTATAGGTAAGTCCAGGTGTCCCCGGTGACAACCTTTCGGGCCTACAACTCACTCAGCTGGTGAGTGGGAGCGAGTGCTACGAGATATCCGGGATGGTATCAAATAAAATGGGAGGCAGCAAGCTGTCTGTTCGGCCAAAATGTTTGTCCTATCCTAAACATAGAAAATACATCGGAAACCATAAACAAAACAGGTTTCTAAACTTACCAACATGTTTTATTGTACTGTAATAGGTAATGTTTCTAACAATTGATACAATTAAGTAAGATGCATAAAAAAATTGAGAAATGACAGGACTATAACATCTGACTATAACATCTGTCAAGCCACTGAATTAGCTACTAAGTAATAAAAAAAAGATTAAGTGAAAAATAACTGGGCTACACAGAGCACCAAGTTATCAGTTATACATGTGAACTATTAAAGAAAAGCAAAATGAAAAATAACTGGGCAATACAGAACAACAATTCATCAGTTATACATGTGCTTATACTTAGCTAGAATATAACGTACGTCATCAACGCAAAATATAATACAAACTTTTACTCAGGGGATAGCTTTGGTACCAAGGCAATCTACTGTAACTCAGGTTGGACGGGACGCAACATGATAAATATAGTGTTCTTAATGAAACTCACGGTCTCTAGTTAATTCCACAATATAATACAAGTTATTGAAAATTCTAAAAAATTGACAATTGTTTCGATAAATCAATATCATCGTCAGAATGACAGAAGTTACATTTCATTTTATGCCTACCTGATGTTTAGTAGTTATTTTTGGCTAGACCAAGAAGTAACCTAACTTGTGATTGGCTTAATATATGTTTATAGAAAAAAGAAGAAGATGTGATATTACAAATATTGAAGCTTAGATATTATTAGCCCTATGGTGATATCCTGGATATCATTTTTCCAATTAAGATCAGTATAACTGTGCAATGATATAGAAAACCAGGAAAACTATATCTGCTGATCTTTACAATTATCACAAAAATAACTACTAAACATCAGGTAGGCATAAAATGAAATGTATCTTCTGTCATTCTGACGATGATATTGATTTATCGTAACAATTGTTCAATTTTTTAGAATTTTCAATAACTTATATTATATTGTGGAATTAACTAGAGACCGTGAGTTTCATTTAAAAACACTAATATGAGCATATTCCACGAAGTAAGGGTCGAGACAGTCAATTTCATGATAAATATATCTTACATAATAAGAAAATATATATAAATAATTAAATCCACCCCATATTATTCCGTTATCCTCTTGTTCGGAAGAACGTTGGTCGCCTCATCACCCCGGTCCAGGCAAAATCAATGGTAAAGTACCCAAGAAAAAGGTACTCTAGGAAAAAGGTAAGTATCCAGGAAAACCCTTAAACGTACAGATAACACTGAATTACTAAAATGTTATTATCAACGATGAAACTATTAACTGACTGAACCAGCTTAAGGCTGTATGTCCAAACTATATTATTATCAACACAGATGTGTTGTTAGAGTAAGATGAAAATAATAACCGAAATGAAATAGAAGGTTCCCCCAAAGAGTTATTATCTAATATACTGAAGTATTGCCTCTGCGGCTTAAAAAAACTAAATTTACATATCGAACCAGAAAATGCTCCTTCCCTACTGTTCAACTAATTGAGTTAAAGATTTTCTTGAAAAACCTGAATAACTACTATGTGAATAAAAGTTATACCACATCTAAATGATAACTAAGAAATTAATCCTATTGTAACTTTTTTTTGGAGTTACAAAGCTCCGATGGCTCTTCGTTTGGTGAGCAGTAGTCGCAGGATCTTGCGAGTCACAAGAATCGACAGGAATAGGGCGCCACTTATTTTTTGATAGTTTTTCAAAAATAAGAAATTACTTACACCAACTCCCTTCTTGTCTCAATTCAACTTAACTTTGTAACCATAATGATATCAATAAGAAATGAAAATCAGAACCTCACTATATGGTTTTTTTTAATCAAGTAAGTTTACAGGCACATGTAATCAACTATTTATGATGGAAAAACAAAAATATTCATTTGGTGCATTAAATGTAAATAAAAACCATAATAACTCCTAACTACAGCTGTATTTAAGTTCACATCTGGTGAACAGTTTATATAAATTGAGAACTATATATACATAGATATAGCAAATGCCTTGTACCAAAAAAAATTAGATATGACAGGTTACGAAAGATTAAAAAACAAATTAAACCCCCGTTGGGAGATTTATTAACTAACGTATGAATTTAAATGACGAAAAGTTCAATAAAACACTGTACTATTATAAGAAGGTTAGGCAATAAACTAGTGGTAATAAGAATATGCCGGTGAACTCTCCCAGTGGATTTTGATAAGTTGGAATGAACTCACCGACTCCAAGATGGCGTATCGCTTAAAATGTCGTTTTCTCGGGGACATCCTCTCTCAAAGGCTTTAGACGGTTTATGAAGGCATAGATATAGCTACTTCAAGATTCTCGCATATGTCATGTGGTTAAGTCCAAAATGGCTGCATCGAACATCTGACTTGCCTTTGAAAAAAAACAGATACTGTGAACAAAAATGGTTAGGTCGACGGATATCCTTGTTACAGGCAAACCTCTTTCCCCTATTCACAACGGCAGAGAGCAGCTTCTTAACAATGCCCGCAAACGAAACCCTAAAATTCGCTACTCCTTCTTGATATTCCAAAACCGGACCAGTTAACTCGAAACTAAACGGACTCCAAGTTTTTGTAAACCAAAACGGCCAATCAAGTTCTGATAATCCCTATGATACATTCTTATTTTCGGCTGACCAATGGAATATCTCCAATAGATATAACTAACTCCGAACTCAACCGAACTGGCTTAGCTAATTTCAGATTTATGAAGTACTCTAGTACTCAATCTTTTTAGTGAAATGTGAAGTATCAACGTCAATCTAATCAAAAGTAGTACCTATTAAGACTGTCATTGTAAATGACATTAAACACAAAAGAAAATTCAATAAGGCGTTCGCAATGAAGGTATTATCAAACAACGACAAAGTTTATTTATTTTACCTACGACCGTAAGTAGTCAAAAACACAGAGTCGGCAATCAATGTAAGACGTCTATTACGCACGGTAAAACAAAACGCACGGCTGTAAAGTAAATCGCACGGCTTCCATAGCAACCACTTAGCAACTGTCAATAGACGTAGCCATTTTATTAAAAATGTATTACTTAGATATTTGACGTTAAATTTTATTGTATATACAGGGTGTACCAATCTTACGACAAACTTCGGTATATGGGTTATTTTAAGAGATATCAAAAAATGTTAACAACAAAAATAGTAGATGTCTTTAAGATCCATATTTTGAAATTATCTCGAACTATACAGAGTGTTGCATAACTCTCTTACAAACCAAACATACGACTTTTTAAATGAGAACCCCTGTATATTATACCAAATTCGAATTGCTCACATTTTTTTGAAGCTTTTTATATGAGGTTTTGCTACGTTATACCGAGTCCTTCAAAAGGTATGGACACGTTTATGTGAAAATCGTAGTTAAGTCAACGCTCTGTAGCTTATTGTACGTTGAAGAAAAAAGTTTTATTTTCCCTAACAGAGTATCATAATATGATGCAATATCTCCGTATTTTATTAAATTTTAATTATGTCACCTTTTGTATACAGGGTGAACGGAAACTCGAACCTTTCATTTTCTCTCTTCTTTCAAATGGAACACCCTGTATTTTTTAGAGCAAATAGAATCTTCGATCATGTAACTTTAATTTTTGTTAAGTATTCCCTATACCCAAAGTTTATGAAAACAGAGTTATTTTGTAATATCTATTGTAAATCATAATTATAAACTTATGTGAAAAAATAAACGTTGAATGTAACAAAAAATCCTAAATAATAATACATCTTAATAATTTATTTATTCTGAGCAAAACAAATCATCAAAAGTATAATCCTAACCGTAATATGAAACTAAATGTTCAAAGTGTTCACCGTTAACATCAATGCAATGCTGCAGTCTAAGTTCAAATGAATGACTAACATTTCTCAGCATAAAAACGTTAACAGATCGAAATGCCGCTCTGATTCTTTCTGTCATATTCTCTCTAGTAGTAGGGGGAGTTTTATAAACCTCATTTTTTATAAAACCCCAAAAAAAAAATCCACTTCTGTTAATTCGGGAGACCTGGTTGGCCAATCAGTTGGGCCCCCTCTTCCAATCCATCTGTTTTGGAATTCGGTGTTGAGATGATTTCGTATAGGCGCAGTATCATGAACAGGCGCACCATCATGCGAATACCACATTTGTCGCCGAATATTGAGTGAAACTTCTTCTAATAAAACTGGCAAGTGATTCTGAAGAAAATTTAAATAAACCGCACCAGTAACTCTTTCATCAAAGAGTATGGTCCTATCACATAATCACCTGCTATTCCACCCCGAACATTTAATGACCACCTCCATTGGCTATTACGTGTTGAGACGATATTTGGATTAGAAGTTGAATAATAATGAAAATTATGTCGATTTACAAATCCATTTTTATGAAAAGTCGCCTCATCTGCAAAAAGCACAAAATAAAAAAAACTTCTCTGGCGATTTATTTTAAATTGGGCCCATTCACAAAATGTTACTCTTCTTTGCAAATCACGGTCAAGTAACTCTTGATGAAGTTGGATATGATAAGGATGCATTTTATGTTTTTTAAGGATTCTCTGAACCGTGCCATGACTTATGTCTTGCTGTTGTGAAATATTTCTCATACTTGTATGCGGATTCTCTGCAATACTTAGCATTACTTTCATTTTGTTTGCGCCAATACTAAGATTTTGATTCCTTAGTAATAGACAACACACCTTGCTTGTAAAGACCGGTCCGATATAGATAATTAATATTATTAGAAAAAGTAGTTCAGATAGTGAGTTGGAATAAAACATTTTCAAAATAAGCCATCATTATCAAAAATATCGTTTATAAGTCAATATAGTAGCATTTTGTCAATCAGATATATAGTGAATTTAGGTGAAACATTGTGCAAACTACGAGTTAGTCAATTTACTCGATTTACCCTATTTACCCGTACCTTAATTCCTAGTTTTATTTGGCAAAACTTGTACAGGACAGCCGGAGTTGGGGTTCACCTAAATATTTGGTAAGTGTTCCATTTAGCATATAAATTAGAATCTACAGTCCGCTATTAGGTTATAGAATCATATCATACACATTTCATTTTCCGCAGTAATGGCTGTTTTTGCTACATATTTTTTTCTGTATTTCACTTCACCAGTGCGATTGAAACGATCCATTAGTTTTTCAAATGCTCTTTTGTTAGGTGCCTTTCGGTCTGGAAATCTTTGACGATAAACTTTAGACGCAAGCAAGCAATTTTTGTTACATTCACCTAATACCCAAATCATGTCCACCATTTCTTGAGTAGAAAAATGTACACTATTCATCCTCAATGATTGTTACTTTATTTAAAGAAACAATAAATCGCAGGTGACACTTAATTACTGTTGTTTTAAAAAAATGAAATATAACGACTGACGTTTATGTCAAATGTCAATCAAGGCTTACTGAGAAAATGTAATAGTTTACAGCATTGCATTAATGTTAACAGTGAACACTTTGAACATTTAGTTTCATATTACGGTTAGGATTATACTTTTGATGATCTGTTTTGCTCAGAATAAATAGTTTATTAAGATTTAATGTTATTTAGGATTTTTTATTACATTCAACGTTTATTTTTTCACATAAGTTAATAATTATGATTTACAATAGATATTACAAAATAACTCTGTTTTCATAAACTTTGGGTATAGGGAATACTTAACAAAAATTAAAGTTACATGATCGAAGATTCCATTTGCGCTAAAAAATACAGGGTGTTCCATTTGAAAGAAGAGAGAAAATGAAAGGTTCGAGTTTCCGTCCACCCTGTATACAAAAAGTGACATAATTAAAATTTAATAAAATACGGAGATATTGCATCATATTATGATACTCTGTTAGAAAAAATAAATTTTTTTCTTCAACGTACAATAAGCTACAGAGCGTTGACTTAACTACGATTTTCACATAAACGTGTCCATACCTTTTGAAGGACTCGGTATAACGTTGCAAAACCTGATATCAAAAGCTTCAAAAAAATATGAGAAATTCGAATTCGGTATAATATACAGGGGTTCTCATTTAAAAAATCGTATGTTTGATTTGTACCGGAGTTATACAACACTCTGTATAGTTCGAGATAATTTCAAAATATGCACCTTAAAGGCATCTACTATTTTTGTTGTTAACATTTTTTGATATCTCTTAAAATAACCCATATACTGAAGTTTGTCGTAAGATTGGTACACCCTGTATAAATGGTAGATAACATTTATTAGATATGAGATTGCATTTAATACTAAGAGTTAATTGGTATTATATGATAATTGGTTCCGTTTCATTCAATCCGCATCTTTTAGCTGTCTGAATGTATCTCATATTAGTAAACAATAGTATATTATACACCAAGCGACTAAAGTGGCCCATTCAATCCCGCGGGTGGTGTTTGATTCCTGAGGGAAGTAATCCACCTAAGGGATTAATGTCACTTTAGTCGAGAGGTGTATACACTATTTTATGCAATTCCGGTAATTCTACATACGTTTTTAATAAAAATAAATACCACTTAGGACGGCCTTTTACGAAACATGGCTGGGCATCGAGGGTGAACTTCTAAGATGCTTGGCTGGGCAACGAGGAGCGACTTTTATAAAACTTGGCTGGGCATCGAGGATGTACGTTTTTACTTGTACTTTAAATACCTTAATTACATTATAAACACAGGTACAAGTGGGTCGTAGATAAAGTATAGTACGTAACTCGTGTTGTAACGCATTTTACGCACTCACGGAATCACGCGGCTTCGTGCGTTACTTTTCCGTTCGTGCGTAAAATGATTCTTACAACACACGTTACGTAATATACTATTATGTCTGAGCCATTCTAAAACTTTGTGTACTCGTTGTATGAACTGTTTACGAAATGTAACCTCATTCAAATACAAACATTGTATTGAACGAATCACCTTAATGAGTTTTATCACTATTCCGTACTGGTAAGTACACAATACATTAATATTTAATTATATATTTAATCAAGGTTTTAATTTCTTTTAGGAACTTGTGTAGCTGTCAACTAAATTACTGTTCAAGATGCAACCACCTGTGTTAATTAATAACAATACTTTGTGTACATAATTTAGTGATTGTCTAAATTGATTATTGATTTAAAATAAAATATATTTCAAAGTAGACACACAGCCATTTCTCAATGCTTTAGGTAAGTCTGAATGTTACACTATGTATAGCAACTGATTGCCAAAATGAAAAATTATATTAATAAGCTAAAAAACTATCTGATATGTGATCACACCTTACTGCAGTACGTTAAAATATGAAACAGAATGATACGTGTCAACTATTCAACTAAGAATATTGCAAGTACCTACATATGCCGATATCCTATACGTAACTTGCTCTCTATATGATAATCACTCGCTCAGACAATATAAAAACTACTTGACATCTATTACCTATTATTTGAGTACAAAACTCATGGAAAATATCAAATACACAATCATAAGTAAAGCACAGCTAGGTAATAGCCATGAAAATACGTAGATATTTTTTTAGGTTCAAAACGACAAAAATACTCCTGGACTGTACAAAAATATATACTAATTTACAACTAATTGAAATATATTAATAGTTACAAATTCAAACCCACCCAAAATCTTATTCTTCAATAGAAAATGAGTGAAAAATGATATAAGATCTCTTTTCCATACCTTTAATTGAGGGCCTAAAATTTCCTCGAAACTCCAACAATCGTCTCGTCAAAACGAGGATCAAAAGAAGGTATCCAAATCCAAAAGACGCTATGATTTCAGTAAAAAATCTCTTTGAAAGAGTCAGGTAGCGTGGTTTCTAAAAACGGCCAATATCCAAAAAATCTTCAAAAAAAATACAGCCACCAACAGCTTCCCGAATAAATTTTAACAGTCCTTATCAATCTTCCCAAGTGGGATGGTTTCAAATACCACATATGAATTAAGAACTTACTGACAATCATGTATACATCTTGGAGTTAAGATCAGAAAGGAAGTCAAAAGTCAAGGATGCGCCAATAAGGGGCCGTTCAAGTATTACGTGAGCAGATTTCTTACCATTTTTTACCCCCCCGCCCCCCTTGTCATCAAAAGTAAGCAAAGCACTTACCCCCTCCCCCTATGCTTACATTTTTAGTAATAAATGTTTTTTTATATTGTTATTTTTAAAATAGGAAAATTCATGAAAATATTAGGTTTAACTGATACACATAGAGTAAATGACAAAAAAATATAATCAGAAATAAAGAACATAACTAACATAAAGAATATTTTCGGAACACATTAACAGTCTTCAGTCCATGAAACCAGAATCCATGATTCTAAGTTATCGATGACATTGGATTGCTGCTCAGTGTTGTGAGTCTGCTCACTTTCATCCGATTTTGGAATGTATACGTCACTCTCATCGAGCCATTCAACATCTTGGTGCTCTAAATTTTGAATAATGCACATCAGTTCATTAGCACGACGAGCAGCGACTCTTACAGGTCTAACTTTTCCCTCTGTGGGCGTGTTTACTTTTTTATGGATCTTCTCGATGTGACGATTTAATGATTTGACGGAAGCATGATAAAGACCACACGTTTTGCATGTTCGGCTTGATAGCCTAAATTTTACCGTCGGACAAAAATAATCGTAGGGCATTTGCAAAAAATCTTTGAGGGTAGTACTCAAGCGTAGAGCTAAATTGACTGGAAGATCAAGAAATTGTCCTCCTTCATCCAAAACCAAGTCATCAACTGTTTGTTTTACTTTTGCAGGTGGTGGAAGAAACCTGTTGTCTAGTAATCTGAATAGGCCACTTCTTGGACGACAGCATTCCGTATTTTTACATTTTACAATTTGAAGCAAGTATTGGCTTTCACGCACATGTTCTGAGTACCATTTAATGTCTGGAAATTCAGGAACATCTTGTTCATCAGCCTCAACATATTTTGCAGTAACATTATAGCCATCAATTTCCATTGAACTCCATACTTCAGCTAATACATTTCCTGCAAATTCGAAATTATATCTTTCTAATTGTTCATCAATTGTAATGCCACGTTCATCCAAATGAGACCCAAAATGGTCATGAGGCAGTATTAAACCAGCCAGTTCCCGACTCAGAGGAGCCATTCTTCGCTCTACTCTGTCATACGCACTCCTTCCAGGAGCATTGGTAGCTATAAACAATGCATCGAGATCATGTCGTTTAAAATGTTGTATAGCAAACCCTATGACTTTTTGATAACGCGGATTTTCATCTGGCCCTCCATCAACCGTCATAATTACTACTGGTTTTACTAGTCCATGGTCAGTTTTTGCTAATGGTCGAAACTCTTCAAGTTCGAGAAGCGTCTCGAAATCCTGAGCATGAGTATTAGCAGTAGATGAACTATGCTTTCCACTTCGAATAGCGATGAATGTTGGCCCAGAATATCCGACGGCTTGCGGTTGTCCTAGCATATTGGAAGTAACTTTGATACCAGCATAAACAGATGGTATTAATTTATGACGCTCAGCGATTACCCAATCGTGGTCAGGTAATTTGATTCTATATTCCATATGCATTAAAAGTGGTGCTTGCTTATTTGCCGCAGTGACGCCAATAGGGACTCGAGCTTTGTCATCTTGAGATAAGAAAAATACTTGATCTGGTCCAAGTATGGATGCTATGTTCTCTAAATAATGGATTGATGTTTCAGCGAACTTGCTTTCTAAGTGGCTCTTGTGGTGATCAGTTTGAGCACGAATGAGCCTAACAGGGACTGTCGATACATGTCTTCGTCCCTCTGTAGAATTCGATTTTCTGGGAATCAAACGAAGATATGTCGCACTGCGACTAATGTCAAATCCTAGTTTACGCAGTTCTTGTGTGAGTTCGTCAAGAGTTTTTACGCTGCGAATAGATTCCGTTCGTCTCCTGTCATCACATGCACTCCCAAATAAAGCTATATCCGCAATTGTTTTCAATAGTAATGGTTGATCGCTTTCAAGTTTAGGATGTCCTACTGAATCCCTCAGAGATAGTCTTCTTTTTATTTCAGGATTTTCCTGACAAATATCTTCTAACTTTCTTCTCATACCATCCCTGTGTTTCTTCTGGGCAACTGCGTTTTGAATCTTCCTGTTTAAAGTATTTTTTGCTGTTTTTAGTTCCTCGCGCAACTTAATGATCTGTTTATCAACTTCAGCGCAATTTGGCATAGTATCTCTGGCAGAATACAAAGCGTTCAGATTTTTTTCGAGTAGAGTAATCTTATTTTTCATAGCTTCTTGAGAAGGTTTTGCTCTTTGTTTATATGCATTATTATTATTTTCGCATTGCTCTTGTGATTCATTGCCGGTTTTAATTTTATCTTCTTTCTGTTTTTCAATGTTAGAAAATGGCTGTATAATTTGTGTTTTTTCTGCAGGTTTATTACTGGTAGAAGACGTTGCCTAAAAATGAAAAATTTCTAAGAGTTCTGCTGGATATTCTCTTATTAAGCTACATAAATTCACCGTATTTAATAAAACCAGCGTTTAAATATTATTGAAAGCTTTTCCCCACAGAAACCCTTCACATACAGATATTGAAAACACCGTGTATTTTGTGACCAATTGCCCGAGTCGATCTTAAGAAATAAAATATCAATCATTTACCTTTTTACTTTGAGATAGGCCATCATATTTTTTACTCATAAATCGTTTTAATTGTTACAGAACGCAAAGAGAAACTTTGTACTTATATTTACTCACCTTGGAAAAAAAATGAAGCAGACTGGATTTATTTTTAGTCGCCGCTTGCAATTCTTCTTCAATTCTCTTAGATACAATAATATCTAGTTCCTTATCTGACTTTGCTTGTAATTTATAATTTCGCCAAACTTCGTTAACTAACTTTTGTACATTTTGCACTTTCGTCCCAGTATGAGATTTTTTAAAACTTTCGAACAGTTTTTGGTATAACTTGGATTTGTCTATATGATATGACATTCTAATAAGATATTTAAATTTAAATAATTAAAACGTTAAACTTTGGCTAATTGCATCAACATAAACACAAATGATAACTTTCAATGCTTACAATACGTTTAGAATCCAAACAAAACACTACTGATAGATGCGCACTTGCAGCCGGCCGGCACGAGAGTGAATTATTAGACAAGTGAATAGCGCACGGTAATTTCCCTAATGCGCGGTAACTCCCCTAATCAGTTCTCAAAGCGAGTGCCTACGCATATGTATTATTTGCGGGAATCCCCGAAAAAACTTAAATAACTAACGATGACGTAATCATCATCTAGACCCCCCACCCCCATGTCATCCAAAATAAGCAAAACAGAGACCCCCCCACCCCCCCTTGGTGCTTACGTAATACTTGAACGGCCCCTAATACCTGCAACTCAACTTCTTCGTACAACGCAAACTCGAGTAAGTTTTCCAGCCAATAGCAATCCAGCTGACAGAAATGCATCTTAACCACAGATCATAGAACCACAATCCGCTTAAGATATCCAACAAAGGTCTAGTAAACCCAAAAATATTAATGATAAAAGTTCACATGTCATCTACGAGCACATCAGAGAGGAAGTCTGTAAGTAATCATAATTAGTTGTCAAATCAGATGTAATCAAACAGTAAACGTCTTATGGGTACATGTTTACAATATACTCGTATAACATACATGTCCTAAACAGAAGTTTCTGATCGGTATGGAAATTCTTACTGAAGCCATGAGATGGTATATAAATGAATATCAAATATACCACTATCCCGAGAGACAAGTATGGATAAACTAATCAGAAAATTTATTTTAACCTAACACTAGTAAAATGATTTAGACAAGGCAAGGGGTCGGCTATACCAGAACCCTAATAAGTTATAGCACTTATCAGCTAAAGCGGGCAGTTTTTTGGACTTCTGAGTCTAACACCTCAATATGATATAACCAAAGGAAAAATCAGTAGTCCCACGATCACTTACATTTACAATAAAAACCACAAGAAAGAGAAAATAAACCCTCAATACCCATGAAATATACAACAAAAACAAACTAACAAGAACCTAATTACAGGACTTTCCAAAAAGTAGGCGCACGTTTTGTATCATACCATAATCAAAAACGTTTCATTCACAACTTACCCAGCGACAATAGTGACAAATATAAAATCGCTGTCAAGATGTAATGACACATTGGTTACAGCCTGCACCAATTCGCTGGTGAGATGATGGCAGAGTGATCACTAAAACTCTGGACGATTACAAATATAATGACTCTGACCGTTTCACTACTTCAGATCGCTAGTTACTTTATCGAGCTGCGGTTGTCTTCACTGGCGAAACAAGAACGGTCGACGGACGAACCGATCGACACGACTGACAGCCACAGTTCCTCGGTGTTTATTGTCGCGTACCATATATTACATTACAATTTCCTACCTTCACCCAGTTCTGCGAGACGTCGAATATCATGAAAATGATATAGGGCGGTGGATTGTAATATCTTTCCAGATAACAGATGAAAAAAAGATGAAAATGTTAAGGCAATGCTGGGTGCCCTTAGTTGATTATGATTTTTCCGGTGATACTACACATACACACTTAAAGCGCAAGTTTAGCCACTCATGGTTACAAATGTGTATTACAAATTGGCTTGCTTATTCCAGAAGATTGAAGGGTACATTCTACTCTCATCATCACTGATAATTCGACCATTTACTAAGTATAAGGACATACATAGCTTTTGTAAAGCATATGTGAGTAGTCAATGGCACAAAGAATCCAGTCAATCTGCCAAAAATTTTAGCAGCATAAACACAAATATACTGATTTATATACAAGCTGACCATGGAAAAATTATTGAAAATAACAAAAATGTATTAAGGCCTATCGTCAACACTGTTGTTTTTGATGGACCACATGCTTTACCACTAAGAGGAAAAAAAATATGTAGGTGTTTTTTGAGACTTACGTAAACTAAAACTTTATTCTGGCGATGAAACTTATGAAAAAACATTTAGAAAAATGTCATAAAATTGCTCAATATACATCTCCCAAAATACACAATAAAATATTGAATACATTTGGAGCCTTGATTAGAAAAAATCTGATCGACGATGCTAAAGCTGCTAGTGCCTACAGTATTTTGGTTTATTAATCAACTGATATATCCGGAGCAATTGTCAATAGGTATAAGATTTTAGGACCACAAGGAAAAAATGAAAAGGAAGAATTTATGGGGTTCGTCGCAATGGAAAAAATTGATGCTGAAACTATAGTTGGTGAAATTAATGAATTCATAGGTAAATTAAATATTAATATTAACAAGTGCGTGGGACAAGGTTATGACGAATATGCTAGGATGGCTGGAAAAGATGGTGGTGTTCAAAAAATATTGAGAGAAAGATATAAGAAGGGTCAATATTTTCATTGCGCCTCGTTGTTAACGATCTAACCAAAGTTCCTGAGAACCGCAATTGTATTAGAACTATCAAAGATACAATAAAAAAAATTATGGAATGAGTTTTGCGACGAAAATATGTACCAAAAATCCCAGTGCTGTATGAAACAAGGTTGTCTCACAAATATAAACACTATTTAAGAAACTTTTTATTGAAATTGTTAAAGGTTTAGAACACCTATCTCAAGAAGAGAATTCCGGGACAAAAACAGCGGGTTTTCAACTGTTATCTGCAGTTAAACAAATGTCTTTATCTACTATAGATATATACAACTTCTTGTTGGAACCAGTCGCGAACATATTGCAGTCTAAAACCCTCGACGTTATCAAGTGCGCAGAGCACATCAAAACAATATCAACTGTAATTGCAGAACACAGGCATTCTGCCGAAGAAGGGGGTGAGAAAATCTTAAAGTCGGCCAGAGAAATCGCCAAAGATGTAAACACAGAGCTTCTTGTTTCACGGACTGCAGGACTCCAAGTGTATAGAGCGAATCATCCAGCTGCTTCATTGAGCGAATATCTTCGCTGCACTGTATATGTGCCCTATTTGGATTCATTAATATCCTCATTAGAAGCGAGGTTGAGTCAAGACCAATCGCCGGCATTGGCCTCATCTTTGCTACATCCTGCTCTGATAACAAAAATGAGAGTTGCAGATTTAATACTTTGTATGGAAGAAGTCTCCAAACTTTACGAATTAGAAGGCATTGAATCAAAAGCTTAGCTGTGGTGGATTTTTGGCCAAATAAGGAGAATCTCTAAACTTTGGAGATAACAGATCTGATTCAGAACGCGGAAAACTTTTATCCAAAGGTTAAAATAGCCTTACGTAGTTTACTAGCAATGCCATATGCTACAGCTACCATTGAAAGGTCCTTTAGTAACCTCAGATGCGTGAAAACCAGGCTGATATCAACAATGATTGAAGATAGGTCCTTGCATGCTCGGTGTGCATAAAAAAGCTAATAACTGGCTTGTGTGATTCTTTCACAAAATATGCTTTTAGTTGCTTTGCAGAAGATTCAAAAAGATTGCTTTTCAAAGAAATATTTAAAGTATTACTTAAACACTTATAATGTGTATAATAAAAGATTTAAATTTCTTATTTTTACATACCATTGTCATAAGTTCCCTACTTGCCCCCTCTAGATCAAAAGCTGGGGTACGCCCATGGTCTTTTTAAAATCGACAAAGTGTATTATTATTGTTATACATTGTCTTCATACTACCCATAATATACGAATTATTATGCCGTATGGTACAGTTATCTGTAATTTTTCCTACACACATTCTCCTGCTTTGTCACCTTATCAATTTGATATAAAAATGATACTAGAAGAAAATAATTGGATTTTATACAAAAAAAGAAGATGAACATTTATTTTTATTAGATTTCAGAACATATAAATCAATCTAAAGTAGTTTCCAATGCAATATTAGGCAAAATAATCGTCATTAGAGTTCGTTTTTTTCTGGGGAAATCTGATATAATGCAAATTTTTTTGCGGATCCAATTAATAGTAAATCTTTTGTAAAATGAGTTAAACCTTTGTGGTACGTTACTGTACTTGCTTCGAGTTATCCAAAGTCATACTGAATACAATTCAATCTCATATACCCCATTTCCGTCATGTGTCAATCAAAATCTCATACGGTGTCTCAGTTGCCGTCATAGTGACTATAATTCCCGGCACGCACCAGCTCGTAATTGGCCACGGCTTGTAATCTAACACCGTCATACCGTCTCGAAACTGGCTTAGGATTTCAGTCAGGCCGAAAACTCTCATAATTAGCTAGACCCCCGTCTCTCGGGATCATACTCACTTCCACTAATTGCTATTAGAGCTATCATAAAGTCAAAAGGGTTCGTTATTTCTGTTATTGCTATCAGGAATCGCTGGGAATATTGAGAACGGGAAGAAAGTGGGATAGTGCGTGGACCGAGTCCTTCGGGAATCACTTTGATTTATTTGCGGTCGCATCGAATTTATGTTAGCGAGGAGTCAATCATATTCTTTGGAAATACACTCTGAGGAAATTCTGCTTATGATCGGTTACTATACATATAATATGGAATAGATTTTTATAGATCCTCTGCCAAATGCGTTTAAAATTTTCAATGACATCGTTATAGCTAAATCGAAAATAAATTTCTACAAAGCTCATTTCACTGCAGAAAATAACATCAAAAGAGTCAAGCTTGCAAATAAAATGTGTAATTAACAGAGAGGAATTTTGGGACAACGTGTTTCCAATCTTCTAAACACAGAAGGTTAGGAGTTAACGCACTAGTAATTTAAGGTTGGAACTCATTGAGTGCCACAATAGTAACAGATGCAAGTAACGAAGATGATAAAGAAAAGTATTATAAGATATGAAGGAAATAAGACGCGATACAAAACAAAGTTTCCTACCAATGATTTTGTACAGTTTTAATGATGCTCATATTTTCTATCACAATTAGTATCAAGATTACTAACAACACATGTATGGCACTGACACTGACAGAGCCAAATAGTTAGACTACAAATGATGCGTTGATTTCAAAAACAACATCAGTTCAAAAATGATGTTTTGAGAAAATCTTTAAAAACTGTTTATCTCAGTAACCGTTAAAGTTATATAGTTTCCAAATATTTTTTCGGAGCAGATATAAGTCTCTAATAGTAATGTATGGCAAATCACTTTGTTAATTTACTTGTGTTAAGGAAACAAAATTAAAACGGTTGAATATACTGAAAAGTTAACATAAAATAAATTCTTTGAAAAAATAAGTCTTCACTCAAAAAAAAACTAGATTATGAAATTGTGACCTAACCTCGGCCTATTCGCACATCCACTGCTATTATCTTCATTTTCTATTTCTGGCTGTCCATTTCCATGGGTGCAATTCTGCGCAATGGATTTTTTTAAAAGTTGCTTAAATGAAGACTATTCTTCTCGAGTATGATATATACATTCAAAGCCTGATGATGAACCAGTGAGCCGAAACTAGTTACTCCTTCATCTTGTATTAATAGTAATACGGATTTTGCGTTTTACTAACTGCTAAAAAATTGCTTGTTTTCTGGAAGTTTGAGAAATCCCCGAAGGATTTTGAGATTTTGGATTTTCACTGGAGCTATTTCGTTAGGTTTATCATACACAACTTTCAATTTATGAAAAACTGATATAGAAAAATTCCCATTTAATATACAGCAAACACAAATTTTAATTATAAACAAAATACCCCTACACAAAGATTTAAATACACATTCTATTTTTCATTGTTTTTATTATTTTATAAATTTCCTCTTTTCCTGGAAATTACATAACATATATTTTTGTTTTTTCAAATGCCTTATTGAATTTTGCCAATGGTTCGTAGTTTGAATTGTTGAAGAAATAATTAATTTTGTAAATGACATCCTGTTGACTTGAAGTATTTTTTAAGAAATGTTGATAAAATTAGAATTACTTTTCTTATTTCTTGTAAGCTAAGTGAATTTAGTGCGGACCTTTCTTCAATACAATGGGTTACTTCATTTTGATAATTCAATTGAGTTATAGATGTCTCTGATATATAAAAATCATCTTCCAATGTAGTGCTGGCAGTATCTGAAACAAACTCGCTCTTCTGTGATATCATGTCTGTTGTAATACCTGCTGGCGATTTATTATACTATTTTGAGTTCTTCCTTCAATGTTTTGGCATGTATTTCATATTTGTGTCTCACCTGTGTTTCCGTGATTTGTACCACTATATTTCAGTAAATTATAATAACAAGTATGTTAAAATATAATATTCCAATTATAGTATCTGATAAGTAGATACCCACTATGCAAATAAATATTATAATTATGTTAATTCAACATCGAATTGCGATAATGTTCTTCCTTTTTTCCTCTGGTTTTCATCACATGCACATCTATATAACCGCTTATGCCCAGCTTGTGGCTGTTAACTTTTGTGATGTTTCAACTTAACTTCTCAGCGATGTTAAAGCGCTGCCTTTTTACATTACTGAGATATTACTAGAACTTCCTCAAAAGGAAGTCTTTATAACGAACTAAAAACAACATTTCTGTTACATTCTGAAATGCCTTTTAACATATTGTCGATGTTAATGCAATGTCTAAAAAATAACATCTTATCAATGGTCTAAATGCAACATTACAAAAACAATACAGTGTATTCTCTTAGATGTTGTATGGACATTACTTAAACCACTAAATAATATACCTCAAACATTCTAGATGACATCCTATAGATGTTTCTGTGCCTAAACAGCAAATACAGGGTGAACAACTAAGAACGCCGGCTGTCGGCCATATTTCAAAAAATAGTCATGGTACAACTTTAAAAAAATACCTTCACAAAAATTACCCTGAAAAATCGCTGGAAAATATTTTTGAGTTCCTAAAATATCTGCTATGGGGTGTAATGAACACTTAAAAACATAATATTGTTATTATCTTCAAAAAAGACACACTAAAGGTATCCTAGAAATACAATTTTTGATATATTGATGAGATTATGAAAAAATGTAGTTAGGAACTTTTTGTCTTTATTCTTCAAGTAAGGGGTGGGGGAAGGTAAAAAACAAATGTCGTAACACTTTTTTGTTTTTTAATCGATATCAATGTTTTTGGCGTCATTTAAAAGAGTTTTTTCTCTTTAATAAGATATGCTTAACAAAAATAACAAAATTGTACAATTTTGTCAACGCTATCTGAAAAAGTCGACAATTTTCCCATTTTTCTCGGGAATTTCAAATGTAATGAGGCATTTTTGAAATTCTGATGAAAAGGAGTTAAAAAAATAGGAATCTATTCCAAGATATAAGATTTACGATATCAGATATAAAAATCAAAAAACTGCTTCCATTTACATTTGAAATTTCCGAGTGGATACAAAATTATCTAATTTTGTTATCAATCTCATTAAGCAGAAAAACTCTTTTAAATGCAGCTAAAATCATTATTATCGGCTAAAAAACGAAAAAGTTATACATTTGTTCGTGAGTTTGAATCTTCCCCACTCATATTTGAAGAATAATGGAGACAAATCTCCTTAATTAAAGTTTTTCATGAAGATTTCAAAAATTGTATTTTTAGGACACCTTTAGTATGTTTTTTTGGAGCATTATGTTTTCGAGTGTTCATTCCACCCCTAGCGGATATTTTAGAGACTGCAAAATATTTTCCAGCAATTTTTCAGGATCACTTACCTGAAGGTAATTTTTTGAAAGTTGTACCATGATTCTTTTCTGAGATGTGGCCTACAGTCGTTCTTAGTTGTTCGCCCTGTACATTTAAAATAAAATAGCATAAAAGCAATAATGGATTTAAAACGTTTATCCACTATTGATGAACAGTAAAGTAAATTTTCAAAAGACAGATGCAAAATTAGAAAAAAATAACTTGTCCAGGAATCCAACCTAAAAAAAATAAAATTGTGTAAGCATATTACATAACAAGTGTGGAAAGTGGAAACTATTGAACGCATTCAGTTAAAGCAAAAAATAAAAAGGGTATATTAATCTGTAGTTGTCATAACGTAACATACTTTGAAACTGAATTAATAAAGTTCAACGGATACACATACATTACAGCTAGTTTACAGAATTTATTAGAATCGTTTTTTAATAATATGAAAACTAATAACAATTTTATATCCAACAGATTTTATTAAACAATATGTTAAATCAACAGAAATCCAATCTGATTAAAGAAAATTCTATCGTTTACCTACGGTTACTTTTGCTCACGCAAGAGTCGCTGTTTTGAGTGCCTCAACCATTCAATAACGTACACTTCAATATTCTTATCTGTGAAACATTTAAAGGTGTTCTGAACAGCAGCTAATAAAACAATTACTTTAGATCAAATTGAGCCCATGGAGACTTTTGTTCGATCATCATAAACTACATCAAACTTGATTTTCAGCCAATTGACAGGGACCCATTTTCCATAAGATACATACGGGGTTCTTCAAAGGAATAATAACATTTTTTTTTCGAGAAGTGACTTTTCATGAATTACCTTCTATTACATGCATCACTTCGTTTGGAAGGTAAATTCAGCTGTGCCATGAAAATTCATACTTCTTTTCTGTCTAAAATAATATACTATTCTCATTTTGTTATTTTCATCCTGGAACATGTTGTATATTAACATCGTGGAATTGTAACTTAATAAAAACTAAGCATTATTAATACACAGTATACAAAAAAAAACTACTTATGAAGAAGATATATGAACACATTATCAAGTTAAATGAGTTTATAATTAATTGTATCCAATTGAGTATCCAATAGCTATGTTTCTACAATAATAAATAATTGAATTCTGTTTGTTGACTAGAGCATTCAGTGTCATAAGTTACATATTCTTAAACTAGATTATTATCGGTACCATTGTAAGGGACTACTACTGCTTATTTATTGTATTTAGCGCATTTTCAAATGGAAATAAGCTTATTAACAGAAATTTCTGTTTTTAAAGTCTTAAACAGTCTCTAATTGTTTACAAGAATTGGTAGTAATAATGTTAAAATTTTCTAAACCTGCAAAACTATATTGATGGCCATGACTACTACAACAAAAACTAAAACTAGAGATCATTGATTCAATATTTTTTGTACTGTTTAATACAATATCTGTATCAGACTATCTGAAATAGTTACTCCCCTTTACATAATTACCAACTATTTGTTTTCTATTTTATTTATATAAATAGCTTCTGAAACATGAAACATCTTGAACATTGAAAAGATTTTCTTCTAGATACAAATTTCTGCCAACATATGATCATGTTTAATTATTAATAATAATGTCTACCCTATTGCAATATTAAGTTTTTTGTAGGGTATAATGCATATCTAGGATTTTAAATATCGTGAATCGTTTTTAAAATATACTTACTAACTAAAATATTTTAAAAGTTGAAGAAACCCTTATTTGGTAAACTCTGTTTTATAATGTTAGTGTACAATTCCGCCATCTGGAATTTCAATGTACAATAGCCGATTAAAGTATTGAATGAGTATTAAGTTTATGTAGTTATGATTTTACCGATAACAATTGTTGTTCGTCCATTATAACAAGAATTATAACTAAGTATAGAAACTGTAGCTAAGTAGGAACTAACGAAAACGACGACCACTTTATTCAAGTACTTTATCTTGCAAAAAATGTGTTTCCCGCAAATAAAATATAACACAAAACTGAAAACCACCCGCTAGTAGGATTAGGGATAAAGCTGAAAGGGCATTTCAAACGTTAAATTGTATTATCAACATACCTACCTCTATATTTGAGGAAATCGACACAGTTGTATTACAAGCAATACGCAAACAAGTGAACATGGCGACAAGTATGAACGATTTTTTTAATTTTGCGAGCAAAGTTTTACCGAACGAGTTCAACGGCGAAACAAGCAAATTACAGTCATTTTTAGACTCATTAGATTTATTACAAATAAACGCGACTGGTAATGAGGAAAATTCTATTCTACTAATAAAAACGAGACTAACAGGAAAAGCTAGAAGCTTAATCACAACGGAAAACTCCATTGCAGACATAAAGAGTAAACTTAAAACGGGGATAAGAGGATACAATCCAAGCCTTCTCTTAGCGAAGCTTGGTAAAGTAAGGCAAAATGGAAAGGATGTGACACAGTATGCAACAGAAATAGAGAAACTGGCGGAAAGATTACAGGCAGCATACATATCGGAAGGGATGTCTGAACGGCTAGCTGAAAAATATACGAAGGAAGCAACAATTAGGGCAGTAACTATGAATGCCGCAACGGATGCAACCAAAACAATAATTGCAGCGGGAAGTTTTGAAACTACACAAGAGGTACTATCAAAATTGGTTTCAGTAGAAGGTATAGTAGGACAACAACAAGTCTTACATATGAAAGATAACAGGAATTTCTTCAGGAAATCAAACTTTGACTTTAGGAATAATCACCGGAGAGGAAACAACAGAGGATTTTATAACGGTAATCATGCAAGAAGAACATTCCGACAGTATAATCAAGGAAACAACTACGGCAGATACGAAAATTTTAATAAATATAGGAAATACAATAATGATGGAAATTACAATAATCAAGCTAAAAATAACATGAGAATATGCAAGTTAGAAGAGAAAATTGAAGAAATGAGTAGACAAATAGCGCAGTTGAAGAAAGAAAACTACGATTTAAGGATGGAAAATAAGGAACTAAAGGAAAAAACAGAATTTTTGCAAGGAAACATGACAGATACCCAGAAAAGTTTAGGGAGAAGAATTTAATAATACATGGCATAGAAGAAGAAAACGAAGAAGATGAGGAACAACTAGAAAACAAATTAGAAGATGTAATGAACAAGGTTAATAACACAGTAGATGTTAAAACATATACTTTGAAATGTAAAAGATTAGGAAACAAAACCAGTAACAGAAATAGGCCAGTACTAACAATGATAAAAGATGTGAATAAGAAAGTAGAGACATTGAACGGAACGAATAAACTAAAAGGAACGAAGATATACATTGATGAAGATTATCCAAAAGAGATATTGGAACAGAGAAAACAGTTAATAAGATACATGAAACAGGCGAGAGAAAGTGGAGCTAAAGCTAACATAATTGAAAATACATTAATGATTAACGACAACGTGTACAGTTTAAAAGAACTAGAAGAAAGGAAGAATAAATTAGAAATACATACAGAATGGGATAAAGCAACATATAAGGAAAATGACAAAACTGATCCGAAAATTTTGGATAAAATTTTCAGCGATAAAAGTTTTAATCAATTAAGAGGTAAATACATTGTCTAGGAAAAATTTGAAATTTGATCGATTTGGAAGAATATGATTTTGAAATGCAGTATGTTAAAGGTATAGCGAACTACGCGGATAGCATATTGAGAATATCCATAGAAGAACTTAAGGATTTATACATAAATAATTCACATGTCTTGGCAATCACAAGAGCACAAACGCAAAAAGAAAAAGTACAAACAGAAAAGGATCAAAAGAATAAAGTAGAAACAAAGGAAGTAAGAATACAAAAACCTGCAGTAATAAAAGTTTCAAATAACCTTGAGGCACATAAATTACCAATTTTACACTTTGAAAATAACTGTATCTCACTTAGGATGAGCATCCGGATCAAAAATAAATTGAAATTTAGTGAAGCCTTGAATACCGGTTTACACAACTTCGACCTAGGACGAACGTTGGAAAAGCTTGAAGAGCTATCGGTAAGAAATGAAGTAAAAAGAATGAAAATATATACAAATGATGATATATTTAAAAAGTGCACAGTAGAAGAATTTATAGAAGTAGGAAATCAAAGGTTAAAAAGTATTCAAGTATGTATAAGCGAAGTACCAAAAACGGTACAGCAGAAAGAAGAGATCCAAAAGATATTAGAAAGATACCACAATGATCCAATGTTTGGGGGACATGTAGGAAATAATAGATTATTAAAGAAACTAAGAGCGAATTTCAAGTGGAAAAACATGGACAAAGACGTAAGAAAGTATGTAAAGAATTGTCATAAATATCAAGTGAATAAAGCAAAGCCTAATCACAAAGAAAAATTTGTCGTCACAGATACATCTATAAAACCGTTTGATATTATTTACATACACACAATAGGTCCGTTTGTAGAAAGTAACAACGGAAATCGTTATTGCATTACAATATTATTCGAATTAACTAAATACGCAGTTATGATACCGGTTCAGAATAAAGAAGCACACACAATAGCAAAAGCAATATTCGACAATTTTATACCAAATTACGGATTAATGAAGGAGATAAGGACAGATCAAGGGACGGAATATAAGAACGAAATAATGAAGAATTTAGCGGAACTATTAAATATAAAACATAATTTTTCAACAGCGTACCATCATGAAGCAGTTGTGAAATATTACATAGGACATTTAACGAATATATAAGAAACTTTATCAAAGATTCTAGGGATAACTGGTGTGAGTTTGTAAGAATGTTCGCATATTGTTATAATACAACGCCAAACACGTATCACGGATATACTCTTTTGAGTTATTATACGGGAGAAAACCCAATTTGCCAGAATTTTTAGACGTAAAAATTGAACCGTGTTACAATTTTGAGAGATATGATAAAGAACTAAAGCACAAATTACAATACGCTAATGAAAGGGCCAGACAGTTTTTAATAAATAATAAATTAAGTAGAGTTAATAATAGTGAAAATGATTCTTCACCCGTAGATTTTAAAATAGGGGAGTTGATTATTTTAAAAAATGAAGGGAGAAATAAATTTGATCCACATTATATAGGTCCGTTTAAAAGAACGGAAACATTTGTAAATAAGTGAAGTGTGTTGATAAACGAACAAGTAGTGTTTAGTAAACAAATACAAAACAAAAACATTCTTAAAAACAGTTACAGGTATAAGTGTCTATTTGGGTCAGACCCTTAGGAATTTTGAAATACGATACAGTGAGCACTTACGAGCATACAGATTAAAACAACCAGATAAATCCCACTACGCAAAACATCTACTTGACACCAATCATTCATTGACACCTAACACAGAACTAGAAGTACTGCATATTTGTGAAAAGAAACAAGAACTGGATTTCCTTGAAGAACTGGAAATTAGAAGACATTTGAGAAACCCACAATATGTAGTTGTCAATGAACAGTTAAATCTAGGGAATTCTCCACTGATAAACTGTCTTCTTAAGTGATAATTGTAAAGATCAGCAGATATAGTTTTCCTGGTTTTCTATATCATTGCACAGTTATACTGATCTTAATTGGAAAAATGATATCCAGGATATCACCATAGGGCTAATAATATCTAAGCTTCAATATTTGTAATATCACATCTTCTTCTCTTTTCTATAAACATATATTAAGCCAATCACAAGTTAGGTTACTTCTTGGTCTAGCCAAAAATAACTACTAAACATCAGGTAGGCATAAAATGGAATGTAACTTCTGTCATTCTGACGATGATATTGATTTATCGAAACAATTGTCAATTTTTTAGAATTTTCAATAACTTGTATTATATTGTGGAATTAACTAGAGACCGTGAGTTTCATTTAAAAACACTAATTCAAATTTTATGTTGAACTTACTTCTAAAAATATGCCAATAGCTCTATAATGAATGTTTAGTCTAACTTCTTCTATGAACATTCTATACATACATGTCTGATTGTCACTTCACGTTCACCATCACATTAAATTTATTCTGGCCCATAGTATATTTGGCAATTATTCCATAAGTATCATATTCGGTATAAAATTTGACAGTTTTCAAAAATAACTTACTTTCATCGGATCGGTTTGTCCTGGATATTTTAATTTTTTAATTTTCCTTCTGCTTTAACTTTCTTGATTTCCATTCTCCTACTAATTATCTGATTATTCTATTGTTCTTTCGCCCACACATCATTTTTATTTGCAGCATACATATTATAGTTACAGTTTTTCTCAAACGATCTTTAGTTTGTTTTATATGCAGCATCATGTTACTTCATATTAATAATAACACGTGAGGCTGTAAGCACCAAAAAACGTACAGTTACTAGTTTAAAATACAATAGGATAATACGATCAATAAATGTGTTAAATTTGGTGTAATAATAAGGTACCTCACTAAAAGTATATCAAATTCTAACTATTTCAGATTAATTATTTTGTTAACAAATATTTAGATCGATTACTTCCGTTAATCATTAAAATATCTATATTCGATGTTTTAAATCCGTTGCAATGTAGTCATTACTTTCCTGTATCTTCTATTTTTTTCTTTCTTTTTGATTTACTGTTTTTTTTTTGGTGATTTCATTAACGAAATGACGCGGGCATTGCAGGCGCAAAACGACGACACATTCCTCGAGAGAACCAATTTTCTTTATAATTTACTGGCCCCTGAAAACGACTCCTACTTATAAATAGACTCAATTATCAAGGTATGCCTTCAAGATTTATTGGCTCAAGTATTTTGACTTTGTGTACGGGAAATTGAGGTGTGAATATTTTTAGAGTCATCTGTTGTGTTAATCAAATCTACACCGAGAAAAATTAAAATAGAATTACAACAATTTTTTTTTATTTTTGGATTTATATATAGAAAGTTTTTAATGACGTCTACTATGATATATCTATTTGTATATTATGTTGTTTCACTGTTAGTATTGGAAGGATTTGTAAAAATACATCAACGTTTCAGAAATAAATATTACTTACTCTCAGTAGTGTGTAGATTTATAATATGTGAAACATTTTCAATGATAGATCAAACAAATATTAGAAAATAAATGGGAATTCAACCGGGAGGTTCATGAAGTCTTCGTGAAATTCCAGGAAGGATATGACTCCATAAAAAGAAGCAGGCTGTAGCTAGTCATGCTAGAACTAGCTATACCAAGAAAGCTAGTGGAGGTAACACAAATTTGTGCGCTAAATTTGTATGCATAGGTAAGGAAAGGAAACAGAAAATCAACGCTATCCCGTATAAGATCAGGACTTGGACAAGGATACACTTGTCACCTTTACTGTTTAATTTTGCTTTGATTACTAAAATAGCGATGGAGTCAAGAGAGGTTTAAAACTGCTAATTAAGGTTCAAATCTGCTGTAGGCTTTACCTGTTGATATAGATACAATAGTTTATTCAATAAGAGATATGTGAGAGGTATTTTCACATCTCGAGGAAGAGCCAGGCAATCTGGGCCTAAGAGCGAATGAAGAAGAAACGAAGTACATGTTGGTAACAAGGAATCCAAGAGGCAGGCAGAATATATTCCTTAATGAAAACCACTTCGAAGTGGTTAGGGAATTTAAGTACATAAGAGCGGTAATAACAGATGATAAGATGTTGCAGTAAGAATGACAGGAAATACAGAGTTATACATTCTCATATCATTATTAAGATCTAAACTGCTAAAAAGACAAATCAAACTAACATTGTATGAGTCAACTATTCGACCGGTAGTTACTTATGGCAGTGAAGCCTGGACCTTCAATTAACGGGATATTGAATAAGCTTTTATAATTCAAAAAGAAGGTTCTGGAACCCAAAAAGACAATACCACAGGAGCCATTGGTAGAGGCGCCCCACAATGCGGAATCGGCGATACTGTATGAAAAAGAGAAGAAGGGATATAGTTGATGCGGTTAAGACTCAGAACCAGAGTTGCAGGACCAGTAAAGAAGAAAGGATGTAAGGCAACAACTCCAAACAGTACTTGGATGTGTGACCATCTGGGAAACACTGTTGCAATGACCGGGCAGTTTTGCGTATATTTTTCTCTAAGCTGTTGTTGTAATATTGTATGGTCAATAACCTGGTTCTGAGGGGCTCCCATGTAGCGATGAAGCTCGTCTGGCGAGAGGTGCTTAATCTCATACATGGTTGTTGATTCTGATCCAGGATTCCCTTATTCGCGTTATTGATTGCACACGTGTCAAATCCAAATGACATACTGATATCATTAGTAAAGGTTCTCACTTAACCAAGGAGCTGGGAAAGCTTTTGCATCGTCTGAACATAGAGCTTTAGGTCATCCATATACCCATATACAGTAGATGCGATAGTTTTTTTGGTGACCCCATACTAAGTTTGTAGCCATCTTCCGTGTTATTTAATAATGTTGAGTGGGTCAAGAGCCAGATTAAACCACACTGGTGAGACTAAATCACCCTGAAATATTCCCCGCTTTATATTAACCTTCCCAACAGTCTTACTGGACACGTGGATATTGGTTTTCCATCTTATTATTAGATGACTCAGAGTGTTCCGGATCTTAGGACATATTTTATATATTTCCAGTACCTTTGTGAGCCAATCATGGGGCACGGAATCGAACGCCTTGCTGTATTCTATGTAGCACATACGCAGGTTACGTTGTTTTCCTTTCGACTGTCTAAGTACTACAGCATCAATTGTAAGCTGTTTGAAGCCCG
This sequence comes from Galeruca laticollis, assembly GCA_963921935.1. NCBI lineage: Eukaryota > Metazoa > Arthropoda > Insecta > Coleoptera > Chrysomelidae > Galeruca > Galeruca laticollis. The sequence goes on along the minus strand of OY998176.1, from coordinate 84,105,617 downwards.
GTGTCCCTCGTATACACCCTTTTTGTTCATCACCGAAAATGTTATGTGTTCTTATTCTTAATATTAATTGATCTTGAACCCTACCGATCTAAGGGGGGGGGGGGGTAGTTGCGCTGTTCACCCCTGTACCAAATGGAAGTACACTTTTTACGTTTACAAACAATAGTTGCTGCTTTTTTGCTTTTCAAATCTCAAAATTTTCCACTTTCTGCATATTTTGATAAACTTTGAATGGTTTCTTGATTATAATAAGCACAATTATGGAAAGGGAATTAAGGTACACCTATATATATATATATACATATGTATATATATATATATATATGTATATATATATATATATATATATATATATATATATGTTTATGTATATATCTATAAATATATATATATATATATATATATATATATATATATATATATATATACATTTGTTTCGTTATCAGAGGCAGAAAAAATCAACAAATTACCACAAGGTCGTCACGCATATAAGTCGAACACAAAAAACATCGATGTTTTGAATATCATGGAAATACAGACGAATTATGCAACTCAGCATAGAGACATTTAATTAAAGGTTTCAACTACGAAAATAAAAAACATAGAAGCGGGGATAAGTAAATGACGCACAAAAACACAGCTAAGTTTGATGTTTTGAATAACTGACTCATCCCAAAATACTCGAAATAATTAGAGGGAAAGAGGACGATGAGAGAGAGTCGGACAGCGACAGTGCAGTCCGGTACTTCTGGCTTGTCGACTTACGACAGCCCGAGTTTTGACAGTGAGTTCTGATGATTGCCGCGAAGTGCTACAAGCGGAGATAGCCTATCAGGGCTCATCTTTTTTATTTTGTGACGTTCAACCAAGATTTTTCTAAACAGTAAGTTTTTGAACCTGACAACCGTTTTTTTCTTTATTATTTTTTTGAAATCATATTGGCATTGATTTTGTTTTGTGTGTCTAACTATCAATCCTGCCATATACGTGTTATACTGAAGCTTGAGCCGTATACTACCATAATTAGAGATTTTTATACTTCGTAAATTGTTCTTTCTCTTCAAAAGCTTAGTATCAGTTATTGCATAACATTTTACTCCCGAGATATTTCTTTATGTTAATTGATTGTTTACACTGTAATCAATTAACTCAATACCAGTCCATGAAAGACGCCAATGACCATACATTAATTGTAACATAAATTTTATTCGCTTAAACAATAAGATTTTTTTATTTATTACTTAGTCGGGCAACGGAGGTTACCACTCGATCAGCAAAAAGGTCGGTTTACGAAATCAGCTATTTTTGCATTACGTAATTTCAAAGTTTATGGAGCCACTGAAGTAACCTTTAGCTAGGTCAAGGCGTTATATGTTAGTAAGGTGACGCTAGATCGTTTTTTTTTGCTTAAGAAAACCCTGGCTACTTTTCTCTGACGAATGATCTTCGTTGTCCTTACCGGACGATAACTGGAAGAGAAGGCGAATATATTTAGTAACCCTCGCTAGTTTCATTCAAGTGCTGGACAAATAACATTATTATTATATTATATCATATACCGTAGGCATCAGAGTTAAGTCATTGTTTTTTTGTAACTTTAGATTTATTTGTTCGTAATATAGGCCTATTCATATGTTATCTACCTAGACTGTTTCCTTCAACCCAAAAAATTCCTCTAACCAACATAGGTGGATTCCCTGGGGACGTACAGGCAGCTGGACGACACGACGAACCTTAGAACTCAGGCTTGGCACATCGTATAAGCCCAAGGGGGCCCACGAATACCCTCACGCTCAAGCCAGGAAACCACCCTCCCCGAGGATTTTCAACAGGGGATTTCCGGCTCTATAGTATCCTACGTCACTGGTGACAGCAATGCTGCAGGAAAAAAAGGAAATACAAAACTAAACAATTTGGCAGTTATTACACTGGTGACACCATAAGATTGTAAAACTAGGACCAAATTGTTACATGATTAAGTCCATTATTGTATTCTCTGAAAACAGCTCTGGTTTTACTGTAACTTAAACTTGGCGCATTATTACTGGAATTAGGTACTCACTAAATATCCATATTGATATTTAAATAATATGTACTCACTATTCATTTTCGCTTCTTTACCCTACTATTAAACTATGCACAGATCAAATACCGATAAGTATGAGCATTCGACTTTGCGAGGAAGTTCAACATAACTTGATAATAAAGTCAAGTATTCTTAACATTGGTATTTATTGCTTTATATCCAAACTAATTGGTTCAATTCAACAGCAAAGTTAAGAACAACCTTATTTTTCAACAGAAAGTTACCTATTGCTATTTCAAAGTGAAAGGAATACACAAGAACTATCTTTGAACAACAAGCTTTTGAGCATAGATGGACAGGAAGTATCAGAGAAATCATAGATAATGGCGGCTGAATTAAAACGGTTTTGTCACTAAAATAACCAGTATCGCCCTAACATTTGAAAGCTCTGCTTCATATCAACTGTTTATAACTATTGAATTTGTTTTGACTCCCATGAGTTTGTCGTAGATTTGTTTATGGTGTCAAAGACAGCAACAGTAGCCTGTTTGGGTTCTCTATAAGTTAATTTTGCCATCTCATGAAATGAAGACGACAATAAATGAATGATTTACGACAATAAATGAATGGTGGCTTGAAACCTTCATTTCAATTGTTTGCTGACTACTTCGTAGTTTGTTGAAATTCACAGACAGCTATTTATTATTGAACGTTTTTGAGAAACACTAGCACTAAATAAAAAATTCAAAGTGTAAAGAATAAACAAGCAATTAAAAAGAGTGGAAGCTGTCCCAATGTTTATCGTAATAACTTCGTAAAGGCTTTAATGAATATTTACGATGAAAGCACATGCAATCTTCGTATTACTACTTACACTGTTTTGCATGATTTTTGCATAAATATTCATATTTATAGGGAGTTTTATTGGCGTTTATTGTTTGTTATTTAAATGTTAATTAAAACGCGTACAAAACATCAATTTCGCACAAAATAACCTATTATTGGTTCCACACATTGCGTAATAAAAACTGCAGAAATATAAAAAAACGAATTGTTATTGCTTACCAATTGTACAATTCTTAAGCTTAATCAAACACCTATAGATATTACTTGGCACAGATTTAAAATAAAACATAAATACCTGAAATAATTGAAATTCCTACCCATACTACTTCTGTAAAAAATGATCGAACGGCAAATATCACTAATATCGGTAATATTACAATTATCACTTATAATCATCTTCATGGGAGCTAGGATAATTTACAAAAATATTTTCGATGTACTAATTTTTTTTTAAAAATTTGCAGCCGAGAAGAAATTTACGGAGAAGTATCCACCTTTTTCCGGTCAGAGTCGTTCATTTTGTGGCCTGTCGTTCATCGTGTAAGAAGTGGGGTGGTATCTTGAAGAAAGTATCTTTTGCAGTCCTGGATTGTCAGGACTCATATACGAGTTTCACATTTTATATGTGAAACAAAGAAAGAAATTTATTCATCATTGAAAATTCTACAACTGCATTATATACATTTATAAAATTTTATCAGACTGGTCAAGGATACTAACCTATGTACAGAAACAAACAGTTGAAAATATATGTAAAATTTGTTATTGTTATTATTATTGTTTTTTTTATATTTATTCAATTATTTAATTTTTCTATGGTATATACACCCAACAAATAGTAAAAACAGAACATAAATGTGAGTACTTACAACGATACCACTAAGAATATGTACAAAATACAATTAAACAGATAAAACAGATAAAGTATTCCAGAAGACACAATGCTTACACTGGAAAAGACTTATTCCAAATATATACATAAGGAATATAAACTTTTTTTGGAACCACCATTTATTTATGTAGATAAATCAGAAAGTTATTATGATAATAGAAATTCCTCAACATAGTAAAAAGCATTTTGGATGAGATGATTGTATAAAGCTGACTTCACCAAATAATTTGAGTGCATGGTTGTGGCAGATGATACCTTGATACCTAAGTGGTGCACCGTTTAGATGTTTTGATTTTGGCTGTTGCTTGGGACATCACTTTGTAGTTGGATACAGATTTACTCCATTTTGATTAGAGTACTTGGTAGAGACGAGGCTTTTCTTAGGTGAGAAAACCTTATTTGCTCATCAAATATAACATTGGCCTTCGAGGCAACTCCCGAATTTGCCAAATGTTTATACAAGACAGTGAAAAATTTCGTAGTTTCAGTATTAAAAAGTTTTTTGTTAAAGCCATGTCATTGTGCACGCGGAAGGCTTGAAATAACAATATTACAACTGAGGTTCGTGCCGTGAAGTTCCTCTATCAGTGTACGGTTTATGAGGAACATAGTGAAATTAGTTGATATTTTGATTTTTGAAATTTTACATGGTTTTTAGTCGTTTTTATCGCAATAAACTAAGGAAAGTAGCAGCGATAGTGAGTTTTGAGAATGTGCCTTACGAAATTTCCAATTCAGCAGCTTGTGCTACAGCCTGAAAAATCAAAATCCAGGTACAGAAACGTTTATGATTTGTTCAGGAAATGGATAGACATGGAGAAACGCTAAACTATTACAGGTGATATAATTTCGGCTTATTTGGCACAAAAATATGAAACTGTCAAATCCTCTACCCTGTGGAGCATGTACTCTATGTAAAAAAGTACCATTTTAGTGAAGAAAAATGTAAACATAGTCACTTACCCAAAGGTTATCGCATTTCTTAAAAGGAAGAACGTTGGTTATAAAGCAAAGAAATCAGAAGTCTCTCGCAGCGAGCACATCAACAAATTTATCAGGTAAGCAGATATGAGACATATTTAATGCTATAGGTAATTTTAACAAAATATTACGATTGTAGGATATAAAAGTAATCACTTAATTTTCTTTATTTTCAGGTGGCAACAATTATTCGGTTAGCCGGTGCGTGTAGACGGAAAGAACTAACAAAAATGTCATTTGATCTAATAAACGACAAGGAAGATATGTTGATTGTGAAAATACCAGACAAGACATATTGAGAGAACTTTTGCTGTAATTCGGCTAGGAAACCTGCTGTTGTATAGGAAATATTTATGTTTATGGCAATTCCATACTCCACATAACAGATAATTCGTGAATTACGAAAAAAAAAGAAAATCTTCGATTCAGTCTGGTGGTATCTACAGATTTGGGATCTCGGCATAAGAATCGCAGAATTTTTAAATCTACTCAATCCTAAAAATTACACAGGCCATAGCATTCGTTGACGTTCAACGTCGTTATTTGCTGATAATGGTGGAAACATCACAAATTTGAAGAGACACGTTGGCTGGAAGTCACCAATGTCGCTGAAGGATATGTAGGCAAACAAAACTGAAATTGCCAAAACCATTCAAAAATTATCAGATGAAAATAATCAATGTGAAACGGAAACTTCACCTTCTTGTTCTGACTTGAACAAAAGGCATTTAAAAGAAACTAAATCCCTTCAATATTAGAAAGTGCTGGATTTTCAAAATAAATACAGAATGTTTCTGTTAGTACCTACATATCTTCTTTTCCAATTTCAATATTTAATACAAGTATGAATTAAAATATTCGAAAATTTGTCTCATTGATTTGTTATTCTACACTGTTGCCGAAAAAATAGTGTACGCAACATCTCCGAAAACTGTTTTTTAGGCTCGCAGACTTGCCTACTGCTCGTCCTAGAATTTTGTCTACTCATCCAAACGAACAGTATTTTCCGGATGTGTTACGTAAATTACCATTATCAAGAAAAGTTTTGACAGTTTAGTAGGAGTTTATTTTGCTTTGGTGTTCGGTGCCTTGATAAATTAAGGTGGCTATGAAATGACTTTTTTGACGCTTTGATTGACACGTTTCAAAGGCGTACCTAGTAAAATGTTATTTGTTTTATTTTCATCACTGTAGCAACATAGACAATGGTCAAATGAACATTTGACTTTTGAACCAATCATTTTTGTTTTCCGCGGACAAATATTCGCTTCCTCTTCTCAGTGATTAAAATGTTTCTTTCCTTTTCTCACATTTGCCGGTTAATTCTATAAATGAATGAAAATTACTTCTTCGTCGAGATTAGAAAGTTCTGATAAAACAGAAATGAATGAGTTGGTTAAAACGTCTGTGCCTTCCAATACCGTTAGAACCAAACATATTTGGTCTCAATTTGAACAATTTTGCAAAGCCCGAAGTTATGAATTAAATGAAGAAACTTCTGTTGCGCAGTTGTCAAATATTTTAGAAGTCTGTGCTCTAATTGAACGGGGATGATTACAAGGGATATTCTGTGAAGTCTATTCGAAACATTACAGCTAAAATTATTCGAGTACATACTTTACAAAGTATGAAGGAAGCTTTAATCCTTTCGAAGACATAGAGTTTAAAAGTGCTGGGAATGCAAAAAGAAAGCAGCTACCAGAACAACACACTAAAAGGCGTCCAAATGCTTCCGCAATGGATAAATCAGAAGTGGAACGAATGGTAGATGACTGTAATGATAAAACACCTTCAGTTTAAAAATTTTCATTTGGTTTCGTACGAACTTGCCTGGAAAGGGGGCGAAGATATCTGATGGAATTTAATAGAATTTTGTAGTTTTTACTGATAAAAAATATTAACGAACTGCTTGTTTACTTTTATTTTAAAAACGACTGTACATAGATACTAATGTAACTAAGAAAATAAACATCACAACAAGAAAACACTCAACAAGTTCAAAAACCAACTGTATTAACTGTTTGAAACATTATTTAAATCCAGAAATCAATAAAATGAGGGAAAATTAACAGGACGGCTAAATCACAATACCTCAAATCCAAGTAGGTGTCCTGTGCGAATGTTTAATAATCTCAAAGAAAAAAGGTGAGAAAAATAAAAACTGATTATTTTATTTTTAACACCAAATCCATTTTGGCAAACTAATTAGGGGATATGGTAGAAAAATTGCCCAGAGGGCAAATATGAAATATCTAAATGGTTAAAGAAGTCCGCCGAAAAAATTGGTTTAGACACCAAGAAAATAAATATTACTGATCATTCGAATCGATCGAGTGTTATTTATTTGGCCAAAACAGGAGTTCAAGAGCAAGAGCTTATTAAAATCATTATCGACTGCTTCCTCTGTTAAACCGTGTCTACAGATCAACGAGGAATACCAAAAAGGAATGAATGATAAATAAATCCGTCAAATTGATTTCACAGATATTACTTCTGGCACTACTACCTGCAGTGTGTGCAAGCAACATGACTTCTTCATCGGAGAATACGCTTGTAGGGCCCGTGATAAAAGAAAGTTCATCGTCATCGCTAATTTTTAATAATTACACTTTTTAGAACAGTTTTAATAAATAATAAGGTATTGTCGTTGTTTGCTGCTTTTTTGGTTCTGAAAATAATGTCAACAAATATAACTCGACTTGGTTTTTTTTTATCGGATAATTTCTTTTATTTATCTACTCGAACATTGTGTGTTTGATAAATTTACCTATTGAATTGGACATTTTTGTTAAAAGATTAAAGCCCTCGAGTTACGCTGTCGGGTTTTAATCAGAACAAAAATATCCAATTCAAATTCGTACCTAATTGTATCACCTAAAAGTTTTTGTGAAATTTATTCGATTATAAAACAAGGTCTTGTTATATTATTACTGATTAAATACAAAAATAAAATGTCGCGTTTGGAATAGAAAATAATCTGAGGGAGATAACTTCATTCTCTCCAATACGAAGAAATCAAAGTCAACGATATGGAAACTATTTTCAGCAAATACAAAACTGGAGAACAAACATCTATAGTAGAGCTCGATAGAATTTTAGAAGAATGGAGATTTCACATGAAAAAGAAAAACTTAGAGGACTATAAAGAATCAGTTGCGAAGGTAGATAATTATTCTTCCTTTTAATTTTCTATTGTATATAGGTTAGGGCATTGGTAGGTTACGTCATCTGAATGAATTATGACAGACTTTTTTGTTTCAGATTATATGGAATTTAACTGTTAAACAGTTATAAGAAATCTCAAATTCCTGCTTAGCGACGATGTCTACAAGACCCAACCAAAAGGAAAGCACCCAGTTCGAACATGTCTTTAGCAAACCAAACCGTCTTTGCCTTTTAAATTAAATACGCGCATTTGTGGTTTGGAGGTTAATATTAACTCAACCATACTGTAAGTATAAATTTTTGCTTTACTTTTTTAGTTAAACAATTGCCGCGGCACTGGTCTGCGGATGGTCGGAAAGTATAGACCCAACGGTAAAGATCGTTTCTTGGCCGTATTAACGGGTAATGAAATTTCAAATAATATTTACATTGAAGATGTCGTATTTTCAGAAGAGATTAGTACGGATGGATCTCATAATGTTTTAAAATGCGATAATTCTGATGTTGATAATTCCAAAAATTCCGATAATGTCATTAATGAGGTTAATAAAAACTCGCATTCGAATTATTTCCAATATAGTAGTCAAACGAGTCATATATTTAATACTTCTAATCGATTTAATTCTAATGATAGTTGACCTTATTTTATTTTTGTTCAATATATTGACTTGAGTATAGGCCGTTTACATCCTATGAAACTTGGAGAAAAATTACTTGCCCTTTCTAACTATGAAGGCAATATTATTGAAGTTGTTAGTGTTGGTAGAAACCGTTTTAAGATCGAAGTTGATTCGGGTCTTGTAGAAAATAAGTTAGTAAATGAACCTTTCTTTGAAGAAAACAACCTAACTGCCTATATACCAAATTAGTTGACCGAAAAGAGAGGGCTTGTTCGTGGCGTATATACTACAAAGTGAAAATACACTATTAAACGTTATAAAATCTAATTTCACTGTTAAGAGTCAAAAGAATGACTCGAATAATCTAGTAAAACGATATATCGGAGAGAGTTCCACGATAAATGGTTATTATCACTTTGCGGGAAAATTAGTTCCTCAATTTATCCATATCAATAAAGTTAGGTGTTCAGTTGAGGTTTTTGTAAATCCAGTTATGCAACGTTTTCAATGCCTACGTTTTGGTCACTCAGCTACCCAGTGACAATAAAAAAACATTGTAAAAAATGTGGAAATGTGGAAAAAAATGATTGTCCTGATAACTGTACGAAATTTTGCATTTATTGTAAAAATAACAACCATGAAGCAGTTCTTAAGGAATGTCCTGAATATATAAAACAAAAAAACGGAAGGAGTCATGGCAAACTTAAATATTTCTTATAAGGAAGATGAGAAAGTACTCGAAAATTCATTTTACTCCAGTCTCGTTCAAAAAAATAAATGTATACCGTTAATAAACTCCGAAACAGAATTCTCTTCATTGAAAGTTGCCTCCCCCTATCAATCTAATTCCAGTACGGCTCATAAATATAGCACAAGCAACATTTTCCTTAAAGGGGTTAATTGTGATTCTCTCCAACAATGCCTGGTTATTCCTATACCCAAAGTAAACGACCCCACTGCCTTCAGACCTTTCTTTCTCATATCTTTTCTATTGAAAACATTTGAATGTATCATGAAAACTAGACTAGAATGGTGGTGTGAAAACAGAAATTTGTTTACGATATCCCAGTATGGTTTCCGGAGGAAAAAAGGAGCTATCGACTGTCTTTCGCAGTTAACAGCTGATATCCAGTTGACTTACTCAAGCAATAGTTATCTATCTGCCCGATTTCTTGACATTTCGGGCACTTATGACAATGTCATCCTAAATATACTTTTTATGAAACTAACGCACTTAGGCATTTCCACTATGTGTGCATATGTTATGGTAAACTTATTTGTTAATAGGCAAGTATTCGTCCGGCGCAACGATAGACTGATCGGCCCAAGAGTAGTTCATCAAGACTTACCTCAAGGCTCTATTCTTAGAAGAGCATATACTAGATCCATTCTTGATTACGGCTGCTTTTCATGTGGGTCTGCCACGAACACTCGACTTAAAAAACTAGATCGAATTCAGTATAAAGCCGAGGTTGCTTTTGGGTGCACTTAAATCCACACCTACAGAAAATCTCTTAGCTGAATGTACGGAAACTCTCCTGCATTTAAGACGAGTATTTTTAGCTGAGAAGTTTATCTTTAAATGTCAAGCTAACAATCAGATTAAACTATTGCGAAAAATATCTGACGTCTCTTAGTCTAATTTAGTTGATGAGTGGTGGCACAATAAAAATTCTCCAACACTAGCCGTAGCTTATCCCAATGTCTCCTCCTATTTAGAGACTTCAGCGGAAATTCCATTCTACCAAGCCTCTTTTAATATCTCATATTCTCGGGCAAACGTTTGCTTTCCTTCGTTTGATGGTAGTAACCCCATTGATCATCACAAACTGCTTGGAGAGTTTAAGAAACCATGCAAGATTTTCACAGATGGTTCGAAGTCCAAATTAGGAGTTGGTTATGCTGTGTACATTCAAAACTATGAAGAATCTCTGATGTTTAAGTTGAACCAACATTGATTCATATATTCCACAGAACTATTTGCAGTATATCAAGCTCTAGAATGGGACGGTAAAAGTCAAATCTCTGATCAACAAGTTGTAATCATGTCTGATTCAAAGTTTGCGTTAGCTGCTTTAGAAACCTCATATAATCAGCTTCCCAAGAATGGGCTCATTGTAAGAATTTTAGAAAATTAACTAAAATTACATGGAATCAATAGTTTTGTTTGTTTCATTTGGGTAAAGGGACACATTGGTATTTTTGGTAACATTAAAGCAGATTACTTTGCCAAAGAAGCGATCTTAAAATGTACAGAAATCAGTTGGCTAGATAGGAGTGATTTAATATCAATACGTAGACAATATTTAAAGCAAAATTGGGTTATACAATGGTACGCCTTATGTAATCGAAGCAATAATATTTATACCAAAATCCACCCTGCTTTACCTATTGAGCCTTTTACTGCAAGAAGTTATCCCAATAGAAACATCTACTCCATGTTAGTCAGATGTATTTATAATCATGCCACAGATTCAAACTAAGTGAAACGGAATTTTGTGATTGCGACGGCAATGTTGATGACATCAATCACTGGATGTTTGGCTGCTTACTTAATGATGATGCAGTTAAGTATTTGACGAAATCCTTTGTAAAAGAACGGATTCCGCTCCCTCAGAATCAAGCTACAGCTTTATATCTCTCACGGCGAAATCCTAGGCTAAACCAAATCATATAGGAGTTCTTAAAAAGGACTTAAAGAAGAATTTTGAATTGAATATCTGTTTCAGTGTATATCTGTTCCTCGTGTCTATACCTATGTTATACATTGCACCTTCTTTATCCATTGCCCGTTTTGTGTGTTATAAAATCGCTATGAAAGGCACCTTAGCGTGAAAAGTGTCCCTGTGTAATCCTGTTGTAATGTATCCACTACTAAGTATTCATCATTTAAGTTGATTAGGTCGGTGAATGGAGAGTACTTCCTTTGTCAATGCAGTGTTTACAATATGGTTTAACAATATACCTATATAATATCCTATGTTAACTATTGAAACATTAAAACAAACTGTATAATAAATTCGTGGCTGAACGGATCAATCTATCCAAAGCCATTTAAATAAAAAAAAAGAAAAGCAAATGCAGTTGCTCTTACAGACAAAGAGTACAAAAAATATACAAATGTGGGATGATAACGAGACTGTAGGTTTACAGTGAAAAGTTTTTCACTTTATTTCACGAGAACTGGCTTGGTGAGGTGGGGATGGGATTATGGCCAAGGTTTAGCATCTTGCAAAAGAAACAGAGGTAACTTTACAGGATGAATTGAATATAATGCGGTTTTTACAAAAACAACTCAAAATGGGTCCAAAAAACTCGCAAACGGTAAGTGGCTTATAAGAAATAAGAGCAAGTAAATTCGTATACATAGAATAAGCAGCCAACTATTTGTCCATACAGAGAGAATAATTTCTTTTTTTTGGTAAATTAAGTTTCAATGTATTTTTTTCAATTTTTGTGTGATCTCCTTATTCCTAGCTTACTCAATTTTTTTAAACTGTGTATAGTTATGTATAAAATTATCATAATTGTTCATGTTAAGTTAAAAGAAACTGTTTAATATTCATTAAATATTAATAACAACAATATCAATCCTCATATGCAAAAAAGATCGTTAAAAACCCTCTGCCATCAATAAAACGGTGAACGGTTTTACGAGGAAAAATTTGCATTTGTGATTAAGTCAAGGATGTTCACATTGGTAGTTAGTGCCGTTTTGGGTTGCCTGTGCCGCCCATTCTTATTTTCTCATTATTCCAAACTGGGCTTTTTCTGAGTACGTTCGGCAGCCAATCAGTTGCGAACCACCATTTTAACGAGACCATAAAATTGAGTATGCCTTTAAGCGTCTCGGGAATGTGTGCTAGAAATGATTCAATATGCCATCTTATATGAATTACGGCTTACCTTCATCTCACATTTCTTGGCTTTCATTTCGTTTTCTTTGCATACATGCGCAGCAATTAGAGTTAGTTACAATAAAAAATTTAATTAGTATAACCTAAAATTTATAATATTTACTTGTTTAAAATTATTAATTTTTATTTCAGCTTCTCCATTTTTAATAAATAAAATAATCCGTAGACCACAATTATACATTTTTGGAATACAATACTAAAAGACCCTTCAACTTTGCTGATAAAAGCACAATATATTTGAGCAAGTATGAAATAATAGCAAGAAAACTGTTTGGTTTTTTAACAATGAATGTTGAATAAAGCAAAACCGTACGTTAATTGCTTAATCACGAATTCATACCTCAGCAAAACCATTCATTCATATGGGTCCATCATCCCCTTAGCCCCAAACTATTTTAATTAAAAACCAAAATCCCCTTTCATCGGATCCCGTTCGCATTTTAACAAAGACCTAATTTCACAAACCGACGCCCCTCACCCTCCGCTCTCGTTGCTCTTTTTTTAAGGATAAGAATTGGCAATTATTAGGAGGACGTTGTTGTTATTATATTCATTACAAGCAGGCTTTGGAAAGGGTGCTACAGGGTGCTTTATTATTATGGTTGGGAAGATTTCAAGCGACCGTCACTTGTTACCGGATGCATAGACGTTCCACTGGATAGTATTACAACATTTCTAGAAATATATATTTATATAATCGAATAGGACTCACGAATTTATAAAAATGCCTTTTTATAATAAAAGCTAGATATGTTTTTCAATAAAATAAAATTGTTATGACCAACAGTCACAACAAATTACGTCACGCCTTAGTAAATGCATCGTAGACTTCTGGAGATTTTTCCCATTATTTTTACTTAAACTTGTCAAATATACAATAAACAATAATCATGGGACAAGAATTTTTTATCCTTCCAATTCACGCATGACAAGTTTCAACAAGAGTACACGCTCCGGACTGAGAGTCAGGAATATTATTTTTTCCACTGTTTTAAATGAAAATTACTGTTTCTAGATAATTCCACGATATATAGTTCCAATCATCTCATGTTACATAAATTAGCAGCATATAATTCATGATACATATTCAGTTCCTATGAACAAATGTAATTTTGATAGAGAAATTAATATAATTAAATTTTGCGCCCTCAAAGTGGAGCGGTCGATTGTAATCCAGAGTTAAACTTCCGGGAAAGTGGTTTTCAATCAAAAGATCTAACGTTCCTTTTCTGGAGGTCGTGAAAGTGCCATCTGGTCGCTCCATCGACCTTATCTCGGCAATCGACTCTTTAGAGAGAATCTTGTGTATTCTGGTACTGCGAGGTAAATCGGATATACTCTCACAGAACTTATTCCAAGACTCCCGCATCGCCTTTCTAATTTCTTTGTTGTAGATTGTTAGAGCAATTCTATAAGGCTCCCAGTTGCCTGACTCTTTAGCTCGATTCAATAGTCATCGAACTATCGAACTTCTTTTCTGCGTTTTTCTAGGTTTTTCTTCCACCAAGTAGAGTTGCGATTATCTCTTTTTGTCTTGAGTGGACAGTTTTCATGCTAGGAGAAGATCACTGTTTGCCTAAGCTCTTTCCGCCGCAGTATCTATCCCATCACAACTGTTAATTGTAGTGAAGCCGCCCTCAATGTACCGTTGGAGGGATTTTTTGTATCCACTCCAGTCAGTAGCTTTTGAGCCGCGATATTCCACTACTGGCCTTGGACCTATTTCAATGTTGAATTAAATATGTCTGTGATCTGAACACGAAGGCTCAGTAGATACTGCCCAGTGCCGTTGGTTCAGAGCCCTTATTAATAACAGCTTCTCCTAGTATATAATAAAAAGGTAACTCACCTTTGTGATCTATATTTGTGTTGCCCCACGATGTATGGTATGAATTGACGTAACAGCCCATAACTAGCTGGAGTCTATTCTTCTTGCTATAGTCGATTAGCCGCCGTATAACGAGGGGAGGTACAGTATCCATGTTCCCTGGGAAGTATGCAGAGCAGGCGACTATGTTTGTCAAACCATTCTTCTCCGGTAGCGACACTTGGATGGCTACTACGTCAGGAGTGCAAAAGCCTATAAGCAAGAAATGAATAATATTTTCCTTAATGAGGCGACATGCTCTGGGTTTCACCCCAGGACAGACTACTACCTCACCAGGAATATTGCTGAGACCAGTTAAACGGTCTGTGTTTCCGGTCCATGGTTCTTGCAGGAAGGCAAGGTCGATTAATTCGTCCTTGAACCTTTTACCAAGGATATAAGACGCGGCCTGGGCATGCTGTAAGTTTGCCCGTAAACAGTTGAGAGTGGCGAAAATAGAGAGCCGCAGGCAAACTTGTGCCTCTTCGGATCCTCAGGAGAGATCGGACGGTGGGTCAATTGAGACGCCACCATCTGCTCCTCCTAGGGATGAGGCTGTGGTTGGTACCATTGACGAGGTTTGATCACCCTTCGTCACGGCTGACCCAGGTGGTTGTTTTGTTCCCTTGGTCGAGGCCATACTGGTCTTCTATTTCAGGACAGCAAGCCCAGTCCTTTCTTTAAGGTCCCTTGAAGAGACGTTACCCGTCTTCTTTTTGGGGAAACCAGCTTTCCCTTTTGGATAACTGGTACCCTGGCTACGTGCCGGCAGTACACTCCCCCTGTTCTTGTGCGGAGAGTCGGTTCTCCTAACTGCCGCAGGAGGTTTTCAACTCAGACCCGGGTCATGACTTTTCTCGGATCTCTTCGAGGGACCCGGTTTTGATGCCAGTTGGGAGGATCGGGTTTTAGGGCGAAAAACAACTTGTCCAAAGTTCAAGTATGGTTTAAAGCCGATCCGTTCCAACGCGGCCATAGATCTATCAATGGTGAAAGTCCATGTTTGACCAGGACCTGTAATTACCTTGTGTACAACAATCCACTCCAACTTTAACAGACCGTGGTTCATTTTTCTCAGTTTAGTGAGGACCTGTTCAGAAGTTAGTCTACGACTGCCTTCGTCAGGTATTTAATCCACACGGATGTGTGGCTTTGGGAGTTGGTGGCCTGAGACGCATTTCAGAGAGGCACCATCCCATGGTCGAAGTATATTGACTACGCCAGTCAACCACGAGACACTCTCCTGATCTACACAGGTGACCTTTAACCATTCAGGCCGGAAAGTACAGCTCTGGAACTGCACTTATGGACCACTTTCAGGAATATCCTCTACGGCTGCCATATTGGCATACTGAAGAAATTCTATTTGTTTGGTCGTTATAGAGGTTGTCGGATGTTGAAGGTGTGAAATTCCCACCTTGATGACGGATACAGACTGCCCATGAGAGTGCTTTTGTAAGTCATTTCACCTGACGTTACCACTGATTCAGCCGAGCAGGGCTTTTTTGTTAGAGTACCAACGCTTGCTGGCGCCAGCCATTGAGGGAGAATGTTTGCTCTTTAGCGATTGATCTCGCTTCCTCTGTTCTAGAATTTGATGCAAGGCGGATTGGTAAGGTACCTCACTCTTGAGGAGACGACTGAGTCGCTTCCTGGCTGCACCACCTAGGGTCCTAGGTTTACTCTCAGGAGTTGGAGAACTGAGTAGTTCTCGTTCTTGGTCGGAGGTTACAGGTCAGTTGGAGCCGATAGGTCGACTTCCATCTCCTCTGTAGTTTTAAATTTTTTTCTTTTGTTACTTTTTCCATAAGAGTCCCATGAGTAGCTAGGCAAAATATGTCCATCACGGCGGAGCACTGCATTACCGTGACAAGGCTTACTTACGACGAGAGGGCAGTAATCTTAATTCCTTAATTCAACTCGTATTTTATACAATAACAAGGTAGTGAGTTTAACGCTCGCAATACCTTCCATATAAAACGAAAAAAAATTACACATAAATGTTTGTATATAATTATTACATTGTTCTTTCCCTTTTCAAAAGAGGATACCCATATTAGTCTCCAATGTTTTTAGTTACACTTAACCTATGTTTAAATTGATTTTGTCTAGTATTTGTGACCTTCACCATACATTATTATAATGTCTCTTTGTTTAACTGATATAAGCGATTTTTATGAACTGTCTTAACCTTGTCCGAATCTAATTTAAAATCGCAATTCACAGCGTTTGTTTAACCTGAAATGGACCTATACATTGTGATTCAAAATTTGTCCTATCTTCTCCCTTCAACAATACTAAGTCTCCAACTTTGAAATCTGTAGAAGAGGCTGTTTGATCACTTTGATCATTTCTCATGATTTTGTGTTTTATGAAAAATTCTCTAGCTCACTCGCTCGCTAGCATCATTGGGTTTTATTTGTACGTCTATTAGTAACATACTAAATAACACTTAAGTAATACACTATTTTACCACGTTATGATGGTAAATAGAAAACTGAACAATGATCTTGAATGCCCTGTGTCAGCTGAGTTAAATACTAAAATTTACCAGCATAATTATACGTTATTACACGTTCTACCTAGACAGATTTCTTCACAATCCAAGCACAGTTGACATTGCCTTTTTCAGGAACCTTAATTAAATTCGTATTTTATACAATAACAAAGTTGGGAGTTTAACACTCGCTACAGCAATACGTCACGAGCATGTCGCTCAATGCTGCTAAAGAAGTTTTCACACTTCAAAAATAAAATATTGTACTTTGTTTTTTAATGATGAAAAACTCAGAAGTACATTACGTTTACAAATTAATTTAATTAACTAAAAATAAATACAAAAAAAATATTCCACATCTAGAATGGTAGATACCTAAGGTGAAATTTGTAACTCCACCAAAAGTAGGTAAAGTGGGCGGTCACTTGAGAAAAATTTTTTTCTACGTAAAAAAATAAGTCGTAATTTCAAATAATTTTAAGATAGCAATCACTAGTGCACTTAAAAACTGTTGTGATCTGGAAATCTTTCAAAATGTTTTCTATACTTTTATGATAATAAAAAAAAACAAAAATGTGCATTTGACTGGCATTGTCATACAGATAGGGGAATTCCGGTCACTTATGCGGGCAGTACCGGTCAATCAGAAAAATGCTTTAAATATATTTAAATGAACTTCAAATAAGCATTTTCTACCAAAATATTGTTCATTGAAATAAAAAGAAAATGAAAACAAAAACAATCTAACTATCTAAGTAAAAGGCTGACATTCATCACATGTGTATCCTACAGGTGTGTCCCATCAACTGCATTCAGAATGTGCCCATCTTCCGCATAGGGTACATCTGTACCACTGCTCATTATTCTTTCCATAATCATTACATATCAAACATATATCTTCATCGACATCTTCATTATCATCATGTTGAACATCAACATCAGAATCTGATGAGTTTTCATCAAATAATTTTCTTTTATGGGATTCTCTCTTATTTCTTGAATTATTCCTTTTTTCATCAAGATTCATTTTAGAAGGTTGTACCTTTGATTTCTTCTTTTGCTTTAGCTGTTTCTCGGCTTCCTTTTGTTCCAACTCTTGCTTCAATGGTGTAGCTGTATGGTGTATTTTCGCGTGCTGTTTTTGCCTGTTAGTTTAGGAACGGGAAGAATTTGTTTAAAAAAGGGAAATTCTGAAGAAGTTGAAGGAATATCGTGTTGCTCTTTATTTGTAGAATTCTTAGGTAGAGCATCATCGCTTGCTACAGCTTGGGGATCATTGCTGAAAGAGATATCAGCTTCGTTATCTTGTATGGCAATGACGTCCTGATTCAATAACTCGGAAGGCAAAAAGTCTTGTTCATTAAAAACGTTGCAGTTAAGAGGATAGATACCAACGCTTCTGAAACCAGTTCCTTCTTTGCTAATTGTAGCCACAGTTGAATAAGCTTTATTGAATAAAGAGGCTACATCATAAGGAGTGATACTTTTCATCAACTGCGTCTTCATAAATAAATTACACTGATTTCTGTATTCGGCTTTCAGGGGCCCGTAGAAGACCACATCTAATGGCTGTATTTTATGCGAACTGTGTGGTGGAATTGATACCATAACAATATGATTTTCTTTGCAAAACTCGTACGACTTCAAAGAAATATGGCTGGAGTGGTTGTCTACAATTAATAAAACCGGCTCGTCTTTCGTGGATTTAGCGTGATTTCTAAAATGCGTTAACCAGTCACAAAAAATATTTTCATCGATCCAGCCATTCAGTGAATATTTATAAAGAGCTTCTGCAGGTCCATATTTTTCCAGGAGAAGGCTTAGTCTCCTTCTGGGGAAGATAAACATAGGCGGAATAAATCCCCCTGCAGCATTCATAGCCCACATGACGGTAATATTTCGGCCTCTTTCGCCGCTAGTTACCACACCAACTCTTTTTTGTCCTTTGGTTGCGAGTATCTTTACTGGATCCTGGACAGTTGTGATTCCCGTTTCATCTGCGTTATATATTTTGCTAGGGAAAAGTTATATTTTGACATCACTTCTTTCACCAGTTTATAAAATCTAGCTATTTCATCCTTGTTGAAACCAGTCAGACGATTTAGACTGGTAGCCTCAGCTTTTCGCACTGATATGGTGGGATTGCGTCTGATGAAACTTCCCAACCAGCCTTTGCGTTGCGTTAAAATTATGTATAATATGGTTTCTCCCAGCAAACTCAAAAATAAACGTTCTTAGTTCTTTTGTGGTAACACCGTAAAAAATGGACGCCAAGTGTTTAATTTGATTAGCAATTTCCAGTTCCTGTTCAGTTGAAAACACAGGTTTTCTTTCCATTATAGGTGCTGAGTCTTTTTTATTTTTTACCCTTTCTTGTAGCGTTGAAAATGGAATTGCGTATTTTTTTGAAGTTTGTCTTATACTCGTTCCAGTTTGAATGTCTTCTATCGCTTGCTTCAAATTATCTCTGGTCCATTTTGCTTTACCAGTTAATCTTTTTCGATTTCGAGACATCTGTAAAGACAATTAAAAATGAAATAACCATTAACATAAACAGTGGGTAATGCCGGCCACTTGACCGGTATTACCCACCTGTGTTGATCGGCATTACAATTTTTCTTTTGGGTCATTTTTTTATGAGAAAAAAATGTTTTTTATTCTATCTTTTTATATCACACTAAAGAAAAAAAGTCAACCTTTATGTATCAACTAAGTTTTCATGGAAATAGAGAAGGATTTTATCTCCAAACCTTATTTCACTTACTGTAAATCTTACAACAGAATTGCCGAAAACACGTGGTGATCTGCACTAACCAAAGTTTTAACACAAACTGAATATCAATCTGCTGTCGAGAATCGTAGGTCAGCTGGCATATTTTAGGCCACATTGCATTGTTGCCAAACCTAGTAATAATCATTTTTAAGGTCTGACCGGCATTGTCCATCTGACCGGTATTTGCCCACCTTACCTATGACTCCTGATGTGTATTTTGCTCACTTATGAATAATGTTATTTACTTTGCTTGTGAAGAAAATTATTTGTGATTCAATATGCTACTTTGCACTATTTTCAGTTAAATAATAATGAATTTTGCACACGATTGTGAGAATTTTTGTGGAAATAAATTTTTTGGAACCTAATGAAACAGTTTTTCAAAATAGTAATCATCCCTTTTACTTACAGATGATTTTTGATTTAAATATTCGTATTACGATCTCTTGGGCATTGGTTGATAAGTGTCTGAGTTAAAAAATGAGTATTCTAATAGACTGTGGATAAGTTTATGCTTAATTGGTAGTCTAATGAATAACTAGAGGACTGGATTTAGCAGGATGGAATTCTAGAATTGCTGATTTTCAATATGCTAACCATTTTAGCAAGTTATATCAAAATTATATTTACATACCGAAAAAACGAACTTATTATGAAAGATCAGTGATTAGCGACTTCCTCAAGCTTTGCAAATGTTCCTATTTCTATTTAAATTATCATCTTTTTTTTGCATTAAGATTCATAAGTAAGGCGTAAAAGTTTTCAGCTTGTATTTTTGGTATTACGGAGCAGAATTGGATGGTAAAATAATGATAAGCTGCTACAGGAAAACAATTTAAAAGTGAAGTTCTAAACAAAATAATGGAAGATTCTAGTCAGTACTTGACCCTCTACCAACACGTA
Source organism: Galeruca laticollis (assembly GCA_963921935.1). Taxonomy (NCBI): domain Eukaryota; kingdom Metazoa; phylum Arthropoda; class Insecta; order Coleoptera; family Chrysomelidae; genus Galeruca; species Galeruca laticollis. The sequence goes on along the minus strand of OY998176.1, from coordinate 84,085,130 downwards.
GGTGAATTTTTTTCAATAGAAATGAAAACAGAATTTGATTTTTCTGTGTGAAGGTGAAATACATGAAATAAAAAGGCTTAGTTAAGAGAGCAACATCAAACTGATAGATAAAAACAATCAACGAATAAGAATAAGCATAAATAAAGTTCAAGTTTTTTTCGTTCTCTTGGGATATGTTCATTGCTACGTCTATGGTGGCTTTATTGAAAACAACCCTTGATGGCTGACTGATTGACGCTCTGTGTGAAAAGCGTATGGACGTTTGTGTATACAAATAATATAAAAGAATCAAACGCAAGCGTGAGAGAGATTCTGTGAATATTTTAAGGCTAATTATTATGTGGCCAATGTTGTTTATAGACGATGAAACTTTTCGGAGTTTAGGTGAGGGTAAAGAACGAGGGGAAAACTTGTGTTTATTGGCAGTTGACAAACATTGTTGATATTATACAATCGTTTTTCCAAAGTCAGGAAATAATCATTGTCGACAAAGCAAATATAAAGAGAAAAATTTTCTCAGGCAGTTGACAAAAAAATTTCTTTTGTCTATTTACTTAATGGAAAATTGAAACAATCCAACACTAAAACGCTTCTTGAATAGATAGAATTTAGGACTGAACATTACATTCAGTCCTCATACCTTTCTACCCTCTATAGATGCAAGACGTGAAGTCTTTCTCAAAATATTACCTCCAGAATTCTCTCCATATTTTCCGGTATTTATGGTTGTTACAGTATGAATATTCTGACTAATCATCAAGAAATTTCAAACCATTATATAACACGAAAACTGAACTTACCATTATTACGTTATTCATACTAATGAACATAATTTTATTATTAACTTGGAATGGTACTTGCGATATAATATTAACTAAATCATTTTGCTAGTAAAGTTTTTTCTACTAGATTCGTTGAGTGGCAAATGGTCGTTGTTCTTCTATCGCCATGTCCATATATCTACCATCATACTCGAATGTTATCCAACGTATTAACGATTTATTAGATGTGCCATAAATTTATGTTAGTCGGACTGACAAATGAGAGACTAATGGGCGCTACGTAATGATGGACTCGTTATATTAAGACATTGATATACATGAAAATCGGTGTGTTCAATAACATATTAATACTAATAATAACAAACGGCACACAAACCTACAAAATGTGGAGTAATCTTGTAAACTATACAGGGTGTGTCACGGCAAACTTACATTGAAAACAGATGAGAAGTTTGTACATTGTGGCGAATTTGAAGGCCTCATTATGAATATTATGGGAATGAGATCACAATTGAATCACGTAGCCAGACTTTGAAAGGAATATGGAAATTAAGGAAATGAGGTTATGCTGATATTTGATATCATGAAAATATTTTGCCTTTATTCTAAATTTAGTTGATAAATACAATAAATAACTATATAATATATATATATATATATATATATATATTGAACAATTATGTTTAATGTTATTATTAATTTTAATTTATTTTTAGATAATTTATATTTATTTATTTATTTGAATTTGTTGTGTGGCATTGATAGATATATTCCGCTTGAGTAAACAAAATGAAACACATTCATTCCAATTATTTAATTTTTTTTATGAATATTTTATTACAATATAAATAATAGATACGCCTATGACTTTATCAAACCACAGTCACAAATGAGTACATCCACCATCCTATGCTCATGCTCATATAAATACGGATTGATGCGAGAGAAACCGAACGTTTCTTAGAGACGCTTACCAGTTGTATGAATATCATATGTATAATAAAATCGTTTGCTTTGTAATGCTGGTGATGGACATAGCATAAAAGAATTTATGTGTGAAAATTATATATATATATATATATATATATACAGATAATGAAAATGTTCAAAAGAAATGGGTTACACACTATACATACATTTGAAAATATTATATCTATTGATTTAAATGCACATTTCTTATACAATTGGAAATGAAGTAAGTACCACCATTATTTATTACATAATGAATAACATGCATGTAGGCCTTTTTTAATAATCTCAAAATTTTATCTAATGAATAAACTACATAAAGTCTTTTTCCTTTTTAGTTAGATCGATCATATAGACGCAAGAATTATTATACACATGGAAATAGTCACTGAATTCAAATTAGTTTGTTATTATTATTATTGGCCAATAATATTTAAAAAAAACACTGACCTGAAGTCTGGAGTCTGGATTCTAACACGTCGGGTAACAGGAATACGCCTATTGAAGTCCACGCTGCATATTTTCTGAAGAGTCTGAGGTATTCTCAGGCAAAAACTGGATTTACACACATGTGACTGTTCGACGCCAAACCCAATCTACCAACGCTTCCCCTCGATCGTCAATTATTTAATAAATAAATAAACTATTGTTTCTCGGCTCACTGTTTTTAAACAAAGTTTTGTTTCTTTATAATTTAACAAATTTGTCCAGTCATATTACACCAATGATATTCTTTCTTGAGCTGTAGAGTTCTATTCACATTTATAGCACTTTATGAAAGTTTTGAAAACCAATATGATTGTGAATTTCACTTAAAGAAGTCTGTTTTTTCTTTAATTCAAATGAATTTCAATAAAATAGGTCTTTAAACAAAAGTGAAATTCATGGTTATATTTCGATATTACAATGTCATCTCTTGTTTTGATACTTGCGACAACTTTGAAATAACATTTACATTTATAAGCATAAATTCTTTTATCTGACATATATATCCTGCTTTCGTTATTTGAACTATCCAAATTTTGTAGTTTCAAATATTTACCTATATCTATCACCATCTTATGATTCATTTCCTCCATAAAATTGATACCAAATTTTGACATATAACTACATTTATGTCATTTTATATTTATATTTTATTAGCTTGACTAAATCTTTACAATAAATATGAATATTATTTTTATTCTTACTGTTCAACTAATAGTTATATCAAATTAGATAACTAAAGCTGGTTTATTTTCAGATAAACAGCAGATTCATTCGTGACAAACAAATATCCATATTGGGCAGATTCAATGTTTTCTTCTATACTTGTTAAGCGTTTTCAAATTTTAAGACAATTATTAAGGTAATTTCTTAATATTTATTGTTACTCTTTTTAATTATTATAAACAAATGATTTAATATAATACGAATTTATATGAATTTTTACTTATGATTGTGGTTTTTTAAGGTGTTTTTAACTTTGAGAAAGTAAAGCTCATGGTAAGTTTAGTTATATTTTATTATTGATTTAGTGGTTTAATGGAGAGCATGAGAGCACTTACTCTCGTTGGGTTCAGGATAAAATTAAACAAGAAAATATATGAAATCTGCATCCCACAAACAACCTGCGAAAATCATCTCCATCAACACTGTGAATCGATTATATGAAACACAGTAATTCAACCTATGTGTTATGAAACCTTGCCCTGTGTTTGGCAAATGACATGTAAATGAAAATCAACAACTCAAATTTAGTTCCTATAATTATCAGACAAATGTAAAATTGAAAAGCATCATAAGCAGTAAATAAAACTTATGTTAAAACAAATATAATACAGTGCAAATAACAAATACCAACTATTATTATATACCTAAAATTATGATTGTGTAATTTGGCCAAATTTATGAATTGCGTTTGAGTTTAATATGGTTAACCAAATAAATCGTTAAAAACACTAACCTGACCACAACACTGGGAAGTCTCTAGTATATTCTATTGATGTGGAATCTTCTGTACCAAAGCTGGATCTCCTTCAATCTTGTAGTTACAAACTCTATAGTTTGTATGGCAGGTAAGTTCGTAAATTCTTGTTAAATCACTTAGATATTTTGCTTATAATGTTTATGTTATGATTATAATGGTTTAGGAAACGTATTTTCTCATTATAAAGTGATTACTTTTTGAAAATTCGGGTGCGTCCCCTCTCAAATTTAAAATGTTTATATTTCTCACAAATTCTTATTATTTCCAAGTATTTTCTTTTTAAAATGTTCAATGTATATTGATTAAATGTTTGCAATGTCTTTTGACTTTAATTTCTAATAATTTCCCAAATATCTTTATGAAATTTATAAAATTTTCTTACATGCGTCCTTCTCCATTAGCTTCGCTTCACCAACCTTTTGTTTTTCAAATCAACAAACTTTTTGTTGTCCGCTTTGTTATTTGTAAAACAAAAAACTTACTACATACTAGATAGAATGTGCTTTGTCCTATCTAATGTTTTATATGTCGATAAATGTCTTTATATTTTTCTATGATTATGGATTGTTGATGTAAGATTTCCAACTAATTTACCATTCCTATTTACATACTCATTCTTTCAAAAATCTACCTTATTTTAATTAACAAAATTATATCTATTTGACTTTAAATTTCAATATCAATCCATATACAATCTAAAATGTTCAAATATCTGCCATAATGCCTTTCAATTAAATCTTTACTCATCATTACATATTTATCTATTACAAACTTGACTCTTTATTTATTTCAGTCATCATATTTTTCTATTATCAATAGTTCACAAACATAAATAATTCTATGGTAGAATCTACCTCTGCACTAAGTGTACTTCATTAACAGACATGAAATTTTTAGTTGTCACTCCAGTTATCTCCTTTTTAATATAAACATTACACTTTTGTTGGTATATATCGTGATCTAACATTCTATTTATTATTGTCTGATAATAATTTATTTTCTTTTCAGATTCATTGTTAGATGTTCGAAATACTGGATACAAATTATCATTTGCTATAGACAAGAAAATGAGTTTATGATTTCTTAAGATATAATTAAAATTTTATGAAAATAATGCAGTTTATAATCTGAAATCCTAAGGTAAATAATTTTACTATCACTTATGTATCTCTTTCGTTTTGAAACATAACTAATATAATAAATGTTCAATTCAATAGAAAATATATATATTCTTCTTATATTATCATCATTAGAAAAGATAATTCCAGCTGTGTGAAACAGTTAATTTCCATCTGTTACTCTGCAAGGTTGCAAATTTCATACTTTTGTGTTCCATTCTTTTTACTGTTCCTCACGATAAGTTCAAATCCCCTCAAATTTAAATTTAATAAATATTGACATGGTTAATTTTTGTTTAAATAACAATTTCTCCTGAAACAAACTTATCGTTCCTCCACTATTTAATAGAAAAATAATTAGAAACTTCTATACTAATTCTTGGTTGTGTAATTATTCTACCTTAATCTACTATTTAAAAACAACTTATTTTATATGAGTTTAAACACTTGTAACATTATCTATTCCTCATGTTTCACTACATATTACTCAAGAATAAAATTTATAGATGTGTTCTATGTTAAAGATACCCCTTAATATTTTAGTACCTGGATATATTAAACGATAACTGTTTTTACCGTTTTCAGTATCTATGATATACGGAACTTCGAATGGATATAATAATTTAGCACATTGTTCTTCATCTTTCTTTGGCATTCTTAAAGCTTTGACAATCACCATATCACCCTTATTAAACTGTGTTATCCTACGTTTCTTCTTATCTTGTTTTTTAATATACTTCTCAGCATTCCGTATAATTCTTCGATTAACCTTTTCGAGTACACTTGTCATTGTTGACTGTCTGTTTAAAATCCAGTGACGTTCTGGTTGTATACCCTTCATAATATAAGTTGGATTCTCCCCCGTTACTCCGTGTGGTAATTCGTTTATGAATTTTTCAATTCTATCCAATTGTTCATACCATTTTTTATGATTTTCTTGACATAACATTCTTAAATATTTAATGATTTCTTTAATATATCGTTCTGCTGGATTAGAACTTGGTTTTCTGATACTTATAAATTGTAATTTTATTTGTTTATCGTCAGTATATTGTTTTAGCTTTCTACTCTCAAAATATGTCGCATGATCAAGTATCACTGTTTCTGGTGTTCCAAACTCTTCTATATATTCTTTAAAACAATCGATTACGACTTTCGCATTTGTCCTTTTACATGGATATATTTTAACATATTTGCTATATACATCAACCATTACTAATAAATGTTTATTACCCATTGTACTTTTAATTAAATTACCTATAAAATCAATTGCCACTATTTGCAACGGTTTATTCGTTATAATAGATTTTGCTGTCATATAATTATGATAATTCTTTTCTTTGCCTATTTGACAAAACTCACAATATTTACAAACTTCTTTTACAATACTCAAATCTTTCTTAGCTATATAATTCTCTCTAAATAACATCCACAATTTTCTTGTCCCTATATGTCCATTTTCTATATGTAAATGTTTAATAATTTCTTTCGCATAATCTCTTGTTATTATATATACTTCTCTATCCTCAATTTGTTTATACCATACATCCTCTATTTTAACTGCTCCTCTAGTATTAATATTCTCTATTTGTCTTTGATCTTCTTTTACTCTTGCTAGAGTAAATATTCCTTCAGTTTGGTGTAATGTATTTACTCCTATTTGAAATTTTCTTGGCTCGCTTCCATTATCGTTAACTCTACTTAATGCATCCGCTACAATATTTAATTTTCCTGGTACATATTTTATATCAAACTCATATTCTTGTAGAAGTAGAATCCATCTATGTATACGATTATTCGTATATCTGTTTTTTAACATGGATGTTAGTGCTAGATGATCTGTCTCTAGTGTAAATTTCGCTCCTAGTAAGAAAAATCTTAATTTACTTACACAAAATACCACACTAGCCATTTCCAACTCAGTTATGGAATATTTTCTTTCCGCTGCTTTTGTTACCCTGGATATGAAACTTATGGGAACCTCCTCTTCATCTTGAATTTGTATCAAAACTCCTGCTAATCGTTCCATAGATGCAACTGTTTTCAAAATGAAAGGTTTATCCTATTGTGGGTGATAAACTTTGAGTTTCTTCAAAAATATTTCTTTTAGTTCCTGGAAAGCTTTGTCCCGTCTTTCATCCCATTTCCATTTTGTGTCCTTTTTTAATAGTTCAATTAGAGGAATCTCTCTTCTACTTAAGTCTGGAATCAGTCGCTTGAAGTAATTTAGAATCCCAAGGAATCCCCTCAAATTTTTTAGGTTCTTAGGTGTTTGATATTCCAGTATCGCTTTAACTCTTTCTGGATTCATTGTTACTCCTGTATCACTTAGAATATATCCCAGATATTCTACCTCCTTTTTATAAAATTGGCATTTATCCAAATTTAATTTCAATCCTGCTTCTTCCAATTCTTTAAGTATAATTTTTAAATGTTCCTGATGTTTTTCTTCTGTGTCAGAAAATATAAGAATATCATCGATATAGTGCAATGTGAAGTCTTCATATTGGTTCAAGATAGTATGTAAAGTTCGTACCAGTGCAGCACAAGAACTTTGTAACCCAAATGGTACTACGCAAAATTGATAAACAATTCCATCCACCATAAACGCAGTATACGGCCTACTTTTTGGATCTAAAGGAATTAACCAGAAGCTGTGTTTGAGATCCAGTTTTGAAAAAATATTAGCTTTTGTAATTCGACCAAAAATACATTCTATGTTTAATGGACTTTCATATTGTTTCTTTGTATAGCTGTTAATATTTCTAGCATCTAAACATAACCTAATTTCTCCTGTTTTCTTTTTAACACATGTGATGGCACTGATGTATTGAGAATTGGATCTTTCGATAATTCCATCATTCAACATTTTTGTGATTTCATTATATACTTCTGTCTTCAGCCTGTATGGTATTGGATATGTTTTAATTTTGAAATTTTTTATCTCTGCTGTTACTTCCAATTTATGTACATATCTAGATGCTACACATACTTCCTCGTTAAATAATCGCTTATGATGTTGTAGAAGCTCATACACCCTATCTTGATATTCTCTGTTACATAACTCTTCTGAAACTCTTATCTCTTCACCAATTTGATTTATCTCCTTTATATCAGAATTTTGTATATCATTGTTTGAAAATTGTTTAATAAAATGTATAATTGAATTTTGATATCTAATGCATCCCTGATTATAATCTATAATTCTCCTATGTCTATTTAATTCATCATTTCCCAATATTATATCATATCTTAAATTTTTAACTATCAATAATTGTACTGGGATAACTCCTGCATCTATTTTTAAATTAACTATAATAGTTTGATTTGTTTCATAAAGTTTTTTATCATTCGCCCCTACTAATGATATCTTGTTAGTATTAATCACCGTAATATCATCTTGTTTCACATTTTCTATTATATTCTGATTTATTATTGAAACTTCAGATCCTGTATCTAATAAAATTTTACATTTTACATCTAATAAATACCCTTCTATGAAAATTAATTTTATGTTTTCATTACATTGTGAACCTTCATCTATAAATTCTCTTGGATGTTGATAATGAGAAGAATAGATAATTTTACGAACGTAAGGACGGTTTATGCAAAATTTCTTACCAAGTTTTGCTCTTGGTTTTGATCATCATTTGATCCTTCCTGTATTATATGATTAACCTGTCTTCTCTCTTCCTCTCTATTGTTTTCTTCTTCGTAGTTTCTTTCTGGGTTCCTCTGATTATAATTTCTTCTATCATTATAATTATTTCTTCCTTCCCCTCTATTCTGTCTCCAATTTCCATTCCTATTTCCATCATAATTTCTTCTTTCAAAGTTTGCTTGATTCCCTCGATTTTCATATTGTCTACCACCATTATTTCTGTCTTCATTTCCTTGATATCTGTCTCCATTGCCAGGATTTCTTCTATTTTCAAAATTCCTATATCCATAATTTCTATTGTAATTATCTCTTCTGAAAAATCCATTTCCATTCTCTCTTGATCTATCATTTCTTACCTCTTCATTCCTATTTTGATATCTATTTATCCCATTCAAAATACTTCTCTCTACTCTCTGTAGGTAACATGACAAACTATCCATGGTTTTAATATTGTGGAGTGCAATAGTCTCCGATACTTCAGCATTAAAGTGTCTGCCTACATATAATACCAACTCCTCTTCTTTCATCACCGGTTCTAAATACTGTGCCATATTATACAATTGCATTGCATATGAATTTAGATTTTTCCCTTTATTGTAGTCGAATTTGCCAAAATATAATTTTCCCTGAAATTTGCTTGTTGAAGTTCCCCCCAAGAATAATTTAAGAATTGATTTTCAAATTCTTCCATATTTCTGATCTGCTCTTCTTTATTGCAGAACCAGAGTAATGCGTGGCCTGATAACATCCCTCTTATCGCTATTTTCGTCTCCATCAAATCCTTTATTCCCCTTAATTTACTTTTTACAATTTTAATAAAAACTTTTGGGTGTATTAAATTCATGTTCCCATCGAACTCAACACCTACATCCAGGTTTCCATTGTATATGATTCCTCCTCCATTTCTTCTCACAGTATCCTCCATTTCTTTCACCGTTTCCTGTAATTTCCTATTCATCTCTTCTAATTCTCTATTAAATGATCTACCCATAACTTCTGACCTTTTTTCATATGTTCCTGTTTGTTCCTCCAGTCTAACATTTAAATCCTGGACTTTCTGATCCACCTTCTGTATTATTTCTTCATTTTGTTTACTTACTTCCATTACAATGCTTCCAGATAAATTTTCTTCCAAAAATCTACCCAATTCTTGAATTTCTTGATCAACATGTTTTTCTATCTCTTCCCGGATTTTAATTCCATTGTCTTGAATCTCTGTTCTTAAATTTTTATTTTGATCTTCCATATTTTGTTGCACCCTATCGATTCTTCCTTTAAATTCTTCATTTTCCATCCTAAGTTTCTTAAATTCTTGAATACTTTCATATTTTACCTCTTCTATCTTCTTTTCCAATTTATTCATGTTTCCATTCAATTCTTCCCTAATATTCTCCTCCATTCTGTTCATATTTCCATTTATTTCTCCCTTCATATTATCCATTTTTTCATCCATTTTGTTCATTTTGTTAAATAATTGTTGCATCATGTCCATCATATGATCATCTCTACCTGTTCTTGTTGGCGCTTCCTGTCTCCTATCCATTCCTCCTTCTTCATCTCCTGTCGAGTCTTCCTCTGGTACATTTCCTTCAGGTTGTTGTCCCTGTTCTAAATAGTGTACTTGGAAATCTCCTCTACCATGCCTTCTTTCTTCTCGTTCCTCTTCCGATCCGCTATCCGTACCTACCTGTTTTCCGTCCCTTAACATCATTCTCTTTTCCATTTTATATTTTTAATATAGTCAATAAAAATTTTAATATTGTTTATATATAATTTTAATTTTAATTCTTATCAACAGTCTACCAAATTTTTTTTTTACACGCGCCTCACGTTTTTGGAGTCAATTATAATTATATTTAATTGCCTAATTGCCCCACGTTTCGGGTGCCATTCATAATTTTATATTTTAACTTATTATAGTTATTTTTATTTATACTTTTATCTATGATTTTAACTTTGAGAAAGTAAAGCTCATGGTAAGTTTAGTTATATTTTATTATTGATTTAGTGGTTTAATGGAGAGCATGAGAACACTTACTCTCGTTGGGTTCAGGATAAAATTAAACAAGAAAATATATGAAATCTGCATCCCACAAACAACCTGCGAAAATCATCTCCATCAACACTGTGAATCGATTATATGAAACACAGTAATTCAACCTATGTGTTATGAAACCTTGCCCTGTGTTTGGCAAATGACATGTAAATGAAAATCAACAACTCAAATTTAGTTCCTATAATTATCAGACAAATGTAAAATTGAAAAGCATCATAAGCAGTAAATGAAACTTATGTTAAAACAAATATAATACAGTGCAAATTACAAATACCAACTATTATTATATACCTAAAATTATTATTGTGTAATTTGGCCAAATTTATGAATTACGTTTGAGTTTAATATGGTTAACCAAATAAATCGTTAAAAACACTAACCTGACCACAACACTGGGAAGTCTCTAGTATATTCTATTGATGTGGAATCTTCTGTACCAAAGCTAGATCTCCTTCAATCTTGTAGTTACAAACTCTATAGTTTGTATGGCAGGTAAGTTCGTAAATTCCTGTTAAATCACGTAGATATTTTGCTTATAATGTTTATGTTACGATGAAAATGGTTTAGGAAACGTATTTTCTCATTATAAAGTGATTACTTTTTGAAAATTCGGGTAGCGTCCCCTCTCAAATTTAAAATGTTTATATTTCTCACAAATTCTTATTATTTCCAAGTATTTTCTTTTTAAAATGTTCAATGTATATTGATTAAATGTTTGCAATGTCTTTTGACTTTAATTTCTAATAATTTCCCAAATATCTTTTTAAATTTATAAAATTTTCTTACATGCGTCCTTCTCCATTAGCTTCGCTTCACCAACCTTTTGTTTTTCAAATCAACAAACTTTTTGTTGTCCGCTTTGTTATTTGTAAAACAAAAAACTTACTACATACTAGATAGAATATGCTTTGTCTTATCTAATGTTTTATATGTCGATAAATGTCTTTATATTTTTCTATGATTATGGATTGTTGATGTAAGATTTCCAACTAATTTACCATTCCTATTTACATACTCATTCTTTCAAAAATCTACTTTATTTTAATTAACAAAATTATATCTATTTGACTTTAAATTTCAATATCAATCCATATACAATCTAAAATGTTTAAATATCTGTCATAATGCCTTTCAATTAAATCTTTACTCATCATTACATATTTATCTATTACAAACTTGACTCTTTATTTATTTCAGTCATCATATTTTCCTATTATCAATAGTTCACAAACATAAATAATTCTATGGTAGAATCTACCCTGCACTAAGTGTACTTCATTAACAGACATGAAATTTTTAGTTGTCACTCCAGTTATCTCCTTTTTAATATAAACATTACACTTTTGTTGGTATATATCGTGATCTAACATTCTATTTATTATTGTCTGATAATAATTTATTTTCTTTTCAGATCCATTGTTAGATGTTCGAAATACTGGATACAAATTATCATTTGCCATAGACAAGAAAATGAGTTTATGATTTGTTAAGATATAATTAAAATTTTATGAAAATAATGCAGTTTATAATCTGAAATCCTAAGGTAAATAATTTTACTATTACTTACGTATCTCTTTCGTTTTGAAACATAACTAATATAATAAATGTTCAATTCAATAGAAAATATATATATTCTTCTTATATTATCATCATTAGAAAAGATAATTCCAGCTGTGTGAAACAATTAATTTCCATCTGTTACTCTGCAAGGTTGCAAATTTCATACTTTTGTGTTCCATTCTTTTTACTGTTTCTTACGATAAGTTCAATATATATACATTCACGGCGTGAAGTGGCATCCGCGAAATGTTAAAATCGCGGCAGCTGTGGCGTCCGCGTCACTATGGTATCCGATATACGGACGTCACAGTGCATCGAGCTCCAAAATATCGCAAACGGTTCAGTGAATGCTTGGTAATCGATTGCTCATGGAATCAGCAGGACGTCTTTTTGGCCGTTTTTTGTATAAACATAAACACCAAGGTTCACATGGTCTCCGTACGCTGCGCTCTAGTAGTACACTTATATATTTATTATACATCTTACGGACAAGTTGGTATCCGTCAGTATAAATATCGAAGAACGGTATAGTTTGGGGTCTGTATATGTATTTTTCTTGCAAAGTGGCATCCTGGCAGTGTTGCCGACATCACTTCTGGATATAGAAAGCTTTTAACATTGAATGTGATGATTTTCAACTGTTTTAATTTTTGGTTACCATTTTTTACAGTGCGGAGGATGTTAATTATTGCAGAAGATCTACCGTTATTAATTGAAAAATGATATTTTCGTTCTACAATTCACTCAAATTTGATTTTGAGGCCAAATAAAACACTAGTGGCGATGAAAATGTAAGTAACTATTTTTACCCAATTTACAGGTTAATTTTCGTATGGGTATATTTTTCTACTTGACTATAGCAGATAGCAGAAGTCAACTTTTTTTGTGAAAATTCCGAGAACCTAAATGCAAGCAGATTACTAGGTGGGTTATTAGTAGTTGACCTAGAATATTGGATTTCTTAAAAATTTATAAAAATTTCGGAGACGTTGAAACTCTCTCTGGCACAGGGTGCAGCAATGATAACTGAATGGACGATATCCTTATTTCATCTAAGGTTAAAATGTATTAAATAAAAGTGGTAGAGAACAATAAAAGCTATGTATACACTAGAGTATTTTTCCAAACACCATAGCGGTTTGGTGCTAGAAAAAAATCCAGTCTACTCATAACTACTTCACCGGTTCCAAAAAGTGTAGTGCAAAAATGAAAGCTATGTTCCAATATACAGGGTGTCTGATAAATGCAAAACTTAAACATCTGCAACTGGTTCTACTAGTGTGATGTCTGTATACAGGGTGTCCCAGACCAACATACAATTAATCCTATAGAGTGAACTAGAGCTCAAAATAGGACGATTGGAATCAACTTACCTTTATATGCACCATTGAGCCGTGTGAGGTTGATGAATGTTTTTTTCATACTCTTGAATAATTCGAAACCCGTGAAAAGTTAGGCTCTGAATTTTGAAGAAAAACTTTGAAACAGGATTTCAAAAAGGAAAGTGTGAACACGAAATTTTTAATAAAGGCTTGAATTCACTAGAATCGCTAGACTTAGGTGTAACGCTAATGAAGATCATATCAAAAGAATAAGGAATCTAAAGAGATAATGGCTATCGATAGCATCATTATTTGTAACACTCATTTTAATAGCTCTAAGGTGATACTCTTATTTGAAAATTATAAAATTATGTTGTATTATTGATGAAAAAGAACCAATAAATACCGGTGTCGATGTAATTGCGTATTTTAATATATTTTATGATAACTTAATTTTCTTTATTCGGTATATTAGGCTTGGTATAAGATACCGAGAAACAGTTTTCACCAGCCTATTTAGGTACCATTTCACTACTCATATTATTGCATCCAATTTTTTCTCTTCTATCTAAAAACGCGCTATAGCGTAGTTAATAGGATTTTTTCCAACCACACCAAGTTTTTTCAAATCTTCTCAGTCGCTTAGGAGTTACAGATGTTTATTTAAAAAGATGGAATTACCCCCAGAGCTTTATTTTAATAGATGCGGAAATTACTCGAATAAAGCTTAACTTTCAAAAATATATATATTTTTGGTACATTTACTTGGTGAATTTCAGTGTAAAATCACTTTTAAAATTTAAGATGGCGACCATCATGGAAATCTGAAAATATTTTTAACAGTTCACTTTCAGTCAGTATAAAATTTTCGAAAGCAAGTCTCTACCCGGTTTATATATCTTCCCATAGAGCAAAGTCGCCTATTATGAGGTATATTCCTAATATGGGGTATGCATGTATTTTCGCAACCAGAAACGCGACATCTATGCTTCACTAGCCAAAGCGCATCTTACAGGATTGTTTCGATTTCTACTTAATATTGAAGCTATGCACTAATCAGCTGTTCTGTCATTTTGGTTTATACGGTTCGAGTGTTGTCAAAGTTTTAACTGGTGCTTAATAAAAGGATTTTTGTTCAAATACAAGGTAAGTCTTGACTATCTGAAATAAGCAGGCTTAAAGTAGGAGTGTTAATGTTTATTTTGTCCATATAGGTATTGTTTTCATTTAAACAAAAAAATCATTGTTTACTTTTTTGTAAACAATTCCTATTATGGGGTACCCAAAGTATTCTCATTATGGGGTACTCCATATTAGGATCAGAAATTATCAATTAGTTATTAATATGCGTATCCATTTTTTTTAAGATTCCAATCCAACGTAAATGGAAAAACTGGGATGCCGAAAATATGATATCAGCTATAAAGGCCTGTAGAAGTAAAACAATGGGTTACCAAAAAAGTGCTAAAACACACGAGGTACCACAAACGACGTTAGAAAGGTTTGTTAAGATGAACGGGCCTCCTGAAGTTGTAGTCTGGGTGAGAAACCAGTGTTTTCTGCAGAAATATTTTGGAATAACCAAAAAAGATATTTGCAGAATGGCATTTTCTTTGTGCAGAGAAAATAAAATGAAAAATCCTTTTAACAATATAAAAGAGTGCGCAGGCTGTAAATGGTTTAAAAGTTTTCTTCGGCGTTATACAGAGCTCTCCTTAAGGACCCCACAAGGAATTTCATACGCCAGAATAAAATCATTTTCTCCTGATGACGTTTCCAAATTTTTTAATTTATATGAACCTCAAATGAATAAAATTGGGCATAATCCATCCAGGACATATAACTGCGATGAGTCTGGGATATCAATTGTCCAACATAAGCACATCAAAGTGATAGCACGGAACGGAAAAAACAAATAGGAGCCATTACATCTGCAGAACGAGGGTCTACTATAACTGTGGTTTTTTGTTTTAATGTCATAGGACAATATGTGCCACCATTGATAATATTCTCCACAAAAAATATGAAGATTGAATTGATGAGTGGTGCTCCTGCAGGTTCAATATGCGCATGTCATCAGTTGGGCTGGATTCAACAGGAATAATTTGTTCAGTGGCTGCACCATTGTTACGGTTCCACCGAAACAGGGTTCATTCGGATTTAGGACAACCTAAACATATAATGTAATAAGTTACTTACCCAGCAGTTGAAAGCTATTTATTAACAAATTCATTTATTGGATATCATAAAAAATCTTTGTTTACAAAGTAATTAATCTAGGTTAGTTTATAAATGTCAAATTATTCTGCAAGTACTTCTTCCTTCTGATTATATATATATATATATATATATATATATATATATATATATATATATAAGTACGTTTATCAGTTACCTGAGAATTGGCTACCTGTCCTATGGAGGTAAAGTGATAGTCTGACATAAAGAGAGGAAATTTAACGTTTTTGATTTCCCTCCATATTTCATACTCTTTTTTGGTTTTGAGGTTGTTTTAGTATCTGGTGAATGCTGGTGATATGGCGAATGATGACGATATAGAAGGAATACCAAAAGATATTTCCATACCGAGCATCTCGACAACAAATAGTTTGGATGGTGCTCTCTCTGCTACGTCAAAATTTGTTGCAGATCATGCCATTCCAAGCACTTCAAAGTGTAATTCTGAGGAGATGTTCCACATCACTCCTCCAAAAACTCCTCCTAAAAAACTGATTTTACCCAGAAACATATTGCCTAGCATCAAAATTGATGAACCGAAAAAAACCAGAGGGGCCAAGTGCGTGGTGGTTACGAGTACACCATATAAAGAAGAACTGGAAGAGAGTGAAAAAAAGAAAAAAATGTTCCCAAAAGAAAAGTTTTTAGCGAATCAAAACCGATATTAAACAAAGAGAAAACTACCAACAAAATCAAAAATAAATAACGCAAGAAACAGACTAAGAAAGACTCATCATCTGAGTCAGATATCGAGATGCATTTTCAAGAATCAGACGATTCTAATTGCGATGAAATTGAAGTAGAATGTATGTTTTGTCACATCATATTTAAAGATAATAGAAGTGGAGATGAGTGGGTTCAGTGTGAAGGATGTTTGGAATGAGCCCATGTCCACTGTGCCGGAAATGTCACGCTTAACTACATTTGTAACTTTTGTAGGAGTTTTTAATTTATGTATGTTCCTGTTTTAGATAGTTTGTTTAAATAACAATTAATTTTATCTTTGTTTCTGAAAAAAATGTGTTTTCATTGTCATGTGAATCTTTAGATACACTCTATTTGAGTTTTTATAACTGTATGATTTGATTGATTCGTATCATCTATCAATAAAATTTAAAAGTTTTTGAGTAAGATTTATTATTTTTTTGTACCTATTATACATAATTGCACTATTTACATAGTTTTTTCGGGTACCCCGTATAGGTTCAGGTACCCCTTATTAAGTCTTATCAGGGCCCACATTAGGCTACCTGGTAGCCTAATATGAGGTAGACACAATATTTAATAATAAATAATTTTTTTATTAAATAATTCTAAAGTTTCAACCGTTTTTTTATTCAGAATGTTCTTGCTAGTATAAAAAAGAATCAATATTGCTAAAATGAAAGCTAAACAGAGATAAAAAATATGAAATTTTTGTAAAAAGAAAATGGTACCCCATAATAAGCGACTTTCCTCTACACATTTTCAGCGCGTATCTTATCTTCAGTGAAGAAGTCTCACATGACTAGGCTGATGATGGAGGCCACAATTTTTCATACAAAACGCATATTTTAACATTCTGTAAAACAAAACATGATGGCAGACGTTATATCATTCCGAGAATGGAAACTGATGACAAAAAATGCAAAATTATAGGAACATCACTCATGACAAAAAAAAATAACGAAGTTGTTTATTATCTGATTAACCTCTAAATTCGAGTATTTTTTCACCTGTTCATACAAAACTATCGTCATAAATTCCTCCATACAAACATCACAAAAGAGAAATACCCATTGAGGCAAATTCAAATTCCAAAAAATATTATGTTAATTTCGATGTGCATCTTTTCAGTGGTATATATAAGACGTCTGGAATTCTCATAGTGGGCCGTGAACCGGTGCCATTATGGCATTTTATTTACGATCGACCGTTGAATGAAAAAAAAAGAATGTGAAGCCCATGCCGGTCCTCCATCATCTTTTACATAATGGAAGAATGGATTTATGTCATTTTTCGGGCGTATCAAAGTTGTGTAGCCTCGCGAAGCCGGCGGTACAATGGACCGTAGCTTTTGGCTTTTGGGTTTAATAATAACCGTGGATTAATCGAAATTTTTGATGGTTTTGAAACTATTTTTAAGTCAGGTAGGTACACACTTAGAAATGACAGGGGATACCTATCTACCTATCGAAATGTGACAAATTCGTAATGCATTTTATAAATTTATAAATCTAAATAACATTTTTCCGGAAAAGATATATGTAAACAAGATAAATGTCACTAAGTGTGATGTATATTATCAAAATAATAACAAATATTAATGAACATTGTTTATTTACTTAATATAATACACAAATATATACGAAGAACAATTACCAGCAAGCAAGAAAACACTGATAGAGCCAAAATTCGCTCAAAGGCAATCACCAAGACTAAATAGTGCATAAAAATTTGAAGAAAATAAAAATTCACTAATATTCATTATAATATTTATAACTAAACTTAATTAAAATTTTATAAGCTAACCACACGTTCTAATTCCTAATATCTAAAAGGATTAAATTTAAATTAACTAAAACCTGTCTTTAATAATACAAAATTTGTTTTCGATTTTTATCGTTGGAAATGGGCATTTGGCTGAAGTATTTTTAAAAGTCGACGTTTTTAATATTTATCTGTGTAAATTAATTTTAAACTTCAGATTTGTTAATGAATGTCTAGTTTTATATTATAGTCTTAGTAAATTGTATTAAATAAACCACTAACACATCAAATAACCCATATTTTAACTTTTAAAACTGTGAATATTTATGTGAATGGATGATTTTGTACGTGATTTTGAAGTAGAAAAGATAGAAACATTTCCTTTACAAACATCAGAGGAAACCAAGAAGGTCTTAAAAATAAACGACTACAATACTAATTTTAAAATAATCCACAGTAACATTCGGAGCATCGCTTGTAGGCGAGCGGGACGCACCCCCAAATTGACCTTAAAGTGACCACGGAAGTACTAATCGCTAAGACCACTTTTACTTTATGTTTTCGGGGTCGCTGAATACGAATATGAAATTATTTTTACGATAAAATTGGGGGAACATGGAAAAAAACGGCAATTTCGGGTAAAATTGAGACAATTGAATTTGGCGTTTTTCTGTGTCCATCTCGCTATATCTTCCACATTTATCAATGTATCATTATGAAATTTTTATGACTATTGCGTATCTAAAGATCTGAACAACAAGCCTACTCCGAAAATTCTGCGACAATTAATGCTTGAACAGTAAATTTACAATTGTTTACTTTTACGTGTTCCGAGTTTTGTCGTACAAATGCAAAAGTTGTGTTACGAAGTTTCGAATTTCTAAAAACTAATTATCCAGTATTAAAACGCAATACCTAAAGAAGTTTTTGGGAAAGTTTCAGATCTAAATATTGAAAAGAAAAAAAGATATGCTATTTCAAAGTCGAGCGTCGCGTGCGGCTGCACGGCGCGCTATAGCACGAGCAGCGACTAACCGAGTCGGAACTTTACATGCGTCCGAAATACGGTTTTAATATATCAATTAAAATAAAAACCAGTAAAATATCTTAAAAATCTTCATTTATTTCATCTGTATTTACAATCACTTCTTTATTTACACATGTATCATTACAACTACAAACATCACAGCATTTCAAATTAGATTGTCTGCAAGGGCAAACGTCAGTTTCGCAAGCATTTTTGCCAGTGCACGAACAAAAGTACTGTTGTAGTATTTCCATAGCAGTGGGTCCCTCGTAATAATCGAAACTCAATCTACCTGTTTCTACCACCCAGCCAAACTTTGTCACATCTTTGGAAATGATTAGAGGTTCGATTGCTTGTTTCCACTCATTGATTTGCCAAAGAGCTCTTAAAATGTGTTTATGCATCGCGGGTTCAGATGGAGAAAGTCTTGCGATTTCAGAGTTCTTTTCGATAGTTAAATGATATCTTAATGAATTTATATCGTTACATGTAACTTTTGACTTTTTCTTTGGATCGTACAAATAAGATGTGAATGTACTGACGACTTCTTGAGCAACATGTATGTCTAAGTCGGTTATTGTAGCTAAATTAGTCAATTCTTCGTCTGACATAAGTCGTAATGCTGCACTCACCTTGATCTTGCCTTGTAAAATAACGATGAATTAGTATCACCTCTTAGGGCGTGTGCAGCTAACAACGACGAACAGATATTTTTTCCTAATTTTTGTTCTAAACTATGAATAGGTATATACCTTCTGAAATCAGTGCGTACGGATATTTTTCCCGTGAAAAACCATAGCTGAGGTCTATATTCGAAACTGAAATAGTATTAATAAAAAAACGTCTGTATCGGGAGATTCTACAATTGTTAACTGGTTTTCACTCATTCTGCGTTGATTACGTTGTACATGAAATATTAAGCGAGTATCAGCATCTATGTGCTATAGCGCGCCGTGCAGCCGCACGCTACGCTCGACTTTGAAATAGCATATATTTTTTTCTATTCAATATTTAGATCTGAAACTCTCCCAAAAACTTCTTTAGGTATTGCATTTTAATACTGGATAATTAGTTTTTACAAATTCGAAACTTCATAACACAACTTTTGCATTTGTACGACAAAACTCCGAACACGTAAAAGTAAACAATTGTAAATTTACTGTTCAAGCATTAATTGTCGCGGAATTTTCGGAGTAGGCTTGTTGTTTAGATCTTTAGATACGCAATAGTCATAAAAAATTTCATAATGATACATTGATAAATGTGGAAGATATAGCGAGATGAACACAGAAAAACGCCAAATTCAATTGTCTCAATTTTACCCGAAATTTCCGTTTTTTTCCATGTTCCCCCAATTTTATCGTAAAAATAATTTCATATTAGTATTCAGCGACCCCGAAAACATAAAGTAAAAGTGGTCTTAGCGATTAGTACTGCGTGGTCACATACTGCTATTTCTAAGCGACTTTCTGGGGGTGTCCCGCTCGCCTATTGTAATTTTGATGAATTTCAAATCTTTATAGATGGGTAGGAGACAAAAATTGAATGTATTGTTCTAACAGAAACACATTTTATTCCAGACTTATCACCGTATAATATTAATGGTTACCGAACTGTATATAAGTACGGAAAATTCAACCAGAGTGATGGGAGTCATTGCATTTATAAAATCTGAGCTGTATGAGTCGCATAACTTATTTGATTTAACTGGTAGTTCACTTATTAAAATAAAAGCCCATTTTGAAAATAAAACGTTTATTATAAATGCTTTCTACAGATCACCAGCTTCTGAAAACAAAGTCGACTCATTTGTTGAGGAGTTAAATGACATTTTAGATACACAAACTGAAAACAGTGATTTTAAACTTTTTGTTGGTGATATCAATATTGATCTATAAACCGAAAATGATAACAAGAGAAATTACTTAGGCGTCTTGAACGAATGCGGTTATCACTCGGCCATTAATGTTCCAACGAGCGTTCAAAGAAATTCAAAGACATGTATATATCATATTTATGTATATTTTAAAAGTGTTAATTTTTATGATAATTCGATTCCTCTCATAATCAATACATCGGTAACTGATCACTATACAGTAATGCTACAACTGATTCTTTCGGAGGGAGATCGTGTTGTAAACTCTAAATCTGATTATTTTGCCCAGATAGACAAGAATATACTGATACATAAATTTCAACATACTGACTGGAATCATATTATTTTTAATCCAAATTTGAACTCCGCAACTGATAAACTGGTCAGCACTATCCAAGATAATATTAGGCAGTCAACAACGTATACAAAGATTAAGAATAACTTAAGAAAAATAAAAAATTGGATCACACCATCTCTCATAAAATGCGTTAACAAAAAAAATGATAAAAAATCAAAAATAATATACTTAAAAAAGAACATACAGGTTACAAAAAGGTACTAAATAAATTAATTGTCACTGCTAAAAATAATTATTATAATAAACAAAATTCGTCAAAAAAGATATGGAATGTAGTAAACTCAATATCTATAAAAACAGAAAACACGGAAATTACAAATATCAGGGACAACAATGGAAAAACAGTAAATAAAGCAGAAATAATTTCTGGAATGTTTAGTACTTTCTTTATAAATATAGGACGAAATCTTGCAAAAACTATACAAAAACCAATAAATTATAAAGAAAAGAAAATTGTCATTCCATGTTTTTTGCACCCACCAGTATTACAGATATAGAAAATATAATTAGTGAACTAAAGAATAAAAAAGCACCGGGTTGGGATGAAATAAAGGTTGAAATGCTCAAACATATTTCAGATTTTATTGGATATCCGCTAATGATTATAATCATTAGAAATGGGACAATTTCCTTCAGCTTTTAAGACATCGATTGTCAAACCTATTTATTAAAGTGGAGAAAGGGATGAGATGACAAACTACAGACCAATATCATTAATAACTTGTTTATCAAAAATACTAGAAAAAGTAGTTAATGCACGGCTTAATACATTTCTAGATAAATATCAGATAATGTCAGGGTCTCAATATGGTTTCCAAAAGCGCAAGTCCACTAACGATGCTCTATTGGAAGTAACAAATATTTTATATAAAAATATTGATGAGAGTTTACCTACAATTGCGGTCTTTCTGGACATAGCAAAGGCCTTCGACACCGTGGACCACTGCCTTCTTTGGAAACACTAGAGGACATTGGAGTTAGAGGTGCAGCACATGCTTTTTTCAAAAGTTATCTGACAAACCGATCTCAGAAAGTAAGAGTGGGCAATAAATGCAGTAAAGAACAGACAGTAGAATGTGGTGTGCCACAAGGTACGGTTCTGGGCCCTGTTTTGTTTAATATCTATTTGAATAACTTATTTATGATGAAAAGTAACAATAAAATTATAAGTTTTGCAGACGATACAGTTCTGGTATACAATGATCAAAATTGGTACGATTTAAAAATGAAAATTGAAAATGATTTAAATTGTATAAAACAATGTACAAAAAAATACCAATATTCAACCTGCAAATCAAATAAAATATTTAGGAATTATGAGGGACCCACATCTTAGATGGGATAATCATATTAATTATCTAGTTAAAAAATTCAGGTGTGTATTATATAAATTCAAACATATCTCATATCACCTACAATATAAACAAAAACTAATGGTTTATAAAAGTTTGATTGAATCTCACCTAATTTACGGTCTGGTGAGCTGGAGTGGAGTACCGAAGATTTACTATAATATTCTCGAGGTTTCTCAAAAAAGATTCCTCAAAATCCTTCTTGGAAAAGCAAGAAGATATAGCAATGAACTTCTATAGACTGAAACGAAAATATTGGACGTTAGACAATTATACTTAAAAAAAGCGGTATTAAGACAACATAAACTTAAATCAAATCTACAAATTCAAACTCACAATTATATGACAAGAAATAAACATAGTTACCTGAAACCAACAATGAAAAAACAGCTGGACAAAGAAGCTTTTTGTTTCTAGGACCTAAGCTATATAATGCTATACCTCAACAAATTAAATCTGAATCTTTTGTAAAGGTGCTAACTTTAAAACTTCATGAATATATCACCAATACAAGTAGGCGCGCCATTCACAACCTTATCGAAATTAATTACTGATCATGTTTCTATTAATTTCTATTTATACTTTATTAATCCTCAATTATAGTATACATTTTTATCAATTACCTATTACTTATTATTATTTGTTACCTATAACAAGTTTTATATTATTATTATTTTATCCTTGCAAAGAATCCTTATGGGCTTCGCAACTGTATTTATTTATTTCGCATAACGTCGTTTGTTTTGTTTGTTGGCCTTTTATGTATTTTTGAGTTATGTGTAAATAAATATTTTATTATTATTATTATATACATACAAACATAGAGAAATCACGGAAGTTCTAAGAAGCAGAAGCTTTCAGTGAAAACAATCACATCAAAATCAAACATTTGGTTTCATGTGTACTTCGTATTGTTACAAATGTGTTAAACTAATGCACTGAACTAAGACAACTATTCATGAAACGCGATAAAATTGCTACTTGTTAACTACGGCACTACTTAATTAGATGAATAAAAATAACATGATGTATAATGGACTATTTACACACATCAGTTCCGTATTAGTGCTGTGTCAGTTCAGTATCATTGCTAACCCTGCTTCTTCAGTGGCGACAATTCGCACACATCCGTCTGTATTCCGTACCCGGTCAGTAGGTACCTTGCTTTTAGTGAAATATCAGAATTCAGAGATGGCCTTTTTTACTGATAAAAAAATGGCTATAGCTCTATACGAGGAAGAGGAAGAAAATGATATAAAGAAACGAAAATGGGTGCATAAAGCTTGGATGAAACGAGAAAGTGAAGAAGAATCGGAGTCACTCAGAATAAGTCGTGCTTGTGTCTATTTATATTTGCAAAAGCCTTTGATACAGTGAGTCACGTTTTCTCACAAGAATTGGAGGATATAGGATTCACACGATTCCCTAACATTTCTTGAAAATGATCCAACTGCCGATTCACCACAGATTTCTGTCATAACGTTATCAACTGACTGAGCAGGGGTGATGTCATCAGTATACATGATACAATGCGGATGACATGTGCACACGGTACAAGATGGCTGACGGTTGCCTCATGATTGACGCATGCGCAAAACGAATTGAGCTAAAAATGACCAAGATGGACCTTCGCAATTTCCCATGTTATTTTACATAAGGAATGGTCCCGAACCCGCCTAGGCCCTTTACTCACTTCGTTCAATAATATATCCTGTGAGCTTTACTATAATAATATTTGTAAGAATGTTTTTTATCAATATCCATTGGTTCGAAATCCAAGTTATAAATTGTTATTTCCCAAATTTGATACACTATCTAGTAAGGTAAATGTCCCAATGATCGTCACTGACCGAGTTACCTGACGGAATAACTGGTGAATGTGTAACGAGTTATTTTTTTTTGAAGCATTCTATGATTTTGTTCCGATGGTATTTTAAGTTTAATAAGTGAATATAACTCGTTACTCACTTTCCAACTCTGTTTTCTGGTACCGTTTCAAGCCCTTAATATTAATTTAAGTATTTATTTCATTAGTAACCCAAAAGCCGTGATTTATCATTTAAGGAAATATATAAAATGTATTAAATTCCACTTTTCAAAATCTAAATTATCAAGGACGCCCGGTATATAAACTATTTTAATTTAAAATCGGAGTCGTTCCGTACAAATAGAAATACTTCTTGCTGTAATTAAATCGATTTTCCCTTACCACCGATATTGCCAAAATTTAGGTAGGGAGTAAATTATAAATTCAAAAACCGAGCGTTAAAAAGGCATTTAGTTATTGGCGATTAAGATTAATTATTTGATTATTGAAGTTATCATTCAGGTTTTGAGATTTAGTTGTTATTTTCGGTTAGTGAAATTAAGCTATTATATTCAGTTATTACGATCAAAATTTCTGTTCAGTTGTTGGCAAAAGTCATTATAGTGAATTATAATTTGGCCGTAAATCGAGTGTCCGACCGTCCAGTACTTTCCAAGTAAGTGGAAATTATTTTATAAACCCAATAAAGCATTTCACCCGAGTTTCAAAGTTTTATATTTAATTTCAACAAACAATTTAGCAGTTTGGTTATTAAGAATATAATTCCGTATTTTGGTAAAGCCAATAGCCGGTAGTTTTTTTTCTGAAGCGATAAAAACAATCTTATTTACAGTTTTTATTATCGCGTTCTGTATATTGTTTCTCTGGAATTAGGGTCTGATTGAAATATCATTTTGATTTTAAATTTTACGAATAGTTCTGTATTTAAGAATATTATTCCGTATTTTGATAAGACTGATAAGCCGGTATAATTTTTTTCGAAACGATAAGAAACCAAAGTTATTTACAGTTTCTATCGCCACGTTTTGTATATTGTTTCTTTGGAATTCAGGTCTGAGCCTTCAATACATTGAAGTAGCATTTTGATTTTAATTTTTGCGATACAGATTGTTATACCTAGTGTCCCGTTTCAAATTACCCAAGTACATATTAGATTCAAGTTGCATTCTAAGACACAGTTTTATTTTGCTATTATTTGGGAAACCGCTGTCCTACTCTCCGACCAGTATTTTAGAATAGTTTTAGCCGGTAATTTCGAAAATTTAAAGTGTCAATTCCCCTAAAAAAAATTAGATTCTCAATCGAGTACGAGGCCGATGCCACTGATTACTTGGTAATCTAATTTAAATTCGTTAGTTTCTTTGGTTATAAACTGGTCTTGTCACATTTTCCCATCTATCCCGATTGACTATCCCCACCGCGAAAATATAAAATTTAAAGTGTCAATTTCCCTGTATAAAAATTAGATTCTCAATCAAGTACGAGGCCGATGCCACTGATTGCTTGGTAATCTAATTTAATTTGATTTGAAAATTTAAGTGTCAATTCCCCTATAAAAAAATTAGATTCTCAATCGAGTACGAGGCCGATGCCACTGATTGTTTGGTAATCTAATTTAAATTCGTTAGTTTCTTTTGTTATAAACTGGTCTTGTCACATTTTCCCATCTATCCCGATTGACTGTCCCTACCGCGAAAATATAACATTTAAAGTGTCAATTCGCCTGTATAAAAATTAGATTCTCAATCGAGTACGAGGCCGATGCCACTGATTGCTTGGTAATCTAATTTAAATTCTTTAGTTTCTTTTGTTATAAACTGGTCTGGTCACATTTTTCCATCTATCCCGATTGACTACCCCTACCGCGAAGATAGTTTTATTCCGTGGATTACCGTGATAGGTAATTATTGTTTTATTGCTGCTTACCGCATAATTTACAAAACTGCTTACGCCGCTTCCGCTGTTATTAACAAATTACATTTGCTTGCTTACACCTGTTTTATTGTGTCATTGCTCACATTCCTTGATACCGGCAAATTTCGCATGGTGCATAATAACATAATGCTTGAACACTTTAGCTTACTGCTGATATATTGAATTGATTCGATACCGCTTGATCAGAAATTGTTGAATATTAATCTGAATGTGTACATATTAAGTAAGTCTTGTAATATACCAATAAATACGATCAGTGTTTTCTTAATATCCCGTAGCATCACCGTCAAAGGTTTATAGGTTCTGTAGGTGTGTTAAATTCAACGAGACCCCTGGAGTTTTCCGTAACCTCCATCTGAGGCTACCTGGAACTCTTGACGCCGAGGGTCAAGGGGCCGTGGAGTAAACCACGTAAAATAATCTGGCGCCCGAGTATTTGTTTTGCAAAAGAACTTTGCATCGAGGGTGTCCAAAGTGCTCAGTCGCTAAGAACCTGCGCGAGAGGTGAAGAAGAAGCAAGCGGCGGGAAAGCGCGTCACAAATGTTAAGTTAAGTTGTTATTGTAAACTTTCTATAGCATGCACGTAGATGGTGTTATTGGCAAGGAATAACTTTTTGATGAATTAGATACATATAAACAAAGTAACTGACTGAAATTTTAAGGTTAGGAGTCCGTTAGAAATTAATTTTTGTGGTGACGAATACTGGTACAGGAAAACAGTTGTCTGCCCCAATATTCGTTAGGTATGACGATCACTGGGTCATCGATCATTTTAATAGAATTCCATATTTTTCTTTTTCTGAAATTGCTTTCATAACTATAGAGGAACAAAGGCATTAAACTTTTGTTAAAAAATCTGCGTACCTGTATTCGTAATATCAATATAGCCTGGGGATAATATTTACGGTGGTAAAAAATGTAGAGACGAATACTGGGTCAATAAGTGACGATAACTGGATATCTTTATTATAGATGAGTCGTTTCAATTATGATGACGAAGATATGAAAAAAGCGATCGAAGCAGTTAGAAAAGGTTCGTCAATTGCCACAGCAACCAAAACTTTTAAAGTTCCCCGAATGACACTCTCGGAAAAATGTAGAGGAAAAACTCCGATGCAGAGGAAAATGGGGCCCCTTCCATACTGTCCGAAATTGGAGAACAAAATTTAGTTAGATATATTTGTCACTTAGGTAGCAGAGGTTTTCCGGTAACAATTTGCCATCTTCTTGATAGTGTCCAAATATTACTTAAATCTCAAAAGAAACCTAACCCATTTGCTAACGATCGACCAGGGCGACACTGGCTGGAGGCTTTTCAAAGAAGGCATCCTGAGATAGCTACAAGAGTGTCTCAAAACTTAACCAAAAGACGGACGTCTGTTTCGGAAACGAATATACGTCGGTGGTTTGAAGAGATCACCGAGTACTTTAAGCAGAATAATATGTTAGATGTATGCAATGATCCATTTCGAGTATTCAATTGTGACGAAACCGCATTTTTGTCCTGGCAACAATCATGTTCTGGTTAGAAAAGGACAAAAAATGGTTCATAGTGTAACCAATTCAGACGAAAGAGAAAATATCACAACACTCGTCATGGGAAACGCAGAAGGGGAATTGGCTCCTCCTATGGTTGTAGTCAATTTAAAAAGGGTGCCTAAATCATTGGCCGCTTCCATGCCACAATCTTGGGCTATGGGTAGATCTGACAACGGTTGGATGACTGGACAGACATTTTTTTTAATACGTTACAAACGACTTCTATCCTTGGTTAGTAGAAAAAAATATTGGACTACCAGTAATTCTTTATCTAGATGGACACTCCTCTCACTTGACATTACCATTAAGTGAGTTTTGCAAAGATTTAGGAATAGAAATTGTTGCGCTCTATCCAAATTTTACACACTTTCTACAACCAATGGATGTAGCAGTATTCCATCCATTAAAGTCTTCTTGGAAAAAAAGAGATTTATAAATGGAGAATAAAAAACGCAGGAGTGCGTTTAAAACGAGATAATTTTTCTGTACTTCCCCAAAAAGTACTAAAAAATACACTCAAATTAACACAAGCATCGGTGGAGAAGCTACAAACTCTGCATTGGAAAACCAAGAAGACCTTACGAGTTCTGTAGATAATGAAATATTTGACGATATTTCAATAGACGTATTGCCTGAAAATGAAATCATTGACTTTGTTGTGGGAGAAGAAGGTACACTGCAGAAAGTCACTAATATAGGTACGGTACTGCTAAAGTCAAGTTTACTTCTATATTCGTTAACTAATCAATTTTTCTGCTTCTAGATCTGTCTCCTGAATTAAACTCATCAGAAGTCAACGAAGCAGAATCTCCCAAAAAAGGTGAGTAGCATAATATCAGATATTGCGAGTACTCAAGTATCCTGAATTTCGTATTCGTTATTTGTAGGTGATCTAAGTGCTCCAATAAACTCAAAACCAGATGAACCAAACATTTTTCCATATACTCAGCGAATTTTATGCCCAGTTTCTTGCGAAACTTCAAGTGAACTATCAGTAAATAGTATTACCATTCTGCAAACTCCAAGTAATATTACCCAAAAAGGTGTGTGTGTGTGTGTGTGTGTGTGTGTGTGTGTGTGTGTGTGTGTGTGTGTGTGTGTGTGTGGGGAGACAGGGATGGCCTCAGTCGAAGACTATTGGCCACAGAATTTTTTTTTGTCATATGAATATACTTACAGATCTATTCTTGCTTCCTTAATGGAGTTTATTATTGCATCGAAAGTATCTTTATTTATGCATGCCAGGAGAGAACTCATATTCAATGGAAAAAGAAAGTTCTTGTTCGTTAAAGAGATATATAAATTTGATATAGCCACTTTGTTTTTCTTACACTCCAGAAATATATGATTAGTATCACCTATCGACACGTTGTCGCAGTTGCACAATGGAGACTGTAGAATACCCAATTTATGTAGGTGAGCAGGGAAACGGCCATGGTTTAGTTTTAGTCGCGTTATAATTGTTGCGTATTTTTCATATAATCAGATATTGTTATATGAGGAATGTTATTTGGAAGATGTGGATGAAGCTGGAAATAGAAGCTTTTAGATATTTTGCTGCTGTTATTGTAAGCTTCTCTTCATCTGTTTCTAATGGATTTTTTATGTCTGTTAATTACGTCAGCCTGACAGGAAAAGTTGACTAACTCTTTTAATTTGCCAGCTTCTTTTGCCTGGTGATCTACCTTCTCGTTGCCTATAACGCCGCTATGGCCTTTTACCCATAAGAAAGCAATTTGTTTATTATTAATTTTTAATTGATACAATAAGTTTTTTATTTCTAAAATCAGTTCCTGATTATAAATGTGTATTGGAGAGCCTTCGATAGCTTGTAAAACCGATTTCGAGTCTGTCATTATAGCAGCTGTTTGCACTGGATTTAGTATGCACCATATTAAGCATTGTTTTATTGCAAGAGCCTCGGCATAGTATACCGAAAATATGTCTGCTATTCTGAATTTTTCGACATGATTGATGTTTGAAACAAAGAATGCTGCTCCTGTTCCATCATCATATTTGGATACATCTGTAAATATTTTAGTTATATTGTCTCCGAAATCATTCAGTTTAGTTGTAAGTATTAAGTTATTTAGATTAGGAATTTCGGTGTATAAGGGGTATATGACGGTTGGTCGAAATATAATACTTTTGTAACTGTACTTATTAATAGGGAATTTAGGAGAATTTAAGATGAAATCTTCATTATGATTGGTATTAATAAAGGCCTCTGCCAAGGGAGGAGTAGATTTTATTCTCCAGTACGGAACTGTAAGGTTACACGTATTTATATAAGCGATTTTTTGGACCATTTCCGTATTAAATGCTCTATATTTAATCATTTGTTTTTCAGCTAAAAATTGTCAACGTATGTTAAGTGGCGGTTCTTGCATTTTTGCCAGAACTGCTTGGTTAGGAGATGACATTATTAACCCTATACAAATTTTTAAGGTTTTATATTGAATATGGTCGATAATTAGTAGGTTTGTTTTAGATGTTGCTCCATATAATGTACACCCGTAGTCCAATATGGAACGAATATAAGTCTTGTAGAATGTATACATCAAATTGACGTCTGCTCCCCATTTTCTTTTGGAAACCACTTTAAGCAAATTCATACCTTTTACAAATTTTTTTTAACATATTTGATGTGATTTGTCCATAGAAGTTTTTTATATAAGATGATGCCTATATATTTGAATTCGTCGACAAATGGAATCTTAAAACCAGCCAAGTAAGTAGCTCCAGCAGTCCTAACTCGGTGTCCAGTAAAACATACCAAAGCAGTCTTACCCTGAGAGACACTGAATCCCATATCATTAAACCAACTTATTAGTAACTGCATACATTCTCTTAGATCTTCTAAACATTGCTCATATGAACTACGGGTAAAGTAAAAACATTGATCGTCCGCATATTGAATCATGTTAAATTTATCATCTACTAACCTGTGCAGATCTGTAGTGTAAATGTTAAATGAGATAGGGCTCAGTATAGATCCCTGCGGTAAGCCATTATATACTATATGTGAACCATGTAATACGTTATTATGATTACGTATAAATATTTTTCTACTATGAAAAAGATTAATAATATTGGTAGAGACAGTTTTATTAATTCCAATATTTTCCATTTTATTTGCTAAAATATTAATATAAACTACATCTTATGCCCCCGTTAAATCAACAAACAAACATAATGTGTAGTAATTTTTAGAGAAACTTATTTGTATATCTGAAACTAAATGACTTACAGCGACTATAGTGCCACGTCCTCTGCGAAAACCATATTGAATGTTTGGCAATAGAGACCCACTTTCAACAAAATGTTCGAATCGAATTTTAGTAGGCGTAGCTGCACTTCAGCCAGACAGCCCGCCGGCTCTTATCAGCTCAGGATGTGGTCAGTGTCGTGCCGCTTATCAGTTCTTATCAGCTCTCGCCAGTGCCGTACCGGAAAAGTAACTTATGTTGAAATATTACTAAGAATTTCGTACCGGGTGGCTTGTAACATATAATATTTGCGTTAGGTCACGATCAATATACAGGATGGACACGTTCGATCGTTATACAGGATGTCATAAGAACACTTGCATCTCTGTTATTATTGGTCGGATTGCAGGTATTATGTAGATATTTTAGCTACATTTGTCCACGCTGAACACACGATATCAATTAGGATATTGCACTTCAGCCAGACAGCCCGCCGGCTCTTATCAGCTCAGGATGTGGTCAGTGTCGTGCCGTTTATCAGTTCTTATCAGCTCTCGCCAGTGCCGTACCGGAAAAGTAACTTATGTTGAAATATTACTAAGAATTTCGTACCGGGTGGCTTGAAAGTAACATATAATATTTGCGTTAGGTCACGATCAATATACAGGATGGACACGTTCGATCGTTATACAGGATGTACATGTCATAAGAACACTTGCATCTCTGTTATTATTGGTCGGATTGCAGGTATTATGTAGATATTTTAGCTACATTTGTCCACGCTGAACACACGATATCAATTAGGATATTTTGAATATTTTGTAAGCGGAGTGCATTAAAAAAAACACAGGCTATAAGATATTATATTACGTAAATATTTTAGCTACAGTTTCATGAATATTTTCACGCACTTTCGATAGATGTTTCGGAGCTTTAGCGAAGTATTCAATCGTAGACTCGTTCACCATAAATTTTTCAAAAATACCAACCATGACTATATCTTCGAGAGTTTTGCACTCAAATTCATCTTTTCTATGAGTAACTTCTAGATTATGGGGTATGTGGTGTTGCGTAACTGCTAGGGTGGGGTCATAGATTATCTCATTGTGTTCTATCCAGAAATGTGGTGTAATTTTCACACCATTCGAATAGACCTTCGTACCCAGACATAGTTTGGTTGCTATTCCATATTTTGTAGCCACTTCGTGGAAAATTAAACTTCCCGCCAAACACACACCGCAATAGCCTGCTCGAATAAACTCCTGCTCGATACAACATTTAATGAGTTTGAGTTTGACGTACTCACGCACGGGATCCATGTCTGCTCACGTCAAGCGATAAATGATGAATGATGAACTGTCCAGACATGTTAACGCTTTTAAGCCAAACGATTTTGGGGCGTTCGACTCCTGTATTTTCTGATCGATGATAACCGCAAAAAAATATTAACAGAAGAAGCTACATATTACACACACCTATTGCGATAATATATGTTATAACCGCAAAGTAGATATAAAAATATTCACTGCATTGTAAAAAAGACACTGTGGTTGTTTTTTTTTTTTTTAGCGACGTTTCCATACTTTCTTATCAGTACAGGATGTAAGAATTGGAAGGTGAGTGGTCAGTGCCGTAAGAACACGGTCATGGCCGTTAATCAGTTCTTATCAGCTCGAAGTCCAGTGCCGTACCGGGTGTACGGAATTGAAAAAACGGCGGCACGGTCATGGCCGACAAGGTGAGCGGTCGGATGAAGTCTTGCCGGATGTGTGGCATACTGAACAAGGTGATCGGACAGTGTGAACGATAAAGGATATTTTGTAGGTGATAAAAAACACAGGCTTTAAGATATTATATTACGTAATATTTTAGCTACAGTTACGCGAATATTTTCGCACATATTAGATAGACAATATTACAGGAAACATTAATTTTTACGAAACATTCTTTATATATACAGAGCGAAGCAATAACAAATTAGATTCCAAAGCTGATAAATTATGACATATCGTTGATAATTTTATTCATATGTAGTTACATGATGCGACTTTTCTTCAGATATTTGTTAGCGACATTTTAAATGTTTGCGTTATACTTGAAATTCCAGGAGTTGGACTTTAAACTGAACAATATTATAAAATACACCTCTTTCCACGGCCAACCCTGGAGGCAATAATCATATAGGTAAGAAAACCACATTACTTGACTTTCGGCGAAGCAGTTTCGGCGACCCCCACCCCTTCTCGCACGCGTTTCTGCGATAGCATAACTACGGGAAGTAAAAATTTTTAACGCTCAGTATTCGAGAAGATATTGAGTTTAACGAAATAATCGAAGAATTAAGGGCTAACATAATTGAATAAAAGAGGTTAACAACAGGTTGTAAGATCATTTGATGACCAACTGTTTCAGAGTAAAGATGCCTAATTGTACTTGGGGAAGAGCGTGCAACTGCAGCGACTGCAAACCAAGTTTTTGTTCTTTTTGCTGCAAAGAAGAAGTCTACGAGCTGGCAGAAGAGTACAACTGTGACCGGAAAGGAATTGAATACTACAAGTTCACAGCTTGGTGTAAAGAATGTTGGCTCAAGAGAAATAAGAACATCTAGTCCATTATTACTTTAACTTGTATAGTGTGTGCAGACGTGCTCATCATGATTTATTTTAAGATGAATCACAAAAATGCAGACGTTTTGACCGGCTAGAGCTTTGGAGTTTGGAATCAAAGATGTCGATCCGGTAGTATAGATGAAAGATACCATCTCCCAAATTGTACACAACTGAAGACTTGAAAACTATGTAGGGTTCACTTTCTGCTACAATGATGATACAACAGGCATGGAAACTTTTAAAAATTACTTCAGTAAAAAGCTAATTGTACTTATGCTAACTTATGTAAATAATTTTATTAATAAATATTTTTCTGATTTGTATTATTTTGATCAACCACAACATTACAGCACAATAAACAATTACGAATAACTTTTTTTTTTCTTATCCGGTGATACGTGCTTTCCTATGATTTTATGCGATAATTACCAACATCACCTGGCTGGTGATATCGTGAAAATTTCTCTACCCTATGTATATAATTTTTATTAAGATTTAGACCTCATAACGCAGCCCCAACATTACGAAAGCATCTTTACAAATTACAAATAACTTTTTTCTTATCTATTACGGCACGTGATTTTTCATAGTTCCACCGACCTCACCTGGATCGTGGACTGGACCGTAAAATTATCACAATTTCTTATCTATGTTAATGAAAATTATAAATTGTTTAAAAAAAGATTTTCAGAACAATAAATAATTTTAGCAAAACCCCACAACAATATTAAAGGAATCATTAACAGCACTTATCACCGCTGTGAGGTTATCTAACCACATTCTGGTAAAATGTTTCAAACACGAGTCCGAGATGTCGAGGCAACACGCTGAACAGTAGCGTATCGAAAATCATTTTTTTAAAACTTCACCAAGTACACCCAGTAGCAGAGGTTTGGTAGAAAAATTGGACCCTGTACAGCTTTAGCATATTAACATAACAGATAGAATACAGAGTCCCACGAAGGGTATCTGTGGAAAACCGATAACGGTAAAAAAGACATTTTAGGTCAAGTAGTGACGGTGCGCTGTGGTCGAAGAACTAGCAAAAGTAACAAGAGTGTTTATGAAAAAAAAAGGTTATTTTTTATTACCATTTGTCTTTCAGTTGTTAGATAAAAATCTTTAGCGGGTTTTTGAAAGGTTGGTTTCATAACTAGGAAATGTGCCTGTTTGTCAGCAAAAACGCTGTCCAAGGGAGACCAAGCGAGGAGGTAGGCACTTTCGTCATATAATGACTACTTCTCCCTCAGGAAAAAAAAGGAATATTCGCGAAATTTTTTTTGGAGGGGATACACCAAAGAGGTGTCCTACCATACAACAAATTGGGAGACATTTTAAGGAGGAGGCACACAGATCCCCAGGAGGTACCCTTCTTTACACACAAAAGGAGGGGGCACACAGATCCCCAAAGTTAATTAGGAGGTGCCCTTCTTACCTTTACACAAAAAAAAGGAGGGGACACACAGATTCCCAAAGTTAATTAGGAGGTGCCCTTCTTACCCCTTTACATACAAAAGGAGGGGACACACAGATTCCCAAAGTTAATTAGGAGGTGCCCTTCTTACCTTTACACACAAAAGGAGGGGGCACACAGATTCCCAAAGTTAATTAGGAGGTGCCCTTCTTACCTTTACACAAACATTCAAGAAAATGTTCCTATTGCTTGTAAAATTTTCGCGAATATTGGGGATGGGGTTGGAAGGGAAGGGAAGTAGCCGTGAAAACGGCTGATTTCTAGTAGCATTGGCGTTTGTAGCCGTAGGGAACAGAGTCAAAGTTTTCTATTCGTTTTCTTTTAGTGAAGCTGGTTCGGAAGACTTTAGTCACGTTTTTTGTGATTACTGAATGATCGGAGTTCCTTAATATGTTACGAGTAGTTATGAATTCGTCGGGGGCTTCATTCAGGACCATGTCTCTTAGGGTGTCGAAATTTACTTTCTGGCTCGTATTATAGTTCAAGGTTATACCTTTCACTTTGATAATATCGAGTGTTTTATTTTTATCAGTTGAATAAACCCTGTAGGCATATATTTTTGGACCACCGGCTACAAAATCTGTTATGTAGCTTCCCTCCCCATATTCACATAGTTCGTCTGTCATATCGCCGAGAAAACTACCTAAAGGTACTTCGTAGGTGCAAGGTCGAGAGACGTAAATGACAGAGTCTGTGTCATGATATATTACTCTATCGTCGAGTTTTTCTAAATACGTGTATAGTTTTAGTCTAGCTTGTGCAGTGGTGTAGGCAGCTAGTACGACATTCACAGTTGGAAGTGTGGCATATGCCTCTTCTTTAAAGGACCAGTTAACAATGAGGGTGTTTTCGTTAACCGGAAAAATATTGTTTACTTCTTTGCATGGTTGCGATAAAATGTCAAATAGTTCTGCAGGTGTGTTGACTATAGACGTCTTAGACTGGTTTTCACATTGTCCAAGCTTGCCCCAAAAACTTGTTATCATGGACTTACCAACCTGTCTTCGACCTGGATTGAATTCAATTTCATCACAGGACAATTCTACACCCTCACGATCAAAATATTCCTTTATATGGAGATCTTTTTCTTTTGGGGTTTTACATTCGGCGGGCCAACCGCTTGCCTGTTGTTTTATTTTTAAAAATTTTGAAATATATTCGGCAAATAGGCCACCAGACTTTGTAGTTTTATCGTATTGTACCACTTGATATTTCCAAATTTCGTAAATATTTAAAATTTTGTATCCTTTTTCTTGGGCTTTTAGAACCTCGTCCATTACCCATGTACCGGTAAAGCTTCTTTCTTCATCGTTATGTAAACATTCAGACATGTTAGATTCACAACATGTACGACAAAGTGAAAACATTAGTTTACTATTACATTTATAAGGTAGTACGGGGTGGTAGAGATTTGTTGGCGGTAACACTCGACACTTTATTAGTCCTTCAGTTTGTTTTAAATCAAGAGCGTAGCATTCTTCCCCCACAAAAACTTCCGGGTGACCAATTGGATATTTTCCATATTTATTGACCCACGGATATAGGGAGCAGATGTCAGCATATTTTATTTTCTCTCCATTTTTACAAGAATAATAGAGCTTTGTGGCATCTGTTCGTCCCCCGTAAAAGGCGTCACGAGGCTCCAATGGTAGCTGTTCGAGGAGAGGATGTTTTTCGGTAATAGCTACAATTTCGGGGTTTATTTCACGACGAAAATCGCACTCCCATTTTACAATTACTTCGTACCCGAGAGATCTTAACTTTTCATTCTTCGCCAACGTCGCCTCGTACCGTTGCTCGTATGTAAGTGATGGGTTGTCATGTGTCGGTTCGTTACGTCTATATTTCATACATTTTGGACAACTGTGGAAGTAACAGCCCTCAAATTCAAAGACCTGTCTTGTGCTTTTGCAATATCCATCGACCTTAAGACCATTCAATACAACTTCTCGTCCTCTGGCTGCATGTTCTATTCTAATACCTCTTTGGTGCTCTTCATATATTAACCATTGAGTAGCAATCCTAGATTGTTTATCGCGACATCTATATCCGTTCTTGGGAATTAACCCGATGGTATTCGGTTGTAAAAAGTTTCTCCTAAATATTTTATTACATGCACCAGGTAGCGTGATGGCTTCTGTGAACGGGTCGACCCCTCCTTCTTTTAAAAGCAACTCTCTGAACCTTAAGCAAGACTGAGCAAGTATGGACACGTCACTTATACAGTAGGAAATAAGTTCTGATTTAAAGTTGAAGACATACCCTTGATCAGAGAGTTTTTTATGCCAAACGATTAGCTGATTTCTGGCGTCGTTCTTTTCGTCGAGTGAAGGGGAGTATTTCAGATTTTCAGGATCGTAATATTCGAGGGCAGGTAGTTGTCCGATGTAATCCCAATTTCCGACTTTGTTGAACAAGTGGGGGAAGTAACCTTTTTTTATATCTTTTAGCCCGAATACTTTAGGCAATTTTGCCAGAGGCATTGGGAAGTAGTTTAAAGAGTCGATAAAACTCA
Organism: Galeruca laticollis; assembly: GCA_963921935.1. NCBI lineage: Eukaryota > Metazoa > Arthropoda > Insecta > Coleoptera > Chrysomelidae > Galeruca > Galeruca laticollis. Next base: position 84,047,263 of record OY998176.1, on the reverse strand, counting down.
CATTCCCCACTTTCATTTGTATTAGCTTCGTGCCTCTAGTTATTAGTTCGGGTGTTAGACCTGTCTTTGTTATAAGGTGGTTTAACATAAACTGGTTATCATATAGACCTCCTGCATGTCCGACTACAATTATTTTCTTAAACAGAGCCCTTTGGTTCATTACATACTCCATAAAACGAGCTACAGGGTCAATTGTTAAAACTTGATATCTAACACCACAATCGCACCATCTTTTGTCTGTACCTATACATAGTGCACAGTGTTGCTCAAACACACATAAGTTGGCTTTGTGTAGTAAAGAGCCGTCAGACATAACTTCTTCTTGAGTACACTCAAGGTCATAAAATATAAATAGTACCCCGTGCATTGAAGGCTTACGTGTGTCGACGGGCATGAAACAATTGTGTGGAGAAGCTTTGAATCCGTCACATATTTTACAGAAAACTTCACCACATATGTGTTCCCGCTTTCTGGGAATCGTTTTAAGGCATATTTTGCAAGAGATTAACCGTTCACATAGTTTACTTTGTTTATGGTAATCGTAGCAGATCTGTCCTCTGAAATACCGATTACATCCATCACATACGATTTTCACACTTGATTTACATGGGGGTGATTGTTCACATGCTGGACATGTTTTTTCACAGCGGTGCAAATGTTCGTGGGGTGTGTGGCAATGTTCGCAGAAATATACACAGCAAAAAGCAGACGTCAACGATATAATCACGTTATAATGATTTTCGTGATAAAGAAGATTGATTTTCTTGCTTCCCCCTACTCCTTCATACAAGACATCCTTTGTGCCATAGTTGTATACCGTTATTGTATAGTCGGTCAAATATTCTTGGATTTTTTTCAACTCCTCCAGACCACCGCCCTCTTTGGGTAGTTCGGTACCACTGGCTGTTAATAATTCCAAAGTTTTCTGAGTCTGCAGACCCTTCGTTTGTCTTATCTTCTTTTTGTCAGGGGCATTGTCGGCGTACGCTTTAGCTACAACCACTGCTCTAGCCAGGCATAAATGGTCTGTATTATTTATTACTATAATACCACCACGTTTAGCACACTCTTCGTCAAAGTTGTTGTACTTACGACCTCGCCCTTTACCTTTAGGCATTTTTACGGTTGTGGCTGCTAGACAAAACGTCTCAGTGTCAAAACCTGCCGAATTAGATTGGTAGACAGCACATATCATCGACCATATGTCTTCAAATTTCACCTGGGATGCAGGATTAAACCGCGACCAACCATCACCACGGCTAAACTCTTTCGAGCAAAAAGTAAAACCAATTTGATCACTCGACTCTGTCCCCTCGGTCACCTTATTGATAACATCCTCCATGCCGGAGCGTACCCATTTTAGTGGATCTGCCCCTTCGGGAATTGGGCGGATTTTAAATTCCACCGTTCTACCAGTTAGGTTGAATTTTCGAACTTTTTTAATAACATCTTTAGTTATCAAAAACTTTTCCATCTTGTGTTGAAAAATCTCCAAAATTTTTGAAATAAAAGTATGTAGACACAAGAACGACTGATAACGACTGAACGAGAGCTGGAGAGATTATACCACTCTGAGAAAAATCAAAAAAATTGTTTCTAGACTTTACCACAACTGATAACGTCTGTAGATAACGAGAGCTGGAAAGATTATGATTCTGCCGCTCCGAGAAACTCTTTAAATAGGGTCGAAAAGGGGGCGTGGCTTATTGATATTCTCAGGAGAAAACATTCTTTTAAGGTAATTAGTTCGAGTTTATTCAAAGTAACATATGTTTTAAAAAATATTTCATCATGGAATTACTGTTGTGAATCCTTTATAAATATATAGGTGTTATTTTTCACAATTATTACGATGATGTGTGTGCGTTGTTAGATAACCTCACTTTTACGATAAACTGTTTTGAGTTTATCAGTTGTAACGCTGATCGAAAAGGGGGCGTGGCTTATTGATATTCTAAGGAGAAAACATTCTTTTAAGGTAATTAGTTCGAGTTTATTCAAAGTAACATATGTTTTTAAAAATATTTCATCATGGAATTACTGTTTTGAATCATTTATATATATAGGTGTTATTTTTCACAATTATTACGATAATGTGTGTGGTTAGATAACCTCACTTTTACGATATACTGTTTATCAGTTGTCCCGCTAAATCACTTTTTAGAACTTTGCAATCTTGAATAGCAGGAATGGGGAAGATATGGAAAATGCATGTACAGGTCTGTACTAAGAAGTGTGGACGGTACTGTTCTATTGATAAAACAACTTGAATTTTTCAATAGGTCTAACGTGAATTATTTTGAGCAAATTTTTAACTTTACAGAAAGGTCTATGATCAAGTCTGAACGATTAGTATGACATTTTGAAGTTCTAGCGATACACGGTTCTGCTTTCATTCGAAGAGAATCATTCTTATTTAGATACATATTGGAAAAATTGTAATGATTATGCTTTTGGGGTAATGGTTCAAAGTGGAAATTGGTGTAATAAATAACTTTACAGGTCAAAATTTTTGCTAGATACAAGACATAATCAGACTTATATTCGCTTCTGTTTGTCAAAAAACCCCCGAAGATCATCAAAATTAACGTTGGAATTAACAGGAGCAAATCGTCGCAGGCAAAACACCAAAAGTGTCCAGCTCATGATTGTAATCATTTCAAATTAAACTGTACGCGTGAAAAATTGTAATATATTGAAAATTCGTTGAAAACTCTGTAAGAAATAAATAATCTCTTATATTTAAAACTATATTTTATTGCCCCTCTTCAAAACTCTAACAATCTCGTATCTTTTTTATATCGATCGTTTCTATTGCACGTCTTGTCAATAGCTAAACTACCTGACCAATTCAACCCTCGTTGTACTTCCCTTTTCTTGATACTCAGCTTGTGTTTGTTTCTCTCTATTTAAACATTCCTATGTTGTTATTGTTATCAAGCTCGTAACGCTCGTTTGAGATTCATCTGACGGACCTTGCATATAGGGTGGATCCAAATATATCTTACAACTCTTATCGGTGTAGTACGAACGTATTTAACCTCGAATATTCATGATAATTTGAAAAACTAAATAATATTGCATAGATATGAAAGAAAGCTGACCGTTTCAAAACCGGAAAAGGTGATAAGAAAAAATTATGATAATTTGAAAAATAATGTATAACAGGTGTAAATTAAACATTGCGGTACGCGTGAAAAAATTGTAATATATTGAAAATTCGTTGAAAACCCTTATCGGTGTAGTTCGAACGTATTTAACCTTGAATATTCATGATAATTTGAAAACTAAATAATATTGCATAATTATGAAAGAAAGCTGACCGTTGTAAAACCGGAAAAGGTGATAAGAAAATCATGATAATTTGAAAAACAGGTGTTGTAAAAGTTTAAATATAAAAAAAGGAATCCAAAAAAAATATCCGATAACATACAACATAATCTTTTAGAGGTGTGTGGTTTTTAAGGTAAAGTAAAACAATGTAAATCGTGAAAGTGTACCAACTATGCTGTGTGAAATAGGGGAAAAGCTAAACAACATAGGTTGTGAAAATATTTTTAAATTCTACAAAAACAATATACCACCCTTTGTGCATGTCACAATTATGAATAATACAACAATGTAAAAATTTTGCCAACGCTGTGTAGAAATAATACAGCTTTCAGAAATAATCAAAGTAGTAATAATTAAACCTCTAACCCATAGTTTTTTCAATTTCTATACGTCACAATTATGAATAATACAACAATGTAAAAATTTTGCCAACGCTGTGTAGAAATAATACAGCTTTCAGAAATAATCAAAGTAGTAATAATTAAACCTCTAACCCATAGTTTTTTCAATTTCTATACGTCACAATTATGAATAATACAACAATGTAAAAATTTTGCCAACGCTGTGTAGAAATAATACAGCTTTCAGAAATAATCAAAGTAGTAATAATTAAACCTCTAACCCATAGTTTTTTCAATTTCTATGTCTTTGCGGTTGTAAACTACTTTGATTATTTCTGAAAGCTGTATTATTTCTACACAGCGTTGGCAAAACTTTTGTTTTATTATTTATATTATTTTTTCTTAGCTACAATGTGGTTGAAAATGGTTATTATTTAACCATGTTCAACCTCAGGGTCATAGCTATATCAATCAGGGGTAGGATGGATAGTTGGTTTTTTAATAAAACAACAATAATTATTGTGAAAGGGTCACACATCTTTTATTCGTTTCTGAAATACATATTAAATTATTATTTCATTTAGGTATAACTAATTACCTTACCTTATGATCCAAACCACCACCGCCGGAACCGGGCGAAACCCCGTCGGTACTGGGTCGTACCACAGGAATCGCCTTAGTGAATCATTGATAATAAGTTTTTATTTCTTGAGCTTACATTGCCAGTGTGTGGCTAGATAACCTCTCTTTTTACGATACCGATAAGCAGACGAAACTGTACTGTTTATCAGTTTAGGGACTGATTTCATTTAAATATTTTGGAATCTCCTTTAAATAATTTTTTCGACTAGGCTGTAATGTAATTACTTAAAAATCTTTAAATTATTCAAAAATTTTAAAAATCACACGAGAGAAATTGAAAATGGTTGAAAAAAGGTGTGGTACTAAAAGGCGGAAACACAGATAAGAAAACTTCGTAACGTGTACAAAACTGATAGATAAGAAAATTCTTGATAAGTTTGAAAATTCATGCGAGTACATTTTATTGAAATAGGTGCGGTTTTCTTATATATGAAAATTACTTATCGCTTTTATTTGTTGCTATTGTGTAACAATTTGGTACAAATATGCAATAATATAAAGATGCTGCGTCATCTTTTTTATATTTTGGTGTCATAAATAAGTACTAACTAAAACACGACGAAATTTCCTTTACGTAACTTTATTACTTAATAATATTTTTACAATGCTAAATCGTATTCTAAGTATAGTAAAATTTACAAAACACTTACACTATTTACACTATTTACATTATGTTGTAAAACCTGAAATAACCTATACTATTATACCCCTTAGAAGTATTAAGCAGATCTTTTTAAAAATAAAATTTTGGTCTGCAATCGGATCCGTTGTATACTCAGTGCCTGTGGACTTCTTCACGGCTTTTATTCGATTATATCTGCCAGCCTAAGTTCTTCAATTATAGCTTTAAACTCTTCATCTTCCTTGTTCAACTCTTTTAATCGTTCAATAAGTATGTTGGGGTCGTGCCAATTTAAAAGAATATTATATCTAGGTGTAGTAATGTTTCTATTTTCATGAACTCTAGGCTTATTCCTTTTATTAGAATTATTTACTGGTGTAATGTTTTCACGCCTTACATGTTCTGTTAAACGAACGCGTTTTTTGGTTTTAAATAATGGTTTGATGATAGCATTAAATTTCTCCTTACATGTATTAGCTCTCAAACGACCTAGAGAATCTCGATGAACGCCCGTCAGCTCTAGTATCTGTTTGTATATTTGTACATCATTTGCTGTAAAACCTCGAGGATTTTTACAAAATATTAGCTCTCGTAGGCCCTCGCTACTGTTGAATGTTTTATCTCCTACTATTATATACTGGTTACCATCAAAATTTATTGGTGTGCTTCCAAGCACCCACCGACCATTTTTTAATTCAGGCCCGTAGGCTGTATCTATGTTATTACAATTCTTTAGGGTTTTGTTGCTGTCTGTATAATGCGGTGTATTGTCAACTGTTACTGCATTCAAAGCTTCTGTATCCTGAGACACAGAATGGTTTTCATCAGATGCTTGTACAATAGAAGATGTTATTTGTTTTAGAGGTTCTGTAATAGGGTTGAATATACCTTCTAGATGCTCTTTATTGTCGGCATTCATTCTCTTAAGTTCATTATACTTTTGTCTTATAGCTTTTGCGAGCTCTGTAACACGCTGCTTACTGTAAGACATGTTGTAGACGAATGACTTTGGCACGTAGATGTAATTTTATTTATAACCTCGAACACCATACTTAGGGTCCACTAGTCACAGACATGTCACACACCTGTCGCACACCTGACACACACCTGTCACGCACCTGTCACGTACCTGTCGCACACCTGTCACGTCCCTGTCGCATACCTGTCACGTACCTGTCACGCACCTGTCGCACACCTGTCACGTACCTGTCGCACACCTGTCACGTCCCTGTCGCATACCTGTCACGTACCTGTCACGCACCTGTCGCACACCTGTCACGTACCTGTCGCACACCTGTCACGTCCCTGTCGCATACCTGTCACGTACCTGTCACGCACCTGTCGCACACCTGTCACGTACCTGTCGCACACCTGTCGCGTCCCTGTCGCATACCTGTCACGTACCTGACGCACACCTGTCACACACCTGTCACGTACGTATCCGGTACCCACATACTTATTCTTTTTCTGATTTTGTTTAAATCGATGTAGAATTGGTTCAAAATCGCCCTATATTTTAAAAAGAGGGTAACAATTTGTGTTATTGACTTATAGGTGTATACCGCGTCCTAAGATCATGTGTCAAATAATTCTAGTTTTACTTTGTTGCTTACTCACCTCTATTTTTTTTACAGAAAACCTTTTTAACTAATAGTACTTTTGATGACCCGACCTGTATATGTAAGTATACCTCTATATTAGGTTTTAAGTGCATATTTGAACCATGTATAGATTTTATTCCCTAAAAAATTTCAATGGCTGTTTTTTCCCCAATAAAATACTATCCTTCATTGTAGCAATTTGAAAAAATAATCGCCCCATATTTTAAAAGAGGGTAACAATTTGTGTTATTGTCTTATGGGTGTATACCGCGTCCTAAGATCCAAAATAATTTTTTACAGAAAAACCTTTTTAACTAATAGTACTTTTGATGACCCGACCTGTATATGTAAGTATACCTCTATATTAAGTTTGAAGTGCATATTTGTACCATGTATAGATTTTATTCGCTAAAAATATCAATGGCTCCTGTGTTCAGCGTGTTGCCTCGGACACGTGGAATGTGGTTAGATAACCTCACAGCGATGCGCTCCTTTTGTGGGGGTTTGCTAAAATTATTGATTGTTCTGAAAATCTTTTTAAAAATTTTTATGACAAGAGATGGCGGAAAGTGTAGATAAGAAACTGTGATAACGGTTCACGAGTCAGGTGGCATAAAACTATGAAAAATCACGTGTTGCAATAGATAAGAAAAAGTTATTTGTAAAGTTGCTTGCGTAATGTTGGGGTTGGAGGTCTAAATATAAAAATAGGGTAGAGTAATTTTCAACCAAAAAAAAGTTTTGTGCACGAGCCAGATTGGTGATTCATCATAGCACGTATCACCGGATATTGTGCTGTAATGTGGTTGGTCAAAATAATGCGAATCAGAAAAATATTTACATAGGTTAGCATAAGTACAATTAGTTTTTTACTGAAGTAATTTTTAGACAAAAAAGTTTCAAAGTACCTCATAAAATACGTCCTGGGAGCGTGTGTGTGTACCTTTACATTTGACACCTGAAATCCAACAAGCGAATAAAGGTTAGAAGAATGTCTCTCAATTTTGGGAAACTGTGTATTCACGCCTTTACGTTTCGAATTGGACACCCAACAAGAACGAGTGAATGTCGTCAGACGAGGACATGCTACTTAACCGATGGTAGGCCTATTGGTAATATTATACTGTTCTGCTGTATGGTATTTCCAATAGGGAATCCTAAAACGAGGCCTTAAACACCTCCGATAATCTCTGATTATTGCCTCCAGGGTTGGCCGTGGAAAGAGGTGTATTTTATAATATTGTTCAGTTTAAAGTCCAACTCCTGGAATTTCAAGTATAACGCAAACATTTAAAATGTCGCTAACAAATATCTGAAGAAAAGTCGCATCATGTAACTACATATGAATAAAATTATCAACGATATGTCATAATTTATCAGCTTTGGAATCTAATTTGTTATTGCTTCGCTCTGTATATATAAAGAATGTTTCGTAAAAATTAATGTTTCCTGTAATATTGTCTATCTAATATGTGCGAAAATATTCACGTAACTGTAGCTAAAATATTACGTAATATAATATCTTAAAGCCTGTGTTTTTTTATCACCTACAAAATATCCTTTATCGTTCACACTGTCCGATCACCTTGTTCAGTATGCCACACATCCGGCAAGACTTCATCCGACCGCTCACCTTGTCGGCCATGACCGTGCCGCCGTTTTTTCAATTCCGTACACCCGGTACGGCACTGGACTTCGAGCTGATAAGAACTGATTAACGGCCATGACCGTGTTCTTACGGCACTGACCACTCACCTTCCAATTCTTACATCCTGTACTGATAAGAAAGTATGGAAACGTCGCTAAAAAAAAAAAAAAACAACCACAGTGTCTTTTTTACAATGCAGTGAATATTTTTATATCTACTTTGCGGTTATAACATATATTATCGCAATAGGTGTGTGTAATATGTAGCTTCTTCTGTTAATATTTTTTTGCGGTTATCATCGATCAGAAAATACAGGAGTCGAACGCCCCAAAATCGTTTGGCTTAAAAGCGTTAACATGTCTGGACAGTTCATCATTCATCATTTATCGCTTGACGTGAGCAGACATGGATCCCGTGCGTGAGTACGTCAAACTCAAACTCATTAAATGTTGTATCGAGCAGGAGTTTATTCGAGCAGGCTATTGCGGTGTGTGTTTGGCGGGAAGTTTAATTTTCCACGAAGTGGCTACAAAATATGGAATAGCAACCAAACTATGTCTGGGTACGAAGGTCTATTCGAAGGGTGTGAAAATTACACCACATTTCTGGATAGAACACAATGAGATAATCTATGACCCCACCCTAGCAGTTACGCAACACCACATACCCCATAATCTAGAAGTTACTCATAGAAAAGATGAATTTGAGTGCAAAACTCTCGAAGATATAGTCATGGTTGGTATTTTTGAAAAATTTATGGTGAACGAGTCTACGATTGAATACTTCGCTAAAGCTCCGAAACATCTATCGAAAGTGCGTGAAAATATTCATGAAACTGTAGCTAAAATATTTACGTAATATAATATCTTATAGCCTGTGTTTTTTTTAATGCACTCCGCTTACAAAATATTCAAAATATCCTAATTGATATCGTGTGTTCAGCGTGGACAAATGTAGCTAAAATATCTACATAATACCTGCAATCCGACCAATAATAACAGAGATGCAAGTGTTCTTATGACATGTACATCCTGTATAACGATCGAACGTGTCCATCCTGTATATTGATCGTGACCTAACGCAAATATTATATGTTACTTTCAAGCCACCCGGTACGAAATTCTTAGTAATATTTCAACATAAGTTACTTTTCCGGTACGGCACTGGCGAGAGCTGATAAGAACTGATAAACGGCACGACACTGACCACATCCTGAGCTGATAAGAGCCGGCGGGCTGTCTGGCTGAAGTGCAATATCCTAATTGATATCGTGTGTTCAGCGTGGACAAATGTAGCTAAAATATCTACATAATACCTGCAATCCGACCAATAATAACAGAGATGCAAGTGTTCTTATGACATCCTGTATAACGATCGAACGTGTCCATCCTGTATATTGATCGTGACCTAACGCAAATATTATATGTTACAAGCCACCCGGTACGAAATTCTTAGTAATATTTCAACATAAGTTACTTTTCCGGTACGGCACTGGCGAGAGCTGATAAGAACTGATAAGCGGCACGACACTGACCACATCCTGAGCTGATAAGAGCCGGCGGGCTGTCTGGCTGAAGTGCAGCTACGCCTACTAATTTTCATTAATCTTTCAAAAGTTTTTGTAATACAAGATATCAACGAGATGGGGCGAAATGATGAAGACAAACCAGGGTCTTTATTAGGTTTAAGAATGAGACAGACTATAATATTTTTAAAGCAATCAGAATACTTTTGCTTCCTCCACCAATCATTGAATAATTGCAATAAAAAATTTTTAGCTGAAAGAGGTAAATTATTAATTATTTTGTAGGTAAAACCGTCTAGACCGGGAGTAGTGTTGAGACCTTTTCTAATTACTAAATCCAGTTCATGAATCGTAAAAGAAGCTAGCAATTCGTCTTCGTGATTGAATATAAACTTGACATCTGTTTTAACCCCAAAATTAGAAGAAGATGGAGGGGCTATTTTATTTAGAATATCATCAATTAAATATTTTGAAATTGGTTTTTTGGGGCATTGAAAACTTTTATTGTTAAGCATTTTAACAAATTTCCAAATTTCTGTTAAAGGAGTATTTTTATTAAGTTTATTTAAAAAGTTAATCCAACTGCCACGTTGTTTGTTTTTGAATAAACGTTTCGCTTGCGCAGCTAAGTTTTGATATATTATATAATAATTGTAACTGGAATGAATTCTATAATTTTTTAATGCTGTTTTACGTTTTTCTACCATCCTTACGCATTCCTCATCCCACCAAATAGGTCTAGGAGAAACGGGAGTAAATGCCTTTTAACAGGCATCGAACGATCTGCTGCAGAAGAAATGATCTCAAAAAATGCTGCGACTTTGTCTGTAAGATTTGTATTATTTCCAGCAAGTAATTGATTTATGTCTGCTTCCAACACTTTATGAAATGTATCCCAGTCTGCTCGAGAGTCATTCCATTTTGTGGACGGATTTACAGTGAAGGACTTTTACCCAAAAAGGTAGGTAATAGGTATTCATGAAATGTTTAATTCAAGTAACAATCAATATTATATAGTTACATATGATTTTCAGATAACAGATCGATTACTGGAACAGATGAACCCAGTTTACCTACAACGGAAATAGAGGTTCTTGACACAGTTATTGAAGTAGACCAAGTTTCGCCATCTGCGGCACAAATAACAGAGATGAATATTCCAGTGAATCTTCCTTCAACAGCCACAGCACAAGTAACAGAAATTAATAGAGAGAAAGATATCTTGGCGGACATACCGTCTCCTTTCAAAAACAATTTGTTTTGGCCAGATAGACTAAAGGTGACTAAAAAACTAAACGAAAAAATACCTTCATTAGCAACGTCTAAAGATTGGCAAGAATATTTTAAAAAGAAAGAGAAAAATAACAAGAAATTCAAGAAAGGAAAAGAAAACGAGAAAACACAGAAAGAAAGTTGGTTTTGTAACATGTGTGAAGAAGATCGTAAAGAGGATATGATTAAGTGTCAAAAATGTTTGCAATGGATGCATGCTTCAAAAAAAGCTAAAAAATTTATTTGTCAAATTTTTTTGTCAAATTTGTGATGTACCCAGATTCCCTAAATGAGAAACTAAAAATAATAATAATTTAAGTATTTGGGTCTTCTTGCATTAAACTATGTGACGAATACTAGGACGTTGACTGACGATAACTGGGACATCCCCTTTTTTTGCATGACCTATAATGGCACATGGAAACGTTAATTCTGAATTTGAATAAAATAACATTTAAAGTTAAAATAAAGTATATTTGTCTAAAACACATAAAAGATAACTTACCTCACTTATCATTAGAAAGATTTTAACACGAATAAATTAATATATGAATGTTATGCTAAGTTTCATATTGCAAACATTGTGTTAGCGTGACGAATACTGGGACATTTACCTTAGATCTTCATTATTGTATCCAGAATTAAATATTACATTGTTTTCTTTGGTTACTTTTTCTTCTAAATTCTTAACTGTTTTTTTCCAAATATTTCATCGCTAGCATTTACCGTATCTTCTAAAAATTAATTGATTTTTTCTGTTATTGTAGTAGTCAAGGCATTATCTTATACAAAAATATTTTTTTTTAATTCCTCACTATTATTCATCAATATATTCAACTCCCTTAATGCCTGGTCTATAATTTGTTTTTTATGTTAATTATCTTATCAGTTTACAAATTTGTTGGAATTATAAAAATAATTACCTCATTGGGATAAGAATTATTGATGAATCATTTATATTGACTTTGTTTTACTTTTAAAAATTTGTACTTCATCATATTAACAGAAGATTTGCAGTTATAATATTTTCAATTCTTTACAAATTTCTATTGTGTCTCAACCATTTTTTTTATTCTTATGGCATATGGAATGTCCGAAGTTAACACTAGAATTACATGAAGTCATTTCATGAAACTATATAATTCAAGATAGTTTATTTTCGTTTCTTCCTATTCTATTGCTAATGAAATCTTCTTATTCTTCAAAATAATATTAATGCTGCTTGGCAACAGTCTCTTTTATTACCTCAATTGGTCTAAATCGGCAATTTATTGTTTACTGAAAAGAAAAGGAAAATTAGAAAAAAAAAATAATAATAAATTTCACATCCTCTTGACTCCGCCGATTTTCTGCGTATTCATTGTTCATTATTTTTTGTAAATTCCACAGGAATAATAGTAATTTTTTTAGTGTACGTCTCCAACATTTTAAGTCTATTGTCCATCGCAGACGCACAGGCTCTTATTGTCTTCCATTGTCGACATAGAAAAGGTTCGATATACGCCAACAGGGATTACGTCCGTTCTGTCCGTGGATCATCCCGGATTTATTATTATTTATTTGCCGCCGAGCAGAGTGCTGCTCAATAAATCTTTTTGAGCCGTTGGCAAGTTCGTTTATTCTCGTAGAAGACGTGAAAGACGTACAAGGCGAACTAAACAATGCATGCACTAATGGGTTATAATACTAAATTAAAATCTAAGGAGAAAAGTTAAACTCCAAACCATGACTAAATTAATACATGATTAGAAAAGATCAAAAAAATTTACTTTATACTATTCAGCGCTTTATTTAAAATCTACCCTGATACTACGTACTAAAACTAATCTTACATTACCGCCTTTTCAAAGAAATTGCTGGCAATTTAATTGCTAGCCTTTGTTGAATAATAATTGCGAATGCGTTTCTGCCCATTTTCACTGCAACTTTCAAGCTAGAGGTATGTATATAATATATTAGGTACAAATAAAACGCAACTTAACAACATTTTCAAAAATACATGCGTAGTTTAGAAACAAAGCTTTTTTCAAATTTCTAATGCAAGAGAAACATAACCCGCCGAAGAATGATCAATATTTTTTTCTCTCCCATTTTGATGTTCTTCCCTTTCATAATTGCCCATAATCTTTTCAGATGACCTGTCAGCTTCTGATAAAATCTCACTTTTTTTCATAACTGTTCGTGTAGTCTGGGAAGTTATTTTGATTTTCACAATGTGCAGAATTTTCCTCCGACATTTGTTCATCAACCTCTGCTAGGATCTTCATCTGATCTTCTACTCTGTTATTTTCACAGACGTTTGACACATCGTTTTGATTATCATATATCATGCAGTCTGTCAAACTCTTGTCTAAATTGTTTTGAATAATTTCCGTTTCAACTTTTTCTTTTCTTATTTTCTCAGTACTCTTTTGTTCCACCGTTTTTTCACATGTGTATTTAGAGACTTCTGTCTGTATTTTAAGTTCTTTTGGGAATACATTAGAAGTTGCTTTCTTTTTGATATTCTTGGTCTTTTTAGTATGTTCAGCCTTCTTTTTCTCATTTTGTTTTCCAAGTCTCAACATTCTTCTCTCTTCCTTCAAGCAGTTCCCGTTTTTTTGTTTCCTCTTCTTCATCTTTTTTCTTAAGCTATTGGGTACACGTAATCGCAAAAGGCATTTTTTCACTTGCTCTTTTACCTTTTCCAATAGGTGTTTTAGCGTACCATAATGTTTTGTCTAGAGAAATTGAGCAATCTTGATCTGTTTCGTTTGCTTTTACAACTATTTCAGAATCCATTTTTAAACTTTCTTGATTTTTTGCTTCAGGTAGGGCTGGGATCTGAATATAGTAGGGTTCTGCTATTTAACCTACAGGGAGACACAACGTCAGATACGATGGAGGATATGATGAAGGAAATAATCGAAAAACTAAACAAAATGGATAAAAAGATGGACTATTATCAAGAACAAATAAAAAAATAACTAACGAAAATACGGAATTAAAGAACAAAGTCACCCAAATGGAACAAAAAATCGGAATTCAGGATAAGAGAATACAACAATTAGAAAAGAAAGCAAGAGAAAGAACCTTGTAGTATATGGAATAGAAGAAACTGAGAACGAAACGTGCGAAATAAGAAACAACAAAATTAAACAAATTTTAGATAAAATAAAGGTTAAAATAAACTTGAAAGCAGATATAATACAAATAAGAAGAATCGGTAAGAAAGTGACAGATAATAACAGAAATAGACCACTATGGCTAGAGCTATCAAGAGAAGATAAAAAATAGAAATAATAAGAGAAGCCACAAACTTGAAAGGTACAAAAATATGGATATCAGAGGATCTACCAAAAGCAATCCAAGATAAACGGAAAGCACTCATATCCTATATAAAATCGGCTAGAGAAAAAGGATGTAGAGCAAGTATAATATATGATAAATTAAGAGTGGAGGACACAATATATACCTTATATCAGTTGGAATACAATCGAGAAGAAGAAACAAAAACAAATGCGAAAAAGAAAAAAGGAAGAACGGCTAGCCAGTGGTCACCCAGCATGGAAGACGATGAAGATATAGCACCAGCTCGGAAAATGATATGAACAGGGTACCCAAAAAACTAGAAGACATACACGGAGATAAATTAAATAAAAATAATAGTTTTAAGAATAGTAAGAAGTATAGCAGTGAGAATAGAAGTAGTTTTAGCAATGGGGATAAAGAAGAAGCTAATAGGCAATTTAAACACAAAAATAATTATGGTAGGGGACAAGATAAAAAAAATGATCAGACTAGTCAATGGGGAAAAAATAATCGTAGACAATATATAAATAGTGCAGACCAAGAACATATAAATATAGGTATACGGAATATTAATACATTAACAGGACAGGAAATCGAAATAACGGAGGAAATGGAAAACAACAGAGTACATATTCTAGGAATAAGTGAAACAAAGAAAAAAGGATCAGGACAAATAAATATAACAAATAATCACAAATTATATTACTCAGGGGTAAAAGTAGAACAACGAGCAAAAGGGGGAGTAGGAAAAATTTTAACAGAGGAAATAAACAAAAAGGTAATAAATATGAAGGATATAAATTCAAGAATACTAGTTCTAAGTATACGACTAAAAGAAATATTGAATATAATACAAATATATGCACCGGTTGAAGGAACGGGAGAGGAAGAGGTTTCAGAATTTCACATACAATTACAGGGAGTAGTGGATGATATAAGAGTTGGTAGAGATTACAATCGAGGAATGGGTTGTATGGGAGTTTATGGTGAGGAAACAACGAACAGAAATGGTCTTAGGATGATAGGTTTTTGTCAAAGTAACGATTCAATAATAGGAAATACGATGTGGAAAGAAAAACTAGAGGATAAATATACCTTTATAACGGAAGAAAGAAATGCAAAAATTTTATACACAAAACCTATCAAATATGGTGAAAAAAGTAGAGACAAGAGAAGAGGCTGAGTTGAGTACAAACCATAGATTAGTAGTAGCGGAATATGGAGAAAAAATAATGAAGACAGAAAAACTAAGATTCAGTAGAATTGCAATAAGTAAATTAAGAAACACAGAAAAGAAATCTAAATATCAGGAAGAAACTGACAGGGAATTCGAAAAATTGATTAACGAAAACAACGAATGGACACTCGAAAAACGGTGGACAGTATTCAAACAAATATTACTTGAAAAAGCAGAGGATATGTGGAAGAAATAAATTCAACAAACATTTAAAGAGGACTAAGTGGTGGAACAAAGAAATACAAACATTAGTAAAAGAAAAGAAACCCTCATGGAAAAAATACCTCCCAACAAAAACACAGGAAGATAAGGAAATATATAACGGAAAAAGAAACTTCGTCAAGGAAGCGGTTAAGAAAGCGAAAAGGGACTCATGGAAAGAATTTGGAAGGGAGATGTCAGAGACACATGCATCAGATAACAGAAAATTTTGGACAACAATAAAAATACTACGAGGAAGTAAAGGAAAATATATAAGAGCAATAAAAAATAAAAACAACGAATTGGAGATCGTGATAAATCAAATACTAAAGACTTGGAAAGAACACTACGAAGACAAATTTAGTAATAGGTCGAAGAAGAAAACAACGAAGATAGCGGTGGAGGAATGGAATGAACATGAATACCATGCAATCCAAAGAGAAGAAATGGAAGTGGCTATAAATAAACTTAAAATAGTAAAAGCCAGTGGGGAGGATGAAGTAGCGCCAGAGCTGATAAAATGGTTAGGAGAAAAAGGAAAAGACTGGCTGTTTCTCATATGCAGGGAAGCATGGGATACTCAAAAAATACCCAAAGACTGGGAAAATAACCTTATACTACCAATACATAAAAAAGGGGATCAGACACTGTGCAATAATTATAGACCAATATGCTTAGCCCAAACCAGTTTCAAAATTTATACGAGAATAATAGAGAACCGATTAAGACGTTATGTAGAAGCAAGATTAGAAGAGGAACAAGCAGCTTTTAGACCAGGTCGACAAGCAAATGATAATATATATATTTTAAAAAGGCTAATTGATAATACCATAGAAACGGGAGAAGAAATGTATTTAACATTTATTGACTTGAAGGCAGGTTTTGAAACAGTGGAAAGAGAAAAAATTTGGGAGGTGTTAGAAGATTTAGAAGTACCGAAAGCTCTAATTAATATAATTAAAAGCACATACGAGACAGTCAAATTAAGAGTGCAGATGAGAGGTCAAAAATCTGAAGAGTTTCTAATGAAAAAAGGTATAAAACAAGGCGATAGCTTAAGCCCACTGTTGTTTGTTATTATAATGGACAAAATAGTGAAGCAAATAAAAAAAACAAGGAGGAAATCTGGACATGATAATAGGGTACAGAAACATGGTGCCGGTCAGATTAAGTAATTTACTGTATGCAGACGATATTGTACTTACAGCAAAATCAAAAAATAAAATGCAGAAACTAATCAACTTATTGGCAAGAGAAATAGAAAATATGAAAATGACAATAAATACCGAAAAAAACCAAAGTAATGATAGTAAATGAAAAACAGCCAGAGGGGAGTAACTGCAAGGAATTGAAATGTAATTACAAAACATTAGAAAGAGTAACAACTTATAATTACCTAGGAAGTATCATAACAGAAGAAGGGAAAATAGATGCAGAACTTAATAGCAGAGCAAATAAATCAACAAGATTATATTATTCCTTAAATCGAACAATATCAAGCCATAAGTACATTGATATGAACACAAAGCTGGAAATCTACAACAAAATTACAGTCCCAACTATAACTTATGCTAGTGAGAACTGGGTATTTCAAAAAAAACAGGAAATAAAAATAAATGCAATGGAAATGAAATATTTAAGGAAAATAGCAGGTAAAAGAAAATGGGATAAAGTAAGGAACGAAGAAATCAGAAGCATAACTAATCAAGAACCAATAATATCAAAGATTAAAAAGAAACAATTGAACTGGTATGGTCACCTAGTAAGAATGAAGCAAGATAGAATTGCCAGAAAAGTTATGGAAATAGGAATATCAAGAAAAAGACAAAGAGGAAGACCCAGGAGGAAATGGATAGATCAGATTGAAGAAATTGGAAAAAGCAAGGGAACAACATTAGGAGAGATGAAGGCATTGGCCAGGGACAGAAAAGAGTGGGAAAAATGGGTACATGAAGAACTCCAATCCTACGCCTGAGAAGGATAAGAGAAAGGAAGAAAGATTTTCTGCTCTCGACATTGTGACTTGTGTATCGGTTTGACTTATTGGAGGGTCAGGCTGAGTTACAGTAGTTTCATCTGTCATAAACAGAATGGGAATATCATTTATATTAATCAAATTCCAGTTACTTTCTTCGTTAGTTGGAACTATTCCATTATAACATTTTCTGTTAACGGTTGAGTCGATTTCGAATATTTAACAACCTCATGATGTTCCTCACATAGTGGGGCATTAATTTTCCACAGCTTATAAAGAAGGCACTGCTCGTTTGGATCATTCTCATACTCCTGTTCACGCAAGGTAAATTCGTCCATTAACTCAGATCCAACAATATTTGCGAAATATTTGTAGCTCAAATATGTACTATCGGGGTTTTTACTAGTTGAATGAGACACTTTATTTTGACCACCGAGATATTTAGAACAATCTAAGTCGTCTGGATTCCAAGGGTGAAGTCCAGAAGCTCGAAATCCGTTTTTAATTATTTCAATTTTAGCAGAGCGTTCTACAGCCAGTTTGAGAACAAAAGCGAAATGCTCCTTGGTCAAAGTTTCCAGAGGATGAGTTCATCTCCACTCGATAACCGCTTTTTTCCACCCATTTTTTATCGGCTTGAATGCTGCAACATCCGCGAGTTGCATGATTCGCGTAGCATTGGGGTATAGACAAACTACAATTATCTGAAGCTTTACACATAAAGAAGAAGTTTGTATGAGAGATGTGTACAGTGACCGTCTAGGAAGAGAATTACAAGGAAAATCGTACCTATATTCTTTAAATAAGGATGTAAGACATTTTCTATATAGTCACTAATAACGTCAATTTTCATCCAGACCGATTCCCCATCCTGGAGGCGAGAACATTGCGATATTTTTGGGGAGACTTTTATATGGATATACGATCATTGGTGGCGTTACCTGACCAGAAGCCGTAAAAGTGAACATTACTGTTAATGTGGCCTTGGAAGAAGCATGCTCCACCTCATAAACCTTTCGTGCTCCTCTTGGAGCGAGTACTTTGTTGTTCTTAGGGCATAGATGGAAACACGTTTCATACGCGTTCATTACTCTAGTTGGATCGTTCAAAATTTCTCTAAATCCTTTTGATGTTAAGTAATCTTCTATTTCCGCAAACCATTTTTTAATATTTGACTCTGATACGTTTGCACTTGCTGATGTCACAGTTTCTGACGTAGGTTCCGTAACTTCTGGAAGAAAAGCTCGATACCATGTCTCGCCAGGGCTATTGTTAACAAATAGGTTTTCTCTTGGCCTTTGGTCCAGAAATTCCTTTACCGATTCCTGGACATCTTCTTTACGTCGAGGAGATCCACGTAAGTAGAGTGTTGCCGGATTGTGCGGATTGTTACAGATACGAGATAAATATCAACAAATTCCTAATAATTCGTATTTTAGTGGAACGGTCAATAACTGGGAGCTAAATGGGAAAAGACCAATTACTGGGTGTTTTACGCTAATGTGAGATTAGTATAATGTACTCTAATTTCATGCATTCCGACGGACACTTTCGTATACAGATATAATTCTCGTTACCTCTGCCGTTTGTAGAATAGCATATTTTGAGGTCTAAAGTTATGGCGAAAGAGTATACATTCTTGAGCGATTTCAGATAAAGGTTATTTTTAGATATTTAAAGAATCTAGAACGCGTCAGAATAAAAGGACGACCAGCACAGCAAAAACTTTAATAAACTGAACAAACTTTAGAAAATGATACAATAATATTTTAGAATTGGAATATAAGATATGAAACTACATAATATATTATAATAACAGTTTAGACAATTCATAGAGAATTAGATAATATTTATTGTTTTGACGCTCAAGGTTCGACAAAACCATTAGAAGGTCTCATAGTGACTAAATCTCATCATAATTCGAAATAGCTTTCTTCCATCATTAACTCAGGTCATCCAACAAATCATTTTTTCGACCCACCTGTTCGTGAAGGGTTGCTATCGGGCCCGCGTCGCTGGCTGCACGACTCGAGATTTACGGCCATTGCGAGAGAGAAAGAAGAAGAATTGGCCGCGAGAGTTAATTACACACCCAGGAGAGGCAGAGCCGCTTACAGATTTCCTAATTTCACGTTGATTGCTCTTCGAAGATTGGCTCATGATCTTGAGATGGAGATTTTAAATCGGTATTCTTTGTTTTGTTTGAGAGAGTTAATTGATTGTTTAAATTAAACAGTTTTTCAACTTTGTTTATAATTAGAAAACACTCAAAAGTACAAGAATAGGTATTGCTTAGGAAAATTAGACTTTAATTTTCTTTTAGTGTGATGAATTTCGTACAACTTTAATTAGTAAGTTACTTTTCTCTCAAGTCAATTTTAATTCAAGTCAGTTTTTTTTTCAAATTATCTTTGTGAATATATTTGATTGTACATATATGATTAAAAAAACTAGTTAACAAAGATAAAATATGTTTCTAATTTTTTTTATAAATTGTTGCATTATATTACCTAGGCAAGAAATAAAAAAATTTTCTCCTCTTGAACAATAATAACTTGAAATTTGGACCTTACCTCATAGCAGTTTCTTATACAGGGTGTTTCAAAAAAAGGTGACCACCTTGCTGGGATACGTAGAATACTGCAAAATAAGTTGGGTTCGCCCAGTGGGAAAATTTGGTAACAGTATCCGTTTTCAAGATACAGGGTGTTGAAAAAATATTCTTATACATATTTTTTACGATTATGTTGAAACTACTGTCGACATTTTAATGAAATTTTCTACGAATATGTTTTGGAAGCTGACGAACCGCATACATTTTTTTTTATATCTGCCTCTCACAGAGGGCGCTAGTTACATGGTTCATACCGAGTAGTTTTGAACATATATTTTTTGAGGTTCAATTTTCTAGCTCAAATTTTATGTGAACTAAAACAACATTCAATTTTACAACAAAAAGGTACCTACTCTTTGTAAAACTCGATACTGTGTACCATTTTCGGAATATTTTAGTAAAGGAGCAGCACTGATTCGGGGCCATTCCATATGTAAAATAACATGGGAAATTGACAAGGTCTATCGTGATAATTTTTGGCTCAATTCGATCTGCACATGCGTCAATCATGAGGCGGTCGTCAGCCAACTTGTGCCATGTATGCTGATGACGTCACCCTCAGTCAGTTGATAACGTCATGTGATGTGTATTTAGAAAAATGGGTTAGACTGTGTCAAAATATAAGACAATTGAATAAAGAAACATGTTATTACATAAAAATATAAAATTGAAAAGTATAATAAATCAAAATATTGAACTAATTTAACAATAATTTTTATTCTCATAAAGGTTTAATATATAAATTCGGGAAGTGATATTTTTAACGCTTAGTATTCCATTTTCGCTGGAACTGTTAACAAAGCAATCTCCAAAATGTTACTTCCCGTATTTATGCTATCGCGTGCGAGAAGGGGTGGAGGTCGCCGAAAGTAATGTAGTTTTCTCACCTATATGAAATATTCTTGGTTACTAAAGTCTCTCTAGACTTTATGATTATTCAAAAATATTTTAGTGTTGGTGTGTTAGCCTTTACAAAACAAAAAGATGAGTGACAGATGGAGAATAAAGAATCTTTTGAAAATGTTTCTGTTCGGATGGATTTAAAACGTTTATTTATAAACAATGTGAAAACTTGTATTCTTGATAAAGTTTGTTATTATTATATGTCGTTATTGTTTTCATTGCCGAAGACGTTAACGTAGGTTGACGATAGATGGCTAGCAATGTAAGTTAACTCTTTTGACGATAGAATGACAGACATGACACTGAACACAAGACGTTTGAAACACGTTACAGACCATATGACTAAAGAAACAGCGCATGCTTGTCTTGAGTTCTTATATCTGTCATCTTTTTTTCTAACTCCTTGATTTTCTCGTCCATCGTTATCATCTTATTCTCAATCTTTATTCTTATCTTCTCGTCCATCGTTGTAATCCTATTCTCAATCTTCTCGTCCATCGTTGTAATCTTATTCTCGATTTTCTCGTCCATCGTTGACATTTTATTCTCGATTTTCTCGTCCATCGTTGACACCTTATTCTCGATTTCAGATCTTAGAGACGAAATTTAATTTTCAACGTCAGCGGCAATGTCGTTTTCCATTAATAAGATATCGGCAAATATATCGTTCTTCAAAGCAGAAATCTTGTCGTTAATATTAGCAGAAATGTCGTTCTTCATAGCAGAAATATCGTTTTTCACATTCGTTGAAAGTTTCCCTTCCATGGTAGAAATCTTCTCGTCCATGTTCTCTTCTGTAGCGGAAATCTTCTCGTCCATGTTCTCTTCCATGGCAGAAATCTTCTCGTCCATATTAGCAGAAATTGACGAGATTAAGGTGGAAACCTCGTCATTAAATAAAACTGTTTATGGATCAAAGCCGTCATTTTCCAGTGCCACTTTAAGTCGTTCTACTAATTCACTTTTTTTACCGTACGTTTCCAACTCACGATCTTCCAATTCTGCTCTTAACTCAGCCACTTTCAAGTCACATAGTCTCTTGGCCATTTTTACGTAGCAATTTATTTATATTATCCCACTTCTGACACCAATGTAATGTTTTTGTCATTTATTAAAACGTTTTTATTACGGGTGGGATAAATTCATACAAACGGTAGGTTCACTTACTAATTTATTTATTCACTACACTATTCACTAATTATATGCACAGTATATTCACTTAAACTAATTCATATAATCTCTTAATTTATATTCACTTATTTACTGTTTATCTCACGATGTCAAATTATAAGCTAAACTTGAACTTTCTCGGGTTCGGTTCCTTATATATTAGTCCCTTTTTTACTAGATAACTCTAGATTGCGGCTTATACAAAAACAATTGGCTCTCTGGCATCTTCTAGATAAGACTGGTCACAATAACAATGTCTAGATAAGATATTCGCAATCGTAAACAATTCTAAGAAATCCCTGCGCATCCGCCATAATTTTAACTTTCAAACATTGCTTAGACAGAGTCGGATTCAGGGACTACACCAGTCAAGAAAGGATTACGAATTATAAGAAAAAACTAAAACAGACAATAACGTTTTTTAAAATAATCTGATGCGGATACCAAGTACAGTATTGCCGCGTCTTATGAAGTAGCGCTGGAAATTCTTAAAGCGAAGAAACCTGTTAGTAATGGAGTGCTTATTACAAATTGTCCAATCAAACTAGCAAAACAATTCAATGAATAAAAAAACTGCCGAAAAATTCGAAACAGTCTCAGTGTCGCTTCGTACAATTGCAAGGAGTGGAGCATATTAATCAAAATGTATCCAAAAAACTGCATGATACGGTTGAAAAACGTTCGCTATGTACTGATATGTCCGACATTAGCCAGCTTGTAATTTTTATCCGAACTATTCAAAACGACTTCAGTGTAGCTGAAGAGATGCTTGATCTTATTCCTCTCCAAGGTAGAACCAAGAGTACTGATATTTTTGGAGCTGTAAATAAGGTGATTTCAGACTACGGGGGATTCGATAAATGTTCCTGTATTGTCACTGATGGAGCCAGAGCTATGGTAGAGGAGCTGAAATTGGATTTTCAGGACTCTTAAAACCAAACAACATTAACTGCCTGGCGATGTCCAATTTTTTGTATATTTTCATAAGTCGCTTTTAAACTGGCAGTGTTTCCAGGAGAAATGAAAAGAACCAAGCTAACGCTTATCTAGAAACCAAGAATGTCACCTGACGACCCTGCAAAATATCGCCCAATTTGTTTAATAGACGATATTGGAAAATGCTACGGAAGACCCGGTTGATTGCGGAATAGCAAAACAAAATTAACGGCTTCCACGAAAACCAATTTGGATTCCGTAAAGGACGGTCTACTTCACATGCAATGGAAAAGATTAAAGACATGGTAGCAGCAAACAAAGGAAAGCATTGTGCATTAATCTTGGTGGATGTTAAAAATGCGTTTAACACCGCATCCTGGACAGTCATCAGCGACCAGCTTAACAGAATAGGGGTGAGTGCATACCTTAAGAACATTTTAAATTCCTACATGGATAGAAGAGTAATTATCCTGAAGAGGGACCTTGAAAGACAAGTTTTTGGTGGTGTTCTATAGGGCTGGATTTTCGGCCCTAGTATGTGGAATATTCTATATAACGAAATAATGAACCTTCCAACGCCAAGTGGAGTTGTAATATTGTGCTATGCCGACGATCTAGCGGTATTCGTAGCTTCTCGGACCTCCAACCAAATGATTAATAAGGCAAACCATACTCTTGATTTTGTATTTCATTGGATGACTCAACACCATCTAGAGATTGCTCCTGAAAAAACCGAAGCTATTCTTCTTAGCTACAAAATAAAGACCGATGCGATAAAACTTAAAATGCAAAGTCAAGAAATAAAACCCCAGGGAACAGTTAAATATTTGGGATTCCACCTAGACCGAAGTCTAAATATGACAAAACACATCCGAGAAACCTGTCTGAAGGCTGAGAAAACAATAAAGGCTCTAAATTGTCTTTTACCAAATATAGGAGAACCAACAGCACCGAAGCTGCGAATTCTGGCGATGGTGTGTCAAAGTGTAATCTTATACGGTGCGCCAATTTTGGCCTTCAAGACATATTTAGAAGTCAACAAAATAAGACTTATGAAGCCACAGCGAAGCATTGCGCTTAGAGTATATTCTTCTTACTGCACCGTTTCAGGTGCATCTGAAATGATTATTGCTGGTCTCATTTCGCTGCACCTTTTGGCGGAAGAGAGGAGGAGAATATTCCACATGGCTGGTGTAGCTTCTGTTGCCCAAAAACAGATAGAGAGGGAGAGTACTTTGCAGCAATGGCAGGAAGAGGGGCAGATCGGCCCAGAAACTTGGACCAGACGCCTTATCCGGAATATCCGATCTTGGCACAATAGAAAATGGGGGACAGTATCCTACCATCTTACTCAGTTCCTCTCAGGCCACGGTACTTTCGGTACTTTTACTTTTGAAATTCAAAGAAAAAGAGAGATGAAAGTTGCATATGCTGCGGGGCAGCTGTAGATGACCCAAATCACACTGTCTTCGAATGTCCTCAATGAGCAGAAAAGTGCCAAGAACTCTGCTCAGATTTAGGGGAAATAAGTACAAACAACGTCATTAACAAGATGCTTAAATGTGAAAATGGGTGGAATAAGGTAACAGATTTCATAACTTATGTGATAAGCACAAAAGAAAAAAATGAGTTACGAGCCCAGGCAAATGCAGAAGATTAGGCAATATTCCTCTCTTTCTTGAGGAGATGTCCTAACGGCGGGTCCAAGGAGGAAAGTGGAACTTCTAAGAAGATGGAAGGGTTTTAGTGGGTCGGGGGTTACCCCATCCCCACACTCCCCCAAGCGCCGAAATACCAATGCCTGGGGGTCTGCTAGCAGATTTCCTAAACCTCTTTGAAAAAAAGAAGATACACTGTATTGTTCACCAAGAGGCCCTGTGTGGAAATCCTTACGTCAAATGAATGTCATGAAAGTGGTTGTTACAATAACCAATATGATCCGAGGGGACAATCGTGCTTTGACTCACGGCAAGTTTCGTGATTTTTTAGCCGAAGTAGATGCCTACATATGGTGACTTGTTACTTCATACCGATATTCGTTGGTTAAGCGCCGGACACTGTTTGCAACGATTCTTCACTTCACGTAAGGTGTTCGAGATTCTTTTTTTACCTTTTTAAATTAAATATGTAAGTTGTCTATTCTATTTGATAAACTATTTTTCCACGATTCAATGCAGTTGAATATGTACATATTTACCGCCATCTGGTGCTGCGCATGTTTCTAATCAAAACATGCGACTATTGCGCTTGGTAGTTAGTAAACCGCCGGCCTAGTAATATACTTTTCTAGAGCTAGTAGTGTTAAACAGTATTCCGCTTTTAAATAAACGCAAACCCCGCTAAACCGCCAATACACCGCTGTCGCTGCTCGAATGGTCCTATCGAAGGCTTCAAGGTGCAGAAATTGGATGCACCCCGAAACCAGATTTGAGGTAAGTGACATCTCGCCTTAACGAACTGAATTTGATGCTACAAGGAAAACAGCAGAATATTTCCAACTTATTTGCACACATAAATAGATTTAAAAGTAGAATTTCCAAGTTGTAAAGAGCATTTTGAAGAAATCAAGGATTTGAAGGAAGTTTTAAATTTACCTCACATAAAATACATTGACACAAATGCAGAAGAATTCGAAAATCGATTTAGCGACTTTAAAAAAATTTAAATAGATATGTCAGTTTTTACTCATCCCCTTACAATTTCAGTTGACAATGTAAGCAGAGCAGACCTTCAACTGGAATTGTGTGATTTGAAATCAGATCCTTTTAACCAAGGAAGAAGTGAAACTGGATTGGAGTTTTTCAAGTTGCTGCCAGACGAACGATACCCCAACTTGCGAATCTTAGGACTTACACTGGGCTCAATGCGGAGAAGCACGAATCTCTGCGAAAGTAGCTTTTCCAACATGAAATTCATAAAATTAAAATCTAGATGTTCCCATTCTGAAAAGTAACTTAAAAGTTGCTTCGTTTATCAATAACAAATATTAACGTTAATATTGATGCATTAGTTAGTGAAAACCAACGTCCTCAAACTTCCCACTAATTTTTTTTGTAACTCGATATTTTTTTATTAAATTAAAATAATAATACAAACGCGTTTTTTCTTTGTATACCATACCTATTAAAACATACGAAGTGTTTATATTGCGGTCCTCCAAACTGCATATTTTTTTGAAGCGGCCTTTGGGAAACGGATATAGTTTATTTACGACAATTTAACTCATGTATAAAAAATCGCATATGCCACAGTGCAATTGTCACTTTGACAGCGGCAAAAGTTAGCTTTAACTTTTACAGCGACAAATACACTAGTGGATTTTTCACTTATTCATTTGTTCATCAATTATCGCGGTGTTGGTTACCAGAATAAATAGTTTGGCATGTTTGTCAACAACTTATTGAATTTTCAAGAACTAACAATGAGTTGATTCGGTGTGTCTACGAACGCCGAAATTAGTCAAATTGTACATTAAAATAAAAATGTGTTTATTTTTAATGTTTCATAAATAAAGTTTGCATCGATATGTTTCCAAATTTCTCATTCATTAAATTGTCCTGCCGAATTACACTCGAGGTTTGTATTGATATTGGGTAAATTGGTGTTGTTCAAATTCTAAACTGTTTCCTTTAGCAATTTGACTTGAATAACTGTCAATCTAAAAACACTCCACCTTCGGTGTCGTGTTTTTAATAGTTGACAGCTATTCTCGTCAAATTGCTAGGAAACAGTTTCTCATTAAACAACCCAAATTTACCCAATAAAATACAAACCACTTGTGCAATTATACATTGTGCAATGGGTTGTGTGTGCTTTTTATTATTATTTTAATTAAATAGTGACTGTGTTTCAAGCACTATATTTTTATTCATTTTATGTATCTTCTAATTTGTGAAGATTTGGAGTACACCCTGACCATGGGGCACTGATGATGGTTTTTCATTGAACCGAAAGCGCTCTGCTAATAATAGATTATTGTACCAAAATACAAAACTTGGTTTCTTTTCGATAATTGTTTTTCTCTGGTATACTCAGCTGACTTCAGTCATTTGCAATTATAAGTGATAAAAAGTCGATGATGTCATTTTTAGTTACGTTCCTGCTTATCAGAATAAATATTAATTTACCAACCGTGAATACAATTTATCCTCAACAGCCAGGGCAATTTACAGCTAACGGGTTGGCAAAACTTCAAGACGTTGTCAAATCAATTGGTAAAATTTCCCAGTTTGTTTGGACGTTTATTGACATTCGATCATCGTCTAATATTTACAAGTTTTTTTGGTGCTTATAAATTAATTGCTTCTTTAATAAAAAAAAACAGTGATTTTCATAACTAATAGTTCAGGCAAATCTGCAGTGTGTGGTTAATAAAATGCCGAAGCAGCTGAACAGAAAATGTCAAGAGATGGTAATATCTTTGTTGAGCAATTTTGAACGAGAATGCCGAAATGGGGGCCCGCTTCTCCCGCTTACTGCTGTAAGAGACGTGAGCAATAGTATTCGCAATTTGTATTCATCATTATTAATATTATTGTTACATATTTAAATGTAAATGATTAAACGCTTTTAATGTTAGGTTAGGTTAGGTTAGGTTAGGTTAAACTTCATAATATATTATTCTTTCATCAATCGAAGTAATTATATTCTAGAGAGTTGCAGAAGCTTTACAACTTAGCGATCACACCGTATTGCCGCCAAGCATAACAGAGTAGAACAGCCTAAAAGCCCACCTAAAAAGAGACAACGCATAAAACCTACTGTTGAAATTGATAACTTTGATCAAAATGCTTTCCGAAATCTTATATACGAAATGTATGGAAACAGTGAGTATGTTGAATTTACTGTTTTATTTTATTCACAATTAACTAACACAATATTTTTTCAGAGGAACACATAACCTCGAAAACTTTAAGAGACAAACTCCAGGAGCGTGAACTCTTTAATGGTTGTTTAACATCACTCTGGAAGATAGTGAAAAATATTGGATTCAAATACCAAAAAGATGATCCTCGTCGTGGTTTAATGGAGTTTGCCACATATTGCATTAAATCGTGTACATTTTCTACATGAATATGTCAAGATATAAAGGAAAGGTTTATATCAATTTGTGTTTTTGGATGAGACCTGGATATTTAAAGACGGTACTGTTGGACTTTCTTGGCAAGATTCTAATCATAGAAGCGTGGAAAACCAAAATTGGTGGCCCAAGGTAATTGTATAATACAATTTAGCAATTAATTCATGATGTACTAACATTCCTGCCATTTTAAGACCGTTTCAAATATTTACTAGTCACACTACTTTATTTAAATCTATATAATTATTAATAGTTGTGTTGAGCTATGCAGTCTATCTAGGAAACCTAGTAGTAATTCGTTATTTCCTTATTGTAGGTATATCGTATTGCATGCTGGTTCCTCTTCTGGATTTATTCCTGGAGCAGGGCTGGTTTTTTCTTCCAAAAAACAAGATGGTGATTACCACGGTGAAATGAACGGAGAAAAATGTTTGCATTGGTTTGAATACCAGCTTTTAGTGAACTTGGAAGAACCTGCCACAATTGTGATGGATAATGCAAGTTATCACAGTACAGTGATCAATAAAGTACCAACAACAGCTACCAAAAAAGGCTGATATACAGAATTGGTTGATACAAAATGATATTCCTTCTGAAAACCCAGTTATTGAGTTTAGTACATCGGTAAGTTGATATAAACATTTTTCAATATATTATGGTAATACTTAGATAACTTATTTTGTTTCAATATATGCATTTTTGTAGGAATAAACCACCATCAGTATATGAAGCTGACATATTATCTGAAAAATATGGTCACAAAATGCTTCGACTTTCCCCTTACCACTGTATGTTCAACCCAATTGAACATATTTTGGGCATAGTTGAAAAAATGTATAGAGATCATGTGGGAACTGATGGTACTTCAACAAAACAAGCAATAGGTGTATGGAAAAAGTCTTTAGAAAAAGTGACGTGACTCCTGATATTTGGTGAAAGACAGTAGAGCACACTGAAAAAATTATACAAGATGGGTGGGATAGAGAAGTAGTATTTGATAGACAGGATGTGCCTCCACTTATTATCAATTTTGACAGTGACGATGGAGGTAGTGTTGATTTTGTAGTGGAGTAGTGGAAGTCTTGTGTTTTATTTTTTGTATATTTTTATCCAATTTGCTGTATTTCCACCTTTTCAAAATCACTAATAACTATTATTAAATTAATTAGGTACAGTTATTTCATAATACACAAATTAAAACAATGACCACAGTATCTCTACATAAATAATACTGATAAAATGGGAGATTTTTCATTTTTATATCTTGTAATAAAATTTTATTTTGTGTTTCTGTATTTTTCTTTTCCAATCTATTTTTATTATAATAAATATAATAGATATTGTATAAAGAAACAATATTTAAATTTGCATGAAGATGATTACAGGTTGTATTGATTCCTTTTAGCGTAAACCCTTGCAGTGCTCTTGAAGATGGTTCTATAGAGCATAGAATGCGGTATAAGGACCTACAGTTCGTCATTTAACCCTCTTCTATGTAAAATAATTAAATGTTAATTCCAATATAGAATGATTGGTTACTGTTTCTTGTATCTTATCCATAGTTTTTCATGAATAAATATTTTTATTAAATTAATCAAACCGATCATACAAGCCTTTTATTTCCAAATAAATATTTTTACCTTACGCTCTACGAGACACGGAACAATGAAAAAGAAGAACAGTCAATCTAACATCAGATTGACTTTTCTACTTTTCGTTAAGTAAAGGAAAAAACTACAGCTTGGCAACATCACAATATTCTGTTTTGCAACGTCATCGTCTTTTTATCGTAAATAAACTATAGCCCTGTTTTAAAGCATAACCTCATAAGTGTAAGTTAAATATTAATCACATTGTTTTTGGCAAATGCTAGTACTTATAGCTGAAACTAAAACGGTATGCTGGCGCTAAAACTAAATACTTCAAATAAAAACTTATTGTTTATTCACACTGCCCAAAATCTGGGTAGATAGTAAATTTTCACTGTATATAATCAAATATTTCTTTTCAATATGCAATATTATAATTAATTAAAAGATAGTTCTAAAATGGAGCCAATTTTCTCTCGATGTTAGTGTTTCTATATTTAACGGAGATCAAAGAAAATAGGAAAATGGAGTGTTGGTTTAACAATATTACACCTGCGTTAAACCAAATGGATTTTCTTTGTAACAAAAAAAACTCGCTTATAAATATTAATACAATTAAGAAACGTTGTTTCCCCCTTTACAGTTCTGAAAGAAATGAACGCTAGCGTCGCGTCGCTTGACTTTGCCGTCGTCAGAATACCGATAAGTAAAATAAATTTAAAAGTTTTGTCGGTGAAATGGTTAAAATGGAGTCGCGATAACGGATTTAATGAACCCTATCGTCTAGGAGGCCAGGGAATGGCTGAATGACTGTATAACAGACTAACAAAGGCTCTAATTTATGGAAACCGTGCTGATTGTTGCATGCGACCGGTGCATTCGACTGTCAAGATGTCATTCTTCTTCTTCTTCGTTTTGTTTTACCACATTTACGCTGAGACGTCGTTAGTAGGAAGGATTGAGATATATATTTCATCGGAGAACAATTTTGACCGTGACATTAAAATATTTTTAACGAAAATTTACTTAATAATGTTTGGTATTCCAATTAATATACATATAAATACTTTTAACCAACTTTTGATGTATTGAGTGTGGATTGAGCTTCACAATTTACTAATGTACGAAAATATGCCATTATGGTTAGGCACATTTTTTTTATTACAAAATTCGCATCAACCAAAACTGATTATTAGCGACTATATGAGTTGTGACATTAATAATGTAATGTTATCCTAATTTATTTAAACAATAAACGGGTGGGATAAATTTTAAACACACGGTATAGCTACTTACTAATTTATTTAAACACTAACTCACTAACACCTAATTTATATATACTTAGTATATTCACTTAAACTAATTTATAAAAACACTTAACTGATTTATCTTCACTTGTTTATCTCACGATGTCAAATTATCAACTAACTTATCCGCTGGTCGGTCCATTATATATATATATATATATATATATATATATATATATATATATAGATATATATATATATATATATATATATAGATATATATATATATATATATATATATATATATATTAATTCCTTTTTTGCTAGAAAATTCCGGACTGCGGCTTACTCAAAAACAATTGGTTTTTTGGCATTTTCTAGATAAGACTGGTCACAAAAACAATGTTTAGATAAGATAGTCGTAAACAGTTATAAAAAAAACCTGCGTATCCGCCATAATTTTAACTTTTATACCTGGCTTAGACAGAGTCGGATTTAGGGACTATACCAGTGTGCTGTTTCGTAACAATAAGTTACAAAACGGAGTTCACTAAATAGAGTTTATGATAGAGATTGTTCTAAGATCATTTTTAAGGTTGTTTAGTTGTCTATGTTATATTTAGGCACTAAGATATCATACATTTTTCCAGGTAGGGTGGATGTAACCAAATAGTGACCCATTTTTGTAAAACAGGTTAAAATAAGAGTTTTTTATATGAACATAAAAGGAATCTTATTATTCAATTTCTAAATAAGTCTAATATCAATTTATTCAGAAATATATATATATATATATATATATATATATATATATATATATTGGAGGAATGTTCTTGAACCATTATTATATTATTTTTTTGGAGTATTTTTCTTGGGAAAGGTTCAGATTAAAACTCTTGTAAGTTAACTTGACGTTTCGCCTTAAATATAAGGCTTTTTCAAAAGTTTTTTTTATAAATTCAAAATATAAAATACATAATTTGTAAAACAGTGACAATACTAAATTGACATTAATGGTGACAAATAGAATAAACGTGGTTATGCATTTTCAAAGGAGTACGTACCTTGACAACTATCTTTAATGCAATGTGTCTTACTTTATTTCTAATATTTTAATTTAGAGAGTGTTTGAAAATGTTAATGGATAAATAATAATTAAATTATTGGTTTATTTTATATTTTATAGTTATGAGGATATATGTAAAAGATTATGATAAATTTTGCTTAATTTTTCTATGTCTTTCTTATCATTCAGTGCTTCAGGTTCATTTTTTATTGCAATCATTTCTTTAATTTTGAGTTTAGTGATGTTTTGGTTTTTGTAAATAATTTTTGTGTTTTGAAAATCAAATTCATGTTTCTCATTTGTTTCATGTTTATGAAGTGCAGTTGAAGCATTTTTTGTGTATTTATGACCATTTAATCGATTGTCTAAGTATTGGGTGGTCATTCCGACATATTTTTTTGGACAATTAAGACAAGAAATAGAGTATATTAAATTAGATTGTTTTTTAATTGGGTTTCTGCTTTTTAAAGGTGTGAAGGCAGTTGATGTACGGTAGTGTGACTTATGACATACTTGAATATTTTGTTTTTTAAGTATATATTTTAATTTTTCTGAAAATTCATAACCACGTTTATTCTATTTGTCACCATTAATGTCAATTTAGTATTGTCACTGTTTTACAAATTATGTATTTTATATTTTGAATTTATAATAAAAACTTTTGAAAAAGCCTTATATTTAAGGCGAAACGTCAAGTTAACTTACAAGAGTTTTA
The DNA here is from genome assembly GCA_963921935.1 of Galeruca laticollis. Lineage (NCBI taxonomy): Eukaryota > Metazoa > Arthropoda > Insecta > Coleoptera > Chrysomelidae > Galeruca > Galeruca laticollis. Next base: position 84,014,255 of record OY998176.1, on the reverse strand, counting down.
ATCTGAACCTTTCCCAAGAAAAATACTTCAAAAAAATTATATATATATATATATATATATATAAATATATATATATTAAACAATGTTTAATTATATTTATTATTTTTATTATATTTATAGGTTATATACTTTATTTATATTTGTTTTGATTATTTTGGCTAGCTCAGTTAATTATTATTATGATTCGGGAGCATGAGACTCGTTCTACCCTTTGAGTTCAGGCATTGATTGAGATATCGTTTCTATCAGACGCTTACCACTTGGTATGTGAATTATATACATAAAACTCGTTTCTTTCTAATACGAAAGGTAATGGACAAGTTTGATAATAGGATTTATGTGTGAAATTATACATACAGATTTTTATAATATTCAGAAAAAATGGGCTACAAACTATACATATACCTTTGGAAATATTATCTCTATTTATTTAAATGCACATTTCTTATACGATTGTAATGAAGTAAGTACCACCATTATTTCATTACAAAATTACGAACGTTCATGTATGCCTTTTTTAATAATTTCGAATTTTTATCTAATGAATAAACTACATAAAGTATTTTCTTTTTAGTTAGATCGATAGACGCAATAATTATTTTACACATGGAAATAGTTTGTTATTATTAGCCAATAATATTAAAAAAACACTGACCTGAAGTCTGGAGTCTGGATTCTACCATATGTGGTAACAGGAATACGCCTATTGAAGTCCACGCTGCATATTTTCTGAAGAATCTTAGGTATTCTCATGTAAAACTGGGTATCCACATATGTAAGTGTTTGTAGTTTGATATAAATGATGAATTTTTAACTTTGATACTTATTTGTTGCGATTTAGCTTGAAATTTGTTGCAAAACTTACATTCTCATCTCCTATGCTACGACGCCAAACCCAATCTACCACCGCTTCCCCTCGATCGTCAATTTTTTAATAAATAAACTATTTGTTTCCCAGCTTACTGTTTCAAACAAAGTTTTGTCTCTTTATAATTTACCAACACTGTCCTGTCATATTATACCAATACTTTTCTTTCTTGAGCTATAGAGTTCTATGCACATTTATAGCACTTCATGAAAGTTTTAAACAAAAATATGATTGTGAATTTCACTTAAAGAAGTCTGTTTTTTCTTTAATTCAAATTAATTTCAATACAATAAGTCTTTTAACAATTGGTGAAATTCATGGTTAATATTTTGATATTACAATGTAAACTCTTGTTATTCTACATGTGAAAACTTTGAAATAACATTTAAGTTTATAAAATAAATCCTTTTATCTAATGTAAATATCTTGATTTCGTTATTTAATACTGTCCAACTTTTGTAGTTCCAAATATTTACATATATCTATCACCATCTTATGATTAATTTTCTTTTTTGTTATTCTACAAAATTAATACAAAATTTTGACATATAATTTTTCGTATTGAGTGAATGAAAACGACGAATACTCAGTGTGTATTAGTTTATTACTTTCAGGCTAAGCGCTTTCGGCTGTTAAGCCATTATCAAAGCCGTCGTCATTTAAAAAAGTAGTTGTCAAAGCCATCAAGTTGATCAAAAACAATACTCAAGATAGAACCATCGTTATGATTGAGTCATTCGAATAAAAACATTAAAATACCCTATTGTAAGGGTGTAAAATTATATTCACATGATGTAAATTCACTGTTTTTTAATTTTGAGTGAATTTACATCATGTGAATATAATTTTACACCCTTACAATAGGGTATTTTAATGTTTTTATTCGAATGACTCAATCATAACGATGGTTCTATCTTGAGTATTGTTTTTGATCAACTTGATGGCTTTGACAACTACTTTTTTAAATGACGACGGCTTTGATAATGGCTTAACAGCCGAAAGCGCTTAGCCTGAAAGTAATAAACTAATACACACTGAGTATTCGTCGTTTTCATTCACTCAATTTGCATCTAGTGTGTACACCATATCCACAGGCATTTATATAATTTTTCTTTTAATTAGTAAACTTTTGTTGTAAATGAACTTATTTTGGATCCAAAATATTTAAATATCACCAATCTTATGTGAAGTTGCTTCTCGCGACATGTCTGCGGTTGGACGCTTCACTCATCCATTGGCGGTTACTGAGTTCTCCCAGATAACTCAATCAATTCCTCGTCTTCTCCAGAAAAACTACTTATACAGGTTACAGAGTATGCACTTTATCACCTTTTCTTTATTACGTAATTATTTAATGATATTTAACACTTTTATTTCAAATTTCTCATTTAAACTTTCACAGAGATGTTACCCTTCCGCTTCGTTTCTTTCTACCACCACAACCCTTTTTGTTGTTGACAGGTAGTTCCCGCTTTTTTAGAATTTCTATTCATAGCGTCTTAATTGTCACTATATTATTTCTTAAAATTTACTATATTTCTGACATAGAGTTTTGGTAATTTATTGTATTCCACGTGTTATATTCATCAAAGTTCCTAAATTATTTATTATCATTGTTTATAATTGTCTTTTTTTATTATTTATTATTATCAAAATCTTCTGATTGGTCAGCACTAATTTAAATAAATCTCAATTCTTACAACACAAATAAAAGTACAAAGCATACGTATACAATTCATTTTATTTTGGTTTTCCATTCACCACATTTTTAAACATAATATTTCAATAGGTTTCCTTTTTTATAGATTTTATTCTCATCATTTGTTATTAATCATTGCATTTCCCTTTTTTATCGACATTGCATACGAGTTACAGATTTCTATAAATTTATGTCCCTAACAAATGAATATTTTCCGTGTCTAATATTACGGCCTGCGTCATCTTAATTAGTTGAGCTTTGTTTGTTGTTAAAGCTCTGTATCAGGTTACAGATAGCGTTGAATTATTTATTGATGATCTGCAATGATTATTAACATGACTTATTTTAATTTTTCTTTTATTTATCTTTGATTATATTACTATAAAATTAATTTGATATCTTTGTAAATACATGGAATGATGATGATGATGAAATTTAAAGAAATATAATTGACAAAATGATTATTTCTTTATAGTATATAATAAATTCAATATACTATATGCTTGTCTATTCTGCATACGCTATATAGAATTTCATAATTCTATTCCACATAAAATGTTCCTTTCATTTTCACTAAATTTTGTTGTAAATGATCATATTTAATTTTGTAATTCTCTTTCAAATTAGAAACTATATGAATTTCAATTGCATATAATTTTGTTAAACTGAATAAACGAAGTGTCTTTGAAACATTTCCACATTTGATTTTATGTATCTGACAATTTTTTTATTGACCTTTATGATCTAGTTAAATATCTTTGAACATTAAGTTTAAAATCAACTTAGTCTTTCAGAAGAAATTTTACTACAAGACTTCATACCTTTGATAGTCTGTGCTAATCAAATTGAATTTTGTAATTATAATTTGAACTCTATTATGACCTACCATCTGAACATTTCTTGTTCATTTTATGCTTGAATGTTCCAGAGAAAACTAAATTAGTTTGTCATATGTTATTTAAAGGTTATTGATACCTAGCGATATATTTTTTTTATCATTTTTATCTTTATATTTCATTCCTAACTGAGCATATCATCTTAATATATATATATATATATATATATATATATATATATATATATATATATATATATATATATATATATATAACAACAAAGAGATTCATGGGTAATTCACGCAAAATTGAGGGCTACTGAAATAGAGTGGACATGCATGTTTCTGGCTCATTTTGCCTCCGTGTCGATGTTGGTTGTTGTCCTGAAAACTCGGGATCTTCAAATTGAAGACACATATGAGCGTTTGGTTTCCCTGCTGAAATACGTTATTTTGGGTTTTCCCATGTTTCGATTAACATCTTTGCTCCCAAATTTCACATCCTTATTTGGTTATGCCGTGCTGAAGAGGCAAAATGAGCCAGAAACAGGCATGTACACGGTTACCACTCTATTTCAGTAGCCCTTTATTTTGCGTGAATTACCCATGAATCTCTTCGTTGTTTTTGTTAACATATCACTCGATATTCCTACATCTTCTTTATATATATATATATATATATATATATATATATATATATGTAAATATATATATATATATATATATATATATATATTTGAGTTTGCCGCGAAATGACTAAATGGTTTAGTGGTAGTAGAGGATTACATTTACTCTGTTCTCAGTACTTGTGGAGTAAACACATGTGTTTTTGGTGAGAGGGTTATAACAGCAAAGTAAGTGAATATTTTTGTCAAATTAATATTCTGTACTATTAAGGGGTATATAATGAATGATTTACATAAGCTGTAAACGTAAATATTAAATTTGTTTCCAAATATTAGCTCGGTCAATTATTGGCTCCCAAAATTAAATTATGTTACAAATACTGACCAGGGGGTCACTAACCCCACTATGCAAATAAATGTTACAGTCATGTCAATTCAACATCACATTGTGATAACGTTCTTCCTTTTCTTCTTCTTGTTTTCATCACATGCGCATCGATACAACCGCTTGTGTCCAGCTTGTGGCTGTGAACTTTTGTGATGTTACAACTTAACTTCTCAGCGATGTTAAAGCGCTGCGTTTTTACATTACTGTGATGTTACTAGAACTTCCACAAAAGGAAGTCTTTATAATGAACTGAAAGCAACATGTCTGTTACATTCAGAAATGCCTTTTAACATCTTGTAGATGTTAATGCAATGTTTATAAAATAACATCTACCCAAATGAACTAAATGCAACATATCAAAAACCATACAGTGTATTCTCTTAGATGTTGTATGGACATTACTTGAACCTCTAAATAATATACCTCAAAGATTCTACATGACATCATATAGATGTTTTCGTGCCTAATCAGCGAATACAGGGTGAACAACTAAGAACGCCGGCTGTCAGCCATTTTTCAAAAAATAATCATGGTACTGTGATTATCTTCAAAAAAGATATACCAAAGGTATCCTAAAATACAATTTTTAAAATATTGATGCGAGAAAGCGGTCTATAATTTACTATTTCTCTTTTGTCACCACGTTTATAGAGTGGTATTATAAGTCCAGATTTCAATATTTTTGGGAAATATCCTGCATGTATACACCGATTCATGAAATAAGTTAGCGGAGTTTTTATTCCATTCACTATCTCTTTTGGTGTTTCAGAGCGTATACTATCTTCGCCTGGTGATTTTTTAGGTTTCAATTGTTTTATGATTTCTGTCACTTCATTCTAATCAGTTGGATATATGTACATACATGGTGCTTCCAATTGTTGTTTCCATGTTTTCATAATCTGGAGGATCGGTAATCTTCATTGCGTAGTTTTCACCCAGTTTGCTATAGTATTCACAAACTTCGTGTTTGTTATCGATTACTGCGTCTTCATTCAGTTTGATTTCATTTATTCTGGTTTTATTTTCAGTTTTTCCACAAATTTCATTAACTGTCTTCCAGAGGCCTTTTGTACTATTCTTGTTTTCTTCAAACAATTTATTAGCATATTTTTTTGGCATTAATTATGGATTTATTCAAATTGTTCTTCAGTTGCCTGTATTCTTCACGTAGTTCTATTTTTTCAGGTTGTGTTTGTACTTTTTTATATATATTATTTTTTCTAATAACACTTTCTATTATTTCAGGTGTGATCCATTTGGTCCTAGCGCGATTTTTGTTTTTAATTTTCACTATAACAGTACTATTTTCAATGCTCAGTTTTATTCTTCCAACAAAGTCTCTGGCTATTTTTTCGGTATCATCTTGGTTATATACAGGGTGTCCCGGGACTAATGGGAAAAAAGTCAGGAGCGTATAATCTGAGTCAAAATAATGTTAGTACTTCATATAAACTTTTTCTATTCAGGTCCTCGTTTTCGAGTTATAGGCCTCCAAAGTTTTAATTTTGAATTTGGTTTTTATGTTTATTTTTTGTACTAGTTATTTGATCTTTATAAAATTCACGGCAAAGCTATAATGTACGTGTCTGTTTATTTTGGTAAGGTAAACAGATTTACAGTAGTGTCTTGAAGCCAGGGACGGACTACTCGCAATAGTTAGTGATCCAAAAAATTTGCAGGGATGGCACACCCTCTATGAAATTATCGAAATTCACTTCCCCACACATTAAGCTAACGAAAAGGTACTCTTGTTGGAATTCGATATAATAAGCCGTTCGGCTAATATTGACAGTTTTATTGCACTACGTACATTCACCATTTTTATAAGTACACAACGAGGTAAAACTAACTTATTAATACGATGTCCAAGATTTACCTTCAGTACTACAAAAAAATAATTTAACGATAGCAGAAGATAAAAAACATTAACGACTTATTAATTGGAAAGTTGGTAAAAACTTTTTAAAAGTGTTTTTACCGTTTATCAAGTTACCATAGGATTAGTTGTCAAACATTGTGTAGAATAGTTCGTAGTCAGTACTTGTCAATAATTCATAAGTCCTTAATTTAACAGTTACAATGGCAGAATTCACTTTTATTGAGTAAGCAGATATGAATTTAATGTATGGACTGGTTTCTCGAAACTGTTTAGAGGCCAGAAGGCTTTATGCAGAACATTTTGCAAACAGAGCATTTCCAGACAGACGAATGTTTGAGCGTATTGATCTCAGGTTACGAGAAACAGGTATGAATAAGTAAATGTAATTTTCCATGTATACAAAACAAAGTTATAAATTTTAGGACGTTTTTTACCAAAAAAAAAGGTGGTGAAGGTCCAGTACGAAGCGTACGTACTGTGGCACTTGAACAAGACTTGTTAAATGCAGTTGATAATGAACCATCAACGAGTTTACGAAAATTATCAAGAGAACATAACGTCTAGAAATCAGTTGTGCATCGCGTTCTAAAAGAACAGCTGTTATATCCTTTTCACATGAAAAAAGTACACAGTATGACAGTGGCTGATTATCCTTCACGACTTGAGTATAGCCAGTGGTTTCTGCGACAACAATAAGCAGACAATACATTTATTAGTAACGTTCTCTTTACGAACGAATCCGGTTTCACCAGAGATGTAGTCATAAATTCTCATAATATGCATTTATGGGATGATGCGAATCCACATGGCATTGGTCAAACTAGGAGCCAGCATAGATTCATGGTTAATGTTTGGGCAGGAATAGTTGGAAATCATTTGATAGGGCCATACTTTATTGACGATACTTTGACCGGTCAGAGATATTTGGAGTTTTTGCAAAATGAGTCATGGAACCTGTTTGATGATGTGCTACTACAAACTCGTAGGAATTTATGGTTCATGCATGATGGGGCCCCTCCTCATTTCAGTTTAGATGTACGATAGCATTTACACACAAGGTTTCCTAATAGATGGATTGGTCGTGGAGGCCCTTTTCAATGATCACCGCGATCAGGAGATGTTAATCCTATGGATTTATTCCTCTAGGGTTATCTCAAAAGTAAGGTATACGCAACACCTGTTCAAACAAGGCAAGATTTAATAGACAGAAATCTGTTACACTGCAATGTTATTAGAAGTGCAAAGAAACAACCGTCGTAGACTTAGAATGTGCGTGGAAGTGGGAGGAGCTCATATTGAACATTTATTAGAAGAACGTTAGGTTTTGTTGTTTAGGAATTAGTTTCAGTCGATTGTTTTATAACTTGTGTTTTATGAGGTTTTCTTAATGGTTTAATAATGTTGTGTTCGTAATTTTGATTAAAAGCAACTAATTACGTTGTCTGCGTACCTTTTTAATTCCCATTAAATAAGTTCTTAATGTTTTTATCATCTGCTATCATCAAATTATTTTTTTGTAGTACATCGTATTAATAAGTTAGTTAGGTAAATTTGTACGTAGTGCATTAATAAAACTGTAAATATTAGCCAAACGGCTCATTTTATCGAATTCCAGCAAGAGTACCTTTTCGTTAGCTTAATGTGTGGGGAAGTCAATTTCGATAATTTCATACAGGGTGTGCCATCCCTGCAAATTTTTTGGATCACTAACCATTGCGAGTAGTCCGTCCCTGGCTTCAAGGCACTACTGTAAATCTGTTTACCTTTCCAAAATAAACATACACGTACATTATAGCTTTGCCGTAAATTTTACAAAGATCAAATAACTAGTAAAAAAAATAAAAATCAAAACCAAATTCAAAATTAAAACTTTGGAGGCCTATAACTCGAAAACGAGGGCCTACATAGAAAAAGTTTATATGAAGTACTAACATTATTTTGGCTCAAATTATACGCTCCTGACTTTTTTCCCATTAGTCCCGGGACACCCTGTATATATCACGTCATAGTTCTTCCCGCAATTCTTTTCTGAGTTTATGATAATTTATAAATTTTTTGTATTTATTTTCAGGTTTAATATATGTTTGTTGGTTTTCGATTGGAATGTTACGGCAATAGGAAAATGATCTGTTATACAACTCTGCATAATAAAGGATTTGAATTTGAGTTGGTGTTTACATTTTATAAAGAAATGGTCTGTACAAGATTCACTACTTGGTCGTGTAACATCGTTTATATAAGATATGAGCCCGTGTGCATTCATAAGATTCTTGTATTCTTCTGCATAATCGTATTCTGACAATGTATCAATATTCATATCACCAGTAATTATCTGAATATCATTGTTTCCTATTCCTTCTAGATACGTTTACAACTCGATATTAAATTGAATAGGAAAAGTATTAGGAGATCTATAGAGAGCTGTAATTGATATGTTATAATTCCGATCTTTAATGATTATCTGTAAAGCTTTTATTTCTGAAATATCTTTTATACTATATGAAAAGTCAACTGTTTCCCTAATAAATACTATAACCCCATCGGTTTTATTCAGTTGCCCCTCATTATATAATGTTTGGTAACCTTTCATACGAATAACTTCAAGATCATTCACTATGTCTGTTTCCGTCAAAATGATAACGTCAAGTTTTTCGGGAATTTCACTTAATAATACAGAAAATTGATCAATATTTTTCATGATACTGCGAATGTTCATGTGGAGGATTTTCATATTATTTCCAAGATATTCACTGAATTCACTAATGTTACTAACATGTTTCGCATCTATCAGGTCGTTTCTATATTCCCTGATGTACGGATCCATCATAAAAAAAGTATTCCGATTAGGGTAAGAAACAGTGATTAAAATAGGTGTGATAAAATATTTCCGTGAAATCACCACAAACAATCATAAAATACATCAGTAAAATAAAATAAAATACAGGTCTAGTATTTTTGTTCATTAAAACATAGAATATGCCATAAAATATAAAAATGTAGGTATAATGATCAAAATTTTGTAGATGATATTAAATATAAAAATGTATAATAAAAGAGGAAAAAAAATGTTTCAGACTTATTTGACAGAGCGTGTTCTCGGTTTGGTTAATTCATTTTGTTTAGGTACTATCGTTTTGTTAACTGTGGATTTTGGGGTACTTGGAGGTTTTTCAGCTAAGGACAACGGCTTTTCTAATGCAGCAGGCGACTTTTTCATTTGAGATGTTGTTGAAGTAGCAGGAGCACTATTAGGCTTATCTAAGAATTTGTACGGTGGGAAATCCTCCAGATCATCTGCTTTGTGAGCTTTTCCGTTCACAAACAATTTGTCCTCCGCTATGTAACAATCCTGGTAGTTTTTCTGTTTGGCAAGTGAAAGATGTTTCCTCAGAAGCTTCTGTTCGCTTATTTGTGTGTTCGTAAGGTCATGGGCAATCGATATATTTTTTCCCTTTAATTTTTCGCAATTTTGAAGAATTTGCTTCTTCTTGAGATTTGCTTGAAACTCTACTTTTATGGGACAATTATCAGCCCTCCCCAGTGGGTAACAATCACTTAAATCGGTTTCTTCTAGTTCCACATCGAGTAATCCGTTCAATGACAAACAAATATTCCTTGGGTAACTTCTCCCCTTTTTTTATTCAATCCAAAAATTACTATATTCTTTTTCTTTTGCTCTCTCTTCAAGAATTCTACTTCTTCTTTGAGAATTGAGTTCTCTTTTTCCAGCTCAGATACTGAATTTTGCAGTTCTTGAACTTTGAGTAAGAGTCGAGTCTCACTAGCTTCAATGTAATTTTTGATATCGTTTCTATTTTTCAATATCTCATCATATATTTCCTTGTTTGATCTGTCTCCCTCTGGCATTTTTTAAAACCCGTCTTTAATATCTTTTATCGATTCAACCATACAGGTATATTGGATAGCCTATTTTAGCGAGTTTCTAATCAGTAACCAAAGAAATTTGACGCTATAAATTAGTTTAGTTTGGAGTTTTTATAAAGTACTGCAATTAATACATACATTTTTTTATCCCCTATCGATATGTTATCAATTGTTCAGAAACATTGTTCTATTCACATATTGATACACAATAACAATCAACTAATAAACACAATTCAATTGGAGGCGTCCATTGTTCCGACAAGTACAATAATACTGACCAATAGGAAAGGTTTATTCGCTTTAGTCCCACCGATCTACGTGTGAACATGCCCTTTTGAACATTTCTATTCAAAAAGTCTTACAACGTGAAGAAATTAGTCATAATTACATTACGAAGTAGTCATTACTCAAATTCAAGCAGTTCATCATTTACTAAGGTCTAACATATTGTAATGTTTTTCTTATTTATTTAAAACGTAAATGGGTGGGATAAATTTTGAACACACGGTATGGCTACTTACTAATTTATTTAAACATTAACTCACTAACACTTAATTTATATATACTTAGCTAATCACTTAAATTTAATTTATATGCACACAAACTTGATTATTAATTTATGTTAGCACTTTACTGTTCGGTGTATTTTTGTTTATTTCTCAAGATCACTTTATCAACTAAGTATCTCGCGCTCGTCGGTCCCTTATATATTAGTGCCTTTTTTTACTAGATCATTCTAGATTGCGGCTTACACAAAAACAATTCGCTCTGGCTTTTTCTAGATAAGACTGGTCACAAAAACAACGTCTAGATAAGATCGTAAACAATTCATCCCTGCGCGTCCGCCATAATTTTAACTTTCATACCTGGCTTAGACAGGGTCGGATTCAGGGACTATACCAGTGTGCTGTTTCGTAACAATATCATTACTTAGTTGATTATCGATTCCAGAGTGTACTCAAGTTCAAGTATACCACATCTTAATTAGTATTCTAGTCCAGTGTGCACTCAAAGCCGAACAAATCGTTCTTAGTCACTATTCAGAGATATACAGTCTCTACTATTGGTCACCTCATCAAGTCGAAACATAACGTTCTTCCGAATAAGTAAGTTCTTGTTTACCTTCCGATCTGAAAACCACCGAAATTCAAACATTCATAAACTTGTAACATTCATTGTAAATTTGTATATAATAAATTATTACTTTCGACATTAATGTTGTCAGATTAAGATTATTAATATAGTTGAATGTCTACGACAGTCGACGAAGTTCAATTAAATTATAATCAAAAACAGCGCGTGTAACTTTATTTTTAAATTTTCCGCGTAATCATAAGTTATAAATTTCCCCGCAACCATAAGTGTTTTTCTAAATATCTCGCGCCAATCAATTTTCAAATGTCCCGCGTATAGTGTGGGTTACCTTGGATTTGACCCTTTGTACAATTAAAAGATTGGCGCTGGCCTTAGAATATGTTGTCAAATTTTTGTACAGAATGGCAGATCTATCCCTGCATATAATCGTTGATTGCCTGTTACTGTTTCCAATCCAGAAGCACATGCTTGATAAGGCATTGTGAAAATTAAGTATATTGTACTATTGCAGATGTACAGGGGAGTTTTGAAAAATAAAACGAAAATATATCATAATATGTGATGTAATAGTTTTCTATTCAATTATTTCAATGTTTTGTCATAATATTCAAGATTTGCAAATGCTTTCGTCTGAGGAACAGCTTGATGTTAGTTTGTCAAAATAAAAACCTTCTGAACAAGCGCCTAGTGACATTACTTGACCGTTATTGCACATAATGTACTTGGAGCATGAGCTTGGATCTCTGGTAATGAATTTTTCAGTACTTCTTGCCTCACAAATATCCTTAGCTATTTCGAGGGGATCCTAGAAACAAACGATAAAGTCAAAGTAATTTGAATTTTGAGTTAACAAATGCAACTCTCAATATTAGTTTGTAATTAGAATAATAATTAAAAATGTGGCACATTAATAATTATGTCCATATCTGTAAATTCTCAAGCATCCAAGCCGTACACAATGAATATATTTTCTATTTAAAATTAAGCAACAAAGTCCCTAGGTGGTGTTGACCAAATTGCAAGCTAAAGTTTTTGTAAACAACTGTTTTGACTTTGTGCATCATACCGTGTCATATTGTCATAGACAACTATAAAGGCAATATTGAACATAGTTTTTGATACTTGGAGATAACAAATAGAGGACGAACGCCAAGACCATCCAAAGAGTGGCTGCAGAAAAATAATATCTTGCATAACAGTAAGTGGCCAGATCTGGACATGTTCATACAAGTAGGTGTTTGATAATTTCATTTATGCATGAATTTGAAAGTACGAGAAATGAGTCAAAATCGAAGAACAAAAGGCTTTTAAGAATCGGTTAGAAGGAGAAGAATACTTATGTCTGAAATAAGATACATTCATTAGATTGAGTAAATGAAAAATCTAATATTTATTAATTCAGCATGAATTTCATATTCACCTCAGTATTTTCTTCGCCTTCGGCTTTAGTGGTTGTTTCTGTGGTTTCTTCGGCAGCTTCAGTGGTTGTTTCAGCAGCTTCAGTGACTGTTTCAGCTGCTTCCGTGGTTGTTTCAGCAGCTTCAGTGGTTGTTTCTGCAGCTTCAGTGACTAAATCAGCAGCTTCCGTGGTTGTGTCAGCAGCTTCAGTAGTTTCCTCGTCAGCTTCGGTGGTTGTTCCAGCAGCTTCAGTAGTTTCTTCGGCAGCTTCAGTGGTTGTTTCGGCAGCTTCAGTGGTTTTTTCGGCATCTTCAGTGGTTGTTTCCGCATCTTCAGTGGTTGATTCAGCAGCGTCCGTGGTTGTTTCAGCAGCCTCAGTAGATTCCTCGGCAGCTTCGGTGGTAGTTTCAGCAGCTTTTGTGGTTGTTTCAGCAGCTTCGGTGGTTTCTTCGGCAGCTTCAGTGGTTGTTTCAGCAGCTTCGCTGGTTTCTTCGGCAGCTTCAGAGGTTGTTTCAGCAGCTTCTGTAGTTTCTTCGGCAGCTTCCGTTGTTGTTTCAGCAGCTTCTGTGGTTTCTTCGGCCGCTTCAGTGGTTGTTTCAACAGCTTCGGTGGTTTCTTCTGCAGCTTCAGTGGTTGTTTCAGCGGCTTCCGTGGTTGTTTCGGCAGCTTCTGTGGTTTCTTCGGCAGCTTCCGTGGTTGTTTCAGCAGCTTCAGTTGTTTCTTCGGCAGCTTCCGTGGTTGTTTCAGCAGCATCGGTGATTTCTTCGGCCGCTTCAGTGGTTGTTTCAGCTGTTTCGGTGGTTTCTTCTGCAGCTTCAGTAGTTGTTTCGGCAGCTTCTGTGGTTGTTTCAGCAGCTTCTGTGGTTGGTTTAGCAGCTTCAGTGGTTTCTTCTGCTGCTTCGGCTGTTGTTATATAACGTTGACATAACTCTTCACTATAATGATTACATGTGAGAATAGACTGATCCCAAGCGGTACCAGCACTGCAGCTCATTTCCACTCCTCCAGATGGAGAACATTGGTAAAACTTTGTACAGTCAGATTGGTGGGGATAAAAGGCGCCGAGAGGGCATGGAGAAGCTGTAAATTACAATCATTCATTATTTTTAGAAATTTAAAATATTAATGATTACATCGAAAATACTTCAATAAATAAATTGTTGTATGAACCAATGTACATGTAGTTCATAAATAAGTACATCAAGTTAAGTACATGCACATTAAGTACAAGTAGTACAAACGAATTTGTATGAACCAATAAACATCCAACTAAAATATAGCTCATCCTTTCATAACTCTTTCAGAAGTTCGTACCGAAAACTTGGAAGATTGTAGAGAGACTAAAAATAATGACGGTGGTTCATATAAAATTCTTTCTTTACGCCCTTCGTTAACGAACTAAATGACTCTAAAGTTAAGAATTAAAAATTATTTTTTATTTATAATTATTAAATTGCTGATTGGAAATTAGTAAAATTTTAACCGTTAATAAACACCACAATTGCACACTCCTAGGCGTGATAAACAATAACAACAACAAATAACTTGTGAACTCAGTAAGTTCCATAGTTGATGCGGCAATTTTTTGGTAGATATAACTTTTTCAGTTACAAATGCTACATAGCCTAAGAAGATTAGCCAGAATTACGTCGATCAGTGGAAATAATTACAATAGCTTTGAAATTTGGCACAGCTGGAAAGCCCATCTTAGCTGTGTTCAGAGGATGATTCCATTTTTTCATGCAAGCGGTCACTTTCAGTAGGCACGATGTGCCCATATAGGATATGATTCAGCTCGAAACAACAATGAAACCACAAGAATTTAAGTTATTTACACAGCAAGGATATTTTACAATAAGAACAGGTCTCGTGTTTAGTCAGATATGACGATCGAACAGACCTTGATGCGCAACATGAAGAGCTGTGGTGGAATGACCCGAGAAAGGGGAAACACGGATTCGACATTAGCAAAATGGTTACAAGCGACGGTGGTAAGTAATGCCCTCTACCCTTCGCTTGAAGAATTTAGTGGAGTATCTTTTTCTTCAGGAGATCAACATGTGGATCTGCTATTGCCTTATCGGCGCAGAGGTCAAGAGGATAGAAAGAAACTTTATGATTGGTATATGGATAACTATCAAATTCCAATTACAGAAAATACTATGTCATTAGCAACAGATATTGTTGATATTTCAAAAGGAGATTGTCATTTTGCAGAAGTAGTCGGTACATTGGGAAAAAACTTCATAGATGTAAAACTACAACGTGAAGACTAAGTTCTGTCATTAGGAGCTATACACAGTGCTATCAAAACCAACGAAGAGTCTGTAGTCATCGATTCATTGCTTCTGTTCCACAGGATTTCAATTGCCAAGAAGAATGATGAACATTTGGCATCACATTTGGAATATGAATTAGCTCCCTATTCATAGGCTCTATTCAACGAAAGCTCAATGAGAAAAACTAAAAAAGCAGCTTTATATAACGTTTTATCCAAAACTGACAATAATATTAATTTGAAAACTATTATCACGGATATTCATTGCGGATCTCTTCTGCACCGTACCAAGTGGCAATCGGACTCCACTTATTCAGATATATATGATCAGTACATTAACTATATAAAATCTTATTACGGACCATAATCTATCGTCGTGTTTGAATGGCTACGATAATGTAAGTAATAGTACGAAAACATATGAACAAAGAAGAAGGGCGACGGCAAGCTCATTTGTTGATATAAACTTTGGTATGACTATGAAAATTACTATTAAACAAGAGCATTTTCTGTCAAATACGAAAAATAAGTGCCAACTTATTCAACTTCTGTCAGAAAAAATGCATGCTGTAAAAATTGAAACACGAATAGCTGAAAGTGATGCTGACTGTACAATTATACGCACTGCAATTGATAAAGCTGCAGACGGTTTTCTGATTGCTGTTGCTGGTGAAGATGTAGATCTTGTATTACTTCTTATGCCTCTGACTCCACCAACACAGGAAATATTTTTTGTTAAGACAGGAAGGAGGAAAGTAGAAACAAGTATATTTTCGTCCAAAGAACTTCCAAAATATTCATTTCGTTGTTCCATTCTCTTTCTCCATAGTTTCAGTGGTTGTCATACAACCTCAGCCATTCTTAGGAAGGGTAAAGCATAGTTTATCATGCTATTTGAAAATAAACCATTAATGAAATATACGACAGCGATCGTTTATGACCCAATATCAACTGTCGAAGAATCGGGAGAGAAGATGTTTTTTGCAGTTTACAGTGCGCCTTATACTCAGATGGTTCCAAGCCCAAACCTGATCTATCCTCCCTTCCTTTTACCAATGAGTCTGCGAAAGATAACGCCTTCAGAGTATACCATCAAGTACAAGAGTGACATGGGAACCAACTGCCACCTGAAATGTGGGGTTGGAAGCGAGATAACCTTGAGTCAATTACAACCGTAAACCCTTCTGCTTCTGACACTTTGTTGAATTTTATTTTCTGCCGATGCAAGATTAATTGGTTTGGAAAATGTAGTTGCCGAAATGCAGGCGTTAACTGCAGTCTTCTCTGTAACGGCTGCTTAGGAGCATGTACAAATGGAGTCCCCATAGAAGTTGATGAAAGTGGTGAGAATGATGAAAGACAATTTGACTAACAACATTACTTCGCATACCAATGTAAGATTTTATTTTGCTCCTTTTTAATAACAGTTAAATACCCTGTAACTTCTAAAATATTGATCCTACAGTAAAAATAAACGGTTTTAACGGTTAAAACTAACTTTTCTGCATCCGTGAGATGCCTTGAACAATATTTTATCATAGAATTGTCACTTGTCTACGCTACGGGGGATGTATCGTGCTAACAAACCGAAATTTCTCCAAAAATAACAAAAAATGTAGTATATCTGGATTTATAGGACACGCTGTACTCGCTCTAGTCAACTGAAAAACGATAGAGTACATATGTGAGACACCTTGAACAATATTCAATCATAAAATTGGTAACTTGTATTCACTCTGGAGGCTGTATCGTGCTAACAAACTGAAAATTCTCCCAAAGTGACAAAAATTTCGTACTTCAAGTACCATAGCATCCGTTTTACTGGCTTTAGTGACCTGAATATCGATAGGGTTTATCTTTAACATGCCCTGAATAATATCCAATCATAAAATTGGTCACTTTTATATATTCCGGAGGCTGTAACGTGCTAACAAACTGAAATTTCACCTAAAATTACAAAAATGATGTACTTAAAGTACTATAGCACATGTTGTACTGGCTCTGGTGAACTGAAAATCAATAGGGTTCATCTGTGAGATATCCCGAATAATATTAAATCATAAAATTGGTAACTTGTTGCACTCCGGAGGCTGTATCGTGCTAACAAACTGAAATTTCTCTAAAAATTACAAAAATGTCGTACTTCAAGTACCATAGCACCCATTGTACTGCCTCTGGCGAGCTCAAAATCGATAGGGTTCATGTGTGAGATGTCCTGAACAATATTCAATCATAAAATTGGCGACTTTTTGCACTCCGGAGGCTATATCGTGCTAACAAGACATGTAACGAAAAGTGTTTTTGACAAAGTTGTAATAAAACCATGCTTTCTGACCGCGGTTTTCGACCAAACCAGAATTTATTGCTATTTTTCGATAGTGTACCGCTTAGGACTTATTGACAAAAAATCAAAGAAAGTTCTAAAATTTCGGCTACGAGATTTGGCAATGTTGTAGTATTTTCTTTTCTTTCCATTTTATTAGTGTTTTTAAATGAAACTCACGGTCTCTAGTTAATTCCACAATATAATAAAAGTTATTGAAAATTTTTTTTTTTTAGAATTTTCAATATTTTTTATTATATTGTGGAATTAACTAGAGACCGTGAGTTTCATTTAAAAACACTAATATGAGCATATTCCACGAAGTAAGGGTCGAGACAGTCAATTCCATTTTATTATATAGAATTATTATTGCATTGCGACAGGAGGGCGTTCAAAAGTGGGTATGCCGTTTACATAATGGAAACGATGAAAGTCGATAAAATTCCAAAACATGAACATTTTTCAGTTATATGGCGTTTGGTCAGATAATTCTTCCACTCTGATACATTGAAAAATTATCAATAACAATAGTATAGATTTTCATGAATCAAACATATTTTGTAAAATTACAAGCCCTTTTCGATGGGAGTCACACAACTTATCCCAACCTTCAATTGCAATTACTAGGTGATAGGTTCTGACGAGTAAAATTAGGAGTATTTCGAATTTAATATGGTAAGTTATTCTGTAGTGAAGTTACCGAGAATCTGTTGAAAACTGTTCATTATTACGTGATTTGGTGAGATGGGCGTCGTTAGCAGAGAACTCAAAAAATTACAGGGAAAAAAATTGTAATAACGAAGCTCTATTAAAAAAGAACATATTAAGGGGCAATAACTAAAAAGCATAAAATAAATAATATGAAACATTTTAAAGGATAAGCTTTCATTTGATCTGTACTAAAACGAATATGATAAGTTCAAGTCATCGCTTATAATGACGTACTTATTTTTTGTTGGATTGTTTGGTTTCAAATATCTTGTCGTGCGAATTGGGAAAAAATAAATATCTCAACTATCTCTCCTATATCCTCTCCTATCCTATCCTATCCTATTTCAACTATCTCTCCTATAACGACATAAAAGATCTACTCTTGCAAATACCACATCCACGCATAATTATGGGCGATTTTAATGGCCATAACATAATATGAAGTTCGCTACATACAGACACAAGAGGCAAAATTGTGGAAAAAGTAATCTCGGATCTTCAACTGAATTTTCTCAATGATGGAACCCCAACTAGATTCAACATCAATACCGGGGACTCAACTGCAATCGATGTAACCCTTTGCGATCCTTCGGTAACACCTCGCCTATCCTGGGAAGTTCTGAACTTTACCTATGGTAGTGACTACCACCCTATAATAATAAATCGTTGTACTCATCAATATCCGGATCTTTTTCTGCCAAAATGGAAAATCGACTCTGCTAACTGGTCCGATTTTGCTGAGCATATTCAAGTCGCTATCTTAAACTATAAACCATCTGAAAACATCGATGAATCATTATCAAATTTCAACAATATAATTCTGAGCAGTGCTGAACTATTTATAGGCAAAACAAAAAGGACAAAACTGAATCACGTTCCTGTACCTTGGTGGAATCCAGAATGTGAAGCAGCAATTCGTGCAAGCAAAGCAGCTTTGAATAAATTTTAAAGACACAAGACAGTTGAAAACAAGATAGATTTCAAGAAACATAAAGCCAAGGCTCACCTCACAACGAAACTCGCAAAGAAAAACTCCTGACTTCAATATATCTCAAAAATAAATTGTTCTACTCCTATCAGTGAAGTGTGGACAAGAGTAAGGAAAATTTCGGGCCTCAATTATAAGCCAATAATAACTAGTCTAAAATTCAACAAGACAGTCACAACCTCTGCAAGTGAAATGGCTAACATATTAGACAGTATTTACAAGCAAATGTCCTCGAACGAAAACTACAACATCACTTTTCTCGATAATAAATTAGCTGCAGAAAACTCGAATCTGTCACTGGATGGAAATGAACATACTGCTTTAAACATGAGCTTCACAAAGGCTGAATTGGATAACGCCCTCAATAATTTAAAAAATTCCAGTCCAGAACCAGATGATATCCCAGTCGTATTTTTAAAACATCTTCCCGATATAGCAAAAACAACGCTCCTGAAACTGATTAACTGCATTTGGAAACAACACCAGTTTCCATCAATCTGGTCCAAATCCATCGTCCTTCCGCTCCTTAAACACCAAAAATCTCGCACTGAACCTTCATCTTAACGACCTATAAGTTTAACATGCTCAACCAGCAAACTGATGGAGAAAATGGTCAATGGTAGACTTACGTGGACTTTAGAAAAGGCAAACCATTTAATATCCGAGCAAAATGGTTTCAGACAAAATCGTTCAGGGATTGACAACATCCTGGATTTAGAAAGTGACATTCATGAAGCTCTATCGACAAAGCAAACCTGTATTGCTATATTCTTCGAACTTAAAAAAGCTTTCAATACTTGCTGGAATCTTAATATTCTAAAGCAACTGCACACGTGGAACATTCGGGGAAGTTGTTTGAAATTCATCAGTAATTTTATGAAGAACCGATCTTTTCGTGTAAGAGTCCATAGTTCTTACTCTGCAGATCAGATAGAAGATAATGGGACACCACATGGATCCATTCTCAGCCCCACATTATTCCTAGTGGCCATAAACAATATCATCAAGGGCTTGTCGGAACCCTTGAAAGCACGCGTGTATGCAGATGATCTTGTTGTATATATTAAATGAAAAAATACTTCCCTCATGACGAATATTTTGCAAAAATTTTTAACGCAACTCGAACAATGGTTCTTGAATACAGGTTTTGAATTCTCCTCATCAAAAACAACCGCCATGTTCTTTTCAAAAAAAATATCTAGATGTTTATCCAACATTACAATTATATGGTAAAAAATTATCGTTCAGATCGTCGGTAAAATTTATGGGAATGTGGTTCGATGAAAAGCTTAATTAATGTTAATATTGTAAATAATAACTAAAGTTATTGTAAAATTCTATCATTATTTTAAAAGTATTTGATTGTTACTAATTGAAAAATAAATAATAATTTGGAGTTTTGCTTCATTTTTTCAAAGATTGAAATACAAAAGTCTCATTAGTTTACATGCAGTGTGCGAAATACTTCGCACTCTATCTAAGTATCTACGTGTTTGTCTCAATGAGGACATTGAAAGTAAATCATTGGAAAATAACATACTGTTTGGTTTATGGGAGACGTCGAAATGTCGGAAGGATGAAAAGACGCAGGAAATAGAGTATTGTCCCAACATTTACATAGTTTAAAATTAACGAGTAAAGAAGAATCACTTACGATATGAATTAGCACTCACAAAAAACGCGAGACATAATACGTTAACAAGCTTCAGCATTTTTAACTTATTTTAGAAGTGTCTCTCTATTGATGTGATGATCTGTTTTAAATGATTTGGAGAAAACTCACTCTTTTATACTTTTTTGATATTTATTGATAGATCATAAATTTTCTATCTTATAAATGATGTATTTATAAGATATGAGGATTAATTGATTATCAGAAAACTATGACACATGTCTAACTAAATATTTTTTAGTGTCTCAAAATTATGAAAATTGGCTTCAATTAGATTAGTAGTTAGTTCATCAATAATAATAAAATTACTGTTTGGAAAAACCCAAAACACAAGCTTTCGTGACTGTGAAATCTGGAAAAGAAAAATAATTTTCAGATGTAAAAGATTTGTTAAAGGACGAGAGAAAGAGTTCAATCTAGATATAATTCAAAAATTATCACCTTTACACGTCATTTTCAAAAATTGTTTGTTTGGAATTGAAATAATATAATATTAAATGCTGATAGGGTGGGGCATTATGACAAAATTGAAGATGGATTGTTTTTACAACGTAAAAACTGTCATTGCAATAAAAAAGAGAAATGTTTACAATGAATTTATGTAACGAGTTCAAGTAAACGTACCGTTTATGTTGCTTTAGTAAAGAACTGCAGACAAAGTTATTACCTGGAGTTTAGGGTGTTTCAAGAAAAGTTTACCAACCTCTGCTACCACACCACTGGCTAATAATCATTTGGCAAAATTCTCGAAGAGACTATAACCGATAGAAAATTTGAAATTCCACATCTCGAGAGAATCTTATGCAATAAAATAAGTATTTTTTTTTCACCTTTCATCAGCTTGTATCTCACAAACAAGGTAAGAGAAAAAATGTATTTAGGTATTTCAAATACTTCTTAACGGTTTACCATTGCACAAATCTACGGTACTTATTTACCGGATACCTTGTATGAGCACGTATTTTTGCTTGTCCCAGGTTGAGAAGAGGCACTGTTGGATTTTCTTGCAAATCTCTCATTTTAATTTTTTCTACTATTAGGTAGGTGAATCTGCGAGGAAGATTTAGAATTAGTTTCTTTTTCGGATTAGTGTTTTTGTTATGTACAGTGACTGTCGGAGTGTCCATCGTTTGTTATCTGTGAGTACTATCTTGGGTAGAAATCTTGGCAATATTTTATTTCCTTTCAAAGTTTTTCTAGTGTAAGTGTTAGTAGAGGGTTTGTATTGTTTTATTTCTGTTTTCTTGATATCTTTATAAATTTTCTTACGATGTTGGTCTATGGTTCTTTTTATATCTATGTTTAAATGACATCTTGCATTTAGATGCCCATTTAATATTTTAATGGGTTTTAGTTTCGTTTGGTAGTGGACAGATTTGTTGTAGCCTAGTGACGCATGTGACATTTGCTCTTTAATGGATAACGTTGTTTTTGTGTTTCGGAGTATTCTTAGGTGCTTGATCAATGTTGAATGGAATATTTCCATCATACCGTTAGACAGAGGACTGGGGTTGTCTAGTGGATGGATATTTTATGGCAATCGACAAATTCCTGTATGATTCCCTTTTTTAAATTATGTTCCGCTATCTGCAACTATCATAAAAGGTAAGTTACAAATATGAGAGAAGCGTTAATTACATTTACTGAGAATAAGGACAAAGAGGTCTTATGGAACTTGAATAAATAAAACTTTAACTTTTCGGAAGATTTGAATTCTTGAAACGAAGGGATTGTGAATAATTTTGAAAAATGGAAGTGACGATGAAAGAATCATATTAAATAAAATTTTGGAAATGTTTGTAGAGCATGTATCGACTGGGAGTTTTAAAGGAGGGTCAGAAATTTCGATGCACGGGAGTTCCTTTTTTGTGAAAAATAATGCAGCTCTATTATGTTTTTTCTTCTGTCATTGGTTCCACGGGAAAAAATTTCGTTTTCATAGTACGGAAAAATGTGTACATCGGTGATTGATATATCTTCTAGTGGTTGTTCTATTTCTTCGTCGTCGTTCTTCAACGGTAAACTTCTCCTGGGATTGTTGAGGTCCTTGATTTAGATTAGACGCTGTCGATATACTCATGTGGGTTGGTCTTTGTTTCCGTTATGTCCCTGGTCGGTGAAACGAGACGTTCTATTGGTTAGATGCCCTAAAGGGTTGTCTTATTTCGGGTCTTGGTTGATTGAACGTGGGCCTTTAGAAGTTTCGAAGCGGTTGTCTCGACGGAAATTGACTGTTTATTTGTCTCGATGGTTGCCATTGGGAATTGGAGAACGTCGATTGTTGGTGGACTATTGTTTGTGGAAAACCTAGAGGTCCTTGAGGACAGGTCAATTATTTCTGGGTCGAGAAGTTGTTTGTGGATCGTCCTGGAGTTGAAGATTGAGGCGAGTTATTACCGGTTTTCAAATATCGGATATTGTTCTCCTCTTGAATATATTGTATTGCAATTGCTAGATTATTCGGCCTCATTGCCCTTCTCGTGAACCTGCTAGAGGTATATCTAATGCCTATTGTCTGAATAATTCCATTTTGCTTCTTTTTATTTCTTGATTTTGGGTATGAACTTCGATGAAATTTGTAATTAACTTTAGAACTTCCAAGTCTCATGAAAGTACAAAGGTGTTTCTTGAGGACCCTGTCGAAGGTTGACTAAATCTCTAGTGAGATCATTTTCGTTCTTTGATCTCCAAAGTTTTGAGCACAGCTTCCCACATTTCAGATTTATAAATAGAAATGACTTGTTTGGCTCTACCAGTAAATTTACTAATAATACCACGGAAAAGGATTTAGTTCTGGATATCCGCTGGATTATTTTGGTTATAATAATGATTTAATAATAAAGTTGAAATCTTGATAAATTCGAATAATACATTTGGATTTCCATCAATGTTAGGGATAATGTATACATTTTTATCGTCGAATTGAGCCATTGTAATATTATCTCTAATTTCTAATGTACTATTAAAGGTCTAAATCGTCAATACTTAGGATGCTAAGATAATTCGTCCATTTTAATTATTCTCTACTTATATTGAAATCTTTTATATTTGTCTCTGATAAACTTTTAGATAGAGGAGTCTTATATAAATAATGTGGCTTACAAGATACAGATGACGCTAAGGTGCATTCCTGGAATCCTTCCTATGCTTCATGATGAATTATCTTGATGGCGACCGCTGAAGCAGGTTCTTTCGACAATAGTAAGTAAACGCTTGATAAAGACGAGGATCATCTTCCACTATTCAACTGACTGCGCCAAATATGAATTGCCATTTCAAAGCTCACTTTTTAAAAACACTTTTATCAATTATAAACTGTCACAATCAAAGCTATACAATAAAGTAGGAAAAAGCAATATAACTGAAATCAGACTAACTACAGTACAACTAGATTATTTAATTTATATAAATAAATATTTATGAGTCGGCATCGAATGTTCCTTGACTTTGCCGATTGTAGCAAAGTATGCGTCTGGGTGTAAAGTGTTCGTATGCAGGAGCTTCAATGTACTGTAACTTGTGGGATGCTTGCTTCTATAATTCTTGTAGCTTTTTCGAGTTGGTATTTTTATCTTAAAAGTGAAATGTAGAATTTTCTCTTCCTCTACTTGTTTGAAATCTAGATGATCTGTTGATTTCGGGCTAGTCTCTGTATTATTTCCTGACATGTGGACTGCCAGCTATCTCTCCATCTCTTTGGTAGTCTTCCTGGTAGACTTGTCCCTGCTTGTTTTCCCTCTAGTACAATGCGTGGTAGTCTATCGTCGGTAATCCTCTTCACGTAGTTATACCATTCTCTTCTTCTCTGCCTTCCTCATCTCACCACATCATGTACGTAATGTACGTCGCTTTGTGCTCTAATGTCTGTGTTCTTTACGTGATCTATTCTTGTTTTTCCGGATATTGTTCTCAGTACTGACATTTCGAAGACACGTAGCATTCTCTTGGTCTTGTTGGTATCCTCTCTCACTTCTATACCATATGTGAGTATTGGCCTGATTTATGTCATATATTTTGATCTTACTCTCCTTTCGCATATAAGGATTAGCCCATACAGTTTCCCTTAGACAACCTGATATTATGGCTGATTTGTTAATTTGGTTCATGAGGTCCTTTATCGAATCGCGTAGGTTATTTTCACTTTCTGCGAATATTGCAGCGTTATCGGCGTATCAGACCATACTGATAGCCCTGTTGTTCATTCTTTATGCCAAGTTTAGGGATGTTACTTCTTCTATGATTTTGTCCAGGAAGTTGAAAAAAATGGACTAAGTCTGCCCCCCTGTCTAATTCCTACTGGAGTGGGGATGCTAGATATAATATTTTCTCCAGGTTTGATTTGCGTTCTGTTAGTGGTGTTAAGATTGTATACCGTTGTTACTCTGTTAGCAGGGACTTCTTCAACCTTTAGGATTTTTATGACGTCTTCCAGGCGGACTCTGTCAAATGCCTTAGTAAGGTCGACGAAGGAAATAAATGCTGGTGTATTGTACTCTATTGCTTTTTCGTTTATTTGTTTCGTAATGATTATAGCATCGGTAGCATGTTTGAATCCTAGTTGTTCCATTCCATTCCATTTCAAACATGTCAGGATCCGGTGAATTTTTTGTTTTTAGACTGGATCTAGACTACATGTCTGCAAATTGTATATTTTTACCAGGTACATAATAGACATTCAAAAAATATTTCATCAATTTAAGTCTATATCTTTGTAATCTGATTGAGCCGAGCGTACTTTCTGAATAGGTTTCTTCATGATTGAAATAATTGGCTTGTGGACTTTCTGTACGTCAACTACCTGTTTGTAAAAAAAATCGTGAAATTTTTGAGTTCCAAAATAGATGGCTAAAAGTTCTTTCTCAGTTTGGCAGTTTTGATAAATCAATATTGATATTGATTTATCGAAACAATTGTCAATTTTTTAGAATTTTCAATAACTTTTATTATGAAATTGACTGTCTCGACCCTTACTTCGTGGAATATGCTCATATTAGTGTTTTTAAATGAAACTCAAGGTCACTAGTTAATTCCACAATATAATACAAGTTATTGAAAATTCTAAAAAATTGACAATTGTTTCGATAAATCAATATCATCGTCAGAATGACAGAAGTTACATTTCATTTTATGCCTACCTGATGTTTAGTAGTTATTTTTGGCTAGACCAAGAAGTAACCTAACTTGTGATTGGCTTAATATATGTTTATAGAAAAAAGAAGAAGATGTGATATCACAAATATTGAAGCTTAGATATTATTAGCCCTATGGTGATATCCTGGATATCATTTTTCCAATTAAGATCAGTATAACTGTGCAATGATATAGAAAACCAGGAAAACTATATCTGCTGATCTTTACAATTATCACTTAAGAAGACAGTTTATTAGTGGAGAATTCCCTAGATTTAACTGTTCATTGACAACTTCATATTGTGGGTTTCTTAAACGTCTTCTAATTTCCAGTTCTTCAAGGAAATCCAGTTCTTGTTTCTTTTCACAAATATGCAGTACTTCTAGTTCTGTGTTAGGTGTCAATGAATGATTGGTGTCAAGTAGATGTTTTGCGTAGTGGGATTTATCTGGTTGTTTTAATCTGTATGCTCGTAAGTGCTCACTGTATCGTATTTCAAAATTCCCAAGGGTCTGACCCAAATAGACAGCATTACATTCTGGACATTTGAGTTTATATATACCTGACTTCTTTAATAGTGGTATTTTTGTTTTTATATTTAACAATTTTGTACTAACGTTACTTTCTGTTTTAAAAGAAATTGTTGCATTCGTTGCTGAAGATATTATCTTTGAAATATTATTAGAAATATTTCCTGCATATGTGATGGTTTTATAAGTTTTAATTTCATCAGCTTGTTTAGGATATATTAGTTGTAATGCCACTTTTTTCTCTTTTTTACTAATTTATCATATCTAATGGGTAACCGTTAGATGTTGCTATTTGCCTAATTGTATTAATCTCTCTATCAAAATTACATTTGTTCATAGGAACTGAAAAAGCTCTATGTATCATTGAATTATATGCTGCTAGTCTGTGTGACACAGGGTGGTTAGAATTGAATGGAATTGTTACATCAGTTTGTGTTGGTTTTCGGTAAATTGAATAATCAAGTACATTATTAACTCTTTGAATTTTTAAATCAAGAAAATTGATTGAGCTATTGTCTTCAATTTCTAATGTAAATTTAATTTTCGGGTGTAAATTATTGATGTGGTTGAGAAATACATCTAATTGTCGTTTTTCGATTATCGATTATCGATTATCGATTTTCGATTTTCGATTTTCGATTATCGATTATCGATTTTCGATTTCCGATTTTCGATTTTCGATTTTCGATTTTCGATTTTCGATTTTCGATTTTCGATTTTCGATTTCCGATTTCCGATTTTCGATTTTCGATTATCGATTATCGATTATCGATTATCGATTATCGATTATCGATTATCGATTATCGATTATCGATTATCGATTATCGATTATCGATTATCGATTATCGATTTTCGATTATCGATTATCGATTTTCGATTTTCGATTTTCGATTTTCGATTTTCGATTTTCGATTTTCGATTTTCGATTTTGGATTTTCGATTTTCTATTTTCTATTTTCTATTTTCTATTTTCGATTTTCGATTTTCGATTTTCGATTTTCGATTTTCGATTTTCGATTTTCGATTTTCGATTTTCGATTTTCGATTTTCGATTTTCGATTTTCGATTTTCGATTTTCGATTTTCGATTTTCGATTTTCGATTTTCGATTTTCGATTTTCGATTTTCGATTTTCGATTTTCGATTTTCGATTTTCGATTTTCGATTTTCGATTTTCGATTTTCGATTTTCGATTTTCGATTTTCGATTTTCGATTTTCGATTTTCGATTTTCGATTTTCGATTTTCGATTTTCGATTTTCGATTTTCGATTTTCGATTTTCGATTTTCGATTTTCGATTTTCGATTTTCGATTTTCGATTTTCGATTTTCGATTTTCGATTTTCGATTTTCGATTTTCGATTTTCGATTTTCGATTTTCGATTTTCGATTTTCGATTTTCGATTTTCGATTTTCGATTTTCGATTTTCGATTTTCGATTTTCGATTTTCGATTTTCGATTTTCGATTTTCGATTTTCGATTTTCGATTTTCGATTTTCGATTTTCGATTTTCGATTTTCGATTTTCGATTTTCGATTTTCGATTTTCGATTTTCGATTTTCGATTTTCGATTTTCGATTTTCGATTTTCGATTTTCGATTTTCGATTTTCGATTTTCGATTTTCGATTATCGATTATCGATTTTCGATTTTCGATTTTCGATTTTCGATTTTCGATTTTCGATTTTCGATTTTCGATTTTCGATTTTCGATTTTCGATTTTCGATTTTCGATTTTCGATTTTCGATTTTCGACTTTCGATTATCGATTATCGATGATCGATAATCAAAAATCGAAAATCGAAAATCGAAAATCGATAATCGAAAATCGATAATCGATAATCGATAATCGATCATCGATAATCGATAATCGATAATCGATAATCGATAATCGATAATCGAAAGTCGAAAATCGAAAATCGAAAATCGAAAATCGAAAATCGAAAATCGAAAATCGAAAATCGAAAATCGAAAATCGAAAATCGAAAATCGAAAATCGAAAATCGAAAATCGAAAATCGAAAATCGAAAATCGAAAATCGAAAATCGAAAATCGAAAATCGAAAATCGAAAATCGAAAATCGAAAATCGAAAATCGAAAATCGAAAATCGAAAATCGAAAATCGAAAATCGAAAATCGAAAATCGAAAATCGAAAATCGAAAATCGAAAATCGAAAATCGAAAATCGAAAATCGAAAATCGAAAATCGAAAATCGAAAATCGAAAATCGAAAATCGAAAATCGAAAATCGAAAATCGAAAATCGAAAATCGAAAATCGAAAATCGAAAATCGAAAATCGAAAATCGAAAATCGAAAATCGAAAATCGAAAATCGAAAATCGAAAATCGAAAATCGAAAATCGAAAATCGAAAATCGAAAATCGAAAATCGAAAATCGAAAAACGAAAATCGAAAATCGAAAATCGAAAATCGAAAATCGAAAATCGAAAATCGAAAATCGAAAATCGAAAATCGAAAATCGAAAATCGAAAATCGAAAATCGAAAATCGATAATCGAAAATCGAAAATCGAAAATCGAAAATCGAAAATCGAAAATCGAAAATCGAAAATCGAAAATCGAAAATCGAAAATCGAAAATCGAAAATCGAAAATCGATAATCGGAAATCGAAAATCGAAAATCGAAAATCGAAAATCGAAAATCGAAAATCGAAAATCGAAAATCGAAAATCGAAAATCGAAAATCGAAAATCGAAAATCGAAAATCGAAAATCGAAAATCGAAAATCGAAAATCGAAAATCGAAAATCGAAAATCGAAAATCGAAAATCGAAAATCGAAAATCGAAAATCGAAAATCGAAAATCGAAAATCGAAAATCGAAAATCGAAAATCGAAAATCGAAAATCGAAAATCGAAAATCGAAAATCGAAAATCGAAAATCGAAAATCGAAAATCGAAAATCGAAAATCGAAAATCGAAAATCGAAAATCGAAAATCGAAAATCGAAAATCGAAAATCGAAAATCGAAAATCGAAAATCGAAAATCGAAAATCGAAAATCGAAAATCGAAAATCGAAAATCGAAAATCGAAAATCGAAAATCGAAAATCGAAAATCGAAAATCGAAAATCGAAAATCGAAAATCGAAAATCGAAAATCGAAAATCGAAAATCGAAAATCGAAAATCGAAAATCGAAAATCGAAAATCGAAAATCGAAAATCGAAAATCGAAAATCGAAAATCGAAAATCGAAAATCAAAAATCGAAAATCGAAAATCGAAAATCGAAAATCGAAAATCGAAAATCGAAAATCGAAAATCGAAAATCGAAAATCGAAAATCGAAAATCGAAAATCGATAATCGGAAATCGAAAATCGATAATCGATAATCGAAAATCGAAAATCGAAAATCGATAATCGGAAATCGAAAATCGAAAATCGATAATCGATTATCGATTATCGATTATCGATAATCGATAATCGATAATCGATAATCGAAAATCGAAAATCGGAAATCGGAAATCGGAAATCGAAAATCGAAAATCGAAAATCGAAAATCGAAAATCGAAAATCGGAAATCGAAAATCGATAATCGATAATCGAAAATCGAAAATCGAAAATCGATAATCGATAATCGAAAAACGACAATTAGATGTATTTCTCAACCACATCAATAATTTACACCCGAAAATTAAATTTACATTAGAAATTGAAGACAATAGCTCAATCAATTTTCTTGATTTAAAAATTCAAAGAGTTAATAATGTACTTGATTATTCAATTTACCGAAAACCAACACAAACTGATGTAACAATTCCATTCAATTCTAACCACCCTGTGTCACACAGACTAGCAGCATATAATTCAATGATACATAGAGCTTTTTCAGTTCCTATGAACAAATGTAATTTTGATAGAGAGATTAATACAATTAGGCAAATAGCAACATCTAACGGTTATCCATTAGATATGATAAATTAGTAAAAAAGAGAAAAAAGTGGCATTACAACTAATATATCCTAAACAAGCTGATGAAATTAAAACTTATAAAACCATCACATATGCAGGAAATATTTCTAATAATATTTCAAAGATAATATCTTCAGCAACGAATGCAACAATTTCTTTTAAAACAGAAAGTAACGTTAGTACAAAATTGTTAAATGTAAAAACAAAAATACCACTATTAAAGAAGTCAGGTATATATAAACTCAAATGTCCAGAATGTAATGCTGTCTATTTGGGTCAGACCCTTGGGAATTTTGAAATACGATACAGTGAGCACTTACGAGCATATAGATTAAAACAACCAGATAAATCCCACTACGCAAAACATCTACTTGACACCAATCATTCATTGACACCTAACACAGAACTAGAAGTACTGCATATTTGTGAAAAGAAACAAGAACTGGATTTCCTTGAAGAACTGGAAATTAGAAGACGTTTAAGAAACCCACAATATGAAGTTGTCAATGAACAGTTAAATCTAGGGAATTCTCCACTAATAAACTGTCTTCTTAAGTGATAATTGTAAAGATCAGCAGATATAGTTTTCCTGGTTTTCTATATCATTGCACAGTTATACTGATCTTAATTGGAAAAATGATATCCAGGATATCACCATAGGGCTAATAATATCTAAGCTTCAATATTTGTGATATCACATCTTCTTCTTTTTTCTATAAACATATATTAAGCCAATCACAAGTTAGGTTACTTCTTGGTCTAGCCAAAAATAACTACTAAACATCAGGTAGGCATAAAATGAAATGTAACTTCTGTCATTCTGACGATGATATTGATTTATCGAAACAATTGTCAATTTTTTAGAATTTTCAATAACTTGTATTATATTGTGGAATTAACTAGTGACCTTGAGTTTCATTTAAAAACACTAATATGAGCATATTCCACGAAGTAAGGGTCGAGACAGTCAATTTCATAATAAAAGTTATTGAAAATTCTAAAAAATTGACAATTGTTTCGATAAATCAATATCAATATTGATTTATCAAAAATGCCAAACTGAGAAAGAACTTTTAGCCATCTATTTTGGAACTCAAAAATTTCACGATTTTTTTTACAAACAGGTAGTTGACGTACAGAAAGTCCACAAGCCAATTATTTCAATCATGAAGAAACCTATTCAGAAAGTACGCTCGGCTCAATCAGATTACAAAGATATAGACTTAAATTGATGAAATATTCTTTGAATGTCTATTATGTACCTGGTAAAAATATACAATTTGCAGACATGTAGTCTAGATCCAGTCTAAAAACAAAAAATTCACCGGATCCTGACATGTTTGAAATGGAATGGAATGGAACAACTAGGATTCAAACATGCTACCGATGCTATAATCATTACGAAACAAATAAACGAAAAAGCAATAGAGTACAATACACCAGCATTTATTTCCTTCGTCGACCTTACTAAGGCATTTGACAGAGTCCGCCTGGAAGACGTCATAAAAATCCTAAAGGTTGAAGAAGTCCCTGCTAACAGAGTAACAACGGTATACAATCTTAACACCACTAACAGAACGCAAATCAAACCTGGAGAAAATATTATATCTAGCATCCCCACTCCAGTAGGAATTAGACAGGGGGGCAGACTTAGTCCATTTTTTTCAACTTCCTGGACAAAATCATAGAAGAAGTAACATCCCTAAACTTGGCATAAAGAATGAACAACAGGGCTATCAGTATGGTCTGATACGCCGATAACGCTGCAATATTCGCAGAAAGTGAAAATAACCTACGCGATTCGATAAAGGACCTCATGAACCAAATTAACAAATCAGCCATAATATCAGGTTGTCTAAGGGAAACTGTATGGGCTAATCCTTATATGCGAAAGGAGAGTAAGATCAAAATATATGACATAAATCAGGCCAATACTCACATATGGTATAGAAGTGAGAGAGGATACCAACAAGACCAAGAGGATGCTACGTGTCTTCGAAATGTCAGTACTGAGAACAATATCCGGAAAAACAAGAATAGATCACGTAAAGAACACAGACATTAGAGCACAAAGCGACGTACATTACGTACATGATGTGGTGAGATGAGGAAGGCAGAGAAGAAGAGAATGGTATAACTACGTGAAGAGGATTACCGACGATAGACTACCACGCATTGTACTAGAGGGAAAACAAGCAGGGACAAGTCTACCAGGAAGACTACCAAAGAGATGGAGAGATAGCTGGCAGTCCACATGTCAGGAAATAATACAGAGACTAGCCCGAAATCAACAGATCATCTAGATTTCAAACAAGTAGAGGAAGAGAAAATTCTACATTTCACTTTTAAGATAAAAATACCAACTCGAAAAAGCTACAAGAATTATAGAAGCAAGCATCCCACAAGTTACAGTACATTGAAGCTCCTGCATACGAACACTTTACACCCAGACGCATACTTTGCTACAATCGGCAAAGTCAAGGAACATTCGATGCCGACTCATAAATATTTATTTATATAAATTAAATAATCTAGTTGTACTGTAGTTAGTCTGATTTCAGTTATATTGCTTTTTCCTACTTTATTGTATAGCTTTGATTGTGACAGTTTATAATTGATAAAAGTGTTTTTAAAAAGTGAGCTTTGAAATGGCAATTCATATTTGGCGCAGTCAGTTGAATAGTGGAAGATGATCCTCGTCTTTATCAAGCGTTTACTTACTATTGTCGAAAGAACCTGCTTCAGCGGTCGCCATCAAGATAATTCATCATGAAGCATAGGAAGGATTCCAGGAATGCACCTTAGCGTCATCTGTATCTTGTAAGCCACATTATTTATATAAGACTCCTCTATCTAAAAGTTTATCAGAGACAAATATAAAAGATTTCAATATAAGTAGAGAATAATTAAAATGGACGAATTATCTTAGCATCCTAAGTATTGACGATTTAGACCTTTAATAGTACATTAGAAATTAGAGATAATATTACAATGGCTCAATTCGACGATAAAAATGTATACATTATCCCTAACATTGATGGAAATCCAAATGTATTATTCGAATTTATCAAGATTTCAACTTTATTATTAAATCATTATTATAACCAAAATAATCCAGCGGATATCCAGAACTAAATCCTTTTCCGTGGTATTATTAGTAAATTTACTGGTAGAGCCAAACAAGTCATTTCTATTTATAAATCTGAAATGTGGGAAGCTGTGCTCAAAACTTTGGAGATCAAAGAACGAAAATGATCTCACTAGAGATTTAGTCAACCTTCGACAGGGTCCTCAAGAAACACCTTTGTACTTTCATGAGACTTGGAAGTTCTAAAGTTAATTACAAATTTCATCGAAGTTCATACCCAAAATCAAGAAATAAAAAGAAGCAAAATGGAATTATTCAGACAATAGGCATTAGATATACCTCTAGCAGGTTCACGAGAAGGGCAATGAGGCCGAATAATCTAGCAATTGCAATACAATATATTCAAGAGGAGAACAATATCCGATATTTGAAAACCGGTAATAACTCGCCTCAATCTTCAACTCCAGGACGATCCACAAACAACTTTTCGACCCAGAAATAATTGACCTGTCCTCAAGGACCTCTAGGTTTTCCACAAACAATAGTCCACCAACAATCGACGTTCTCCAATTCCCAATGGCAACCATCGAGACAAATAAACAGTCAATTTCCGTCGAGACAACCGCTTCGAAACTTCTAAAGGCCCACGTTCAATCAACCAAGACCCGAAATAAGACAACCCTTTAGGGCATCTAACCAATAGAACGTCTCGTTTCACCGACCAGGGACATAACGGAAACAAAGACCAACCCACATGAGTATATCGACAGCGTCTAATCTAAATCAAGGACCTCAACAATCCCAGGAGAAGTTTACCGTTGAAGAACGACGACGAAGAAATAGAACAACCACTAGAAGATATATCAATCACCGATGTACACATTTTTCCGTACTATGAAAACGAAATTTTTTCCCGTGGAACCAATGACAGAAGAAAAAACATAATAGAGCTGCATTATTTTTCACAAAAAAGGAACTCCCGTGCATCGAAATTTCTGACCCTCCTTTAAAACTCCCAGTCGATACATGCTCTACAAACATTTCCAAAATTTTATTTAATATGATTCTTTCATCGTCACTTCCATTTTTCAAAATTATTCACAATCCCTTCGTTTCAAGAATTCAAATCTTCCGAAAAGTTAAAGTTTTATTTATTCAAGTTCCATAAGACCTCTTTGTCCTTATTCTCAGTAAATGTAATTAACGCTTATCTCATATTTGTAACTTACCTTTTATGATAGTTGCAGATAGCGGAACATAATTTAAAAAAGGGAATCATACAGGAATTTGTCGATTGCCATAAAATATCCATCCACTAGACAACCCCAGTCCTCTGTCTAACGGTATGATGGAAATATTCCATTCAACATTGATCAAGCACCTAAGAATACTCCGAAACACAAAAACAACGTTATCCATTAAAGAGCAAATGTCACATGCGTCACTAGGCTACAACAAATCTGTCCACTACCAAACGAAACTAAAACCCATTAAAATATTAAATGGGCATCGATTATCGATTATCGACTATCGATTATCGATTATCGATGATCGATTATCGATTATCGATTTTCGATTATCGATTTTCGATTTTCGATTTTTGATTTTCGATTATCGATAATCGATTATATTTTCGATTTTCGATTTTCGATTTTCGATTTTCGATTTTCGATTTTCGATTTTCGATTTTCGATTTTCGATTTTCGATTTTCGATTTTCGATTTTCGATTTTCGATTTTCGATTTTCGATTTTCGATTTTCGATTTTCGATTTTCGATTTTCGATTTTCGATTTTCGATTTTCGATTTTCGATTTTCGATTTTCGATTTTCGATTTTCGATTTTCGATTTTCGATTTTCGATTTTCGATTTTCGATTTTCGATTTTCGATTTTCGATTTTCGATTTTCGATTTTCGATTTTCGATTTTCGATTTTCGATTTTCGATTTTCGATTTTCGATTTTCGATTTTCGATTTTCGATTTTCGATTTTCGATTTTCGATTTTCGATTTTCGATTTTCGATTTTCGATTTTCGATTTTCGATTTTCGATTTTCGATTTTCGATTTTCGATTTTCGATTTTCGATTTTCGATTTTCGATTTTCGATTTTCGATTTTCGATTTTCGATTTGAATTATCGTTATCAGAGATATATGTACTTATATTAATCTAATTAT
The DNA here is from genome assembly GCA_963921935.1 of Galeruca laticollis. Lineage (NCBI taxonomy): Eukaryota > Metazoa > Arthropoda > Insecta > Coleoptera > Chrysomelidae > Galeruca > Galeruca laticollis. Next base: position 83,978,762 of record OY998176.1, on the reverse strand, counting down.
GATATTTCCTATATTTTTATTTTATTAAAACAAAATTTAAATGATGATATTAATTTATCGAAACAATTGTCAATTTTTTAGAATTTTCAATAACTTTTATTATACTGTGGAATTAACTAGAGAGCGTGAGTTTCATATAAAAACACCAAAATTTAAATATTTTTAAAGTTGAAATAATTAAGGGACAGCGACGAAATCCTGTTAATTCATTTGTTCCACAGTTATATCTAATAAGTACTTACTTGTCATTTTTTCAAACATTAATTATCGTTATTTCTTTATTTCACTATAAAAGTAATTGTAAATTCATGTGCAATTTCTATAGAAATAATATTGAAACATATACTGTCACAAATAAAACGTAAGATTAGTCAAGCAACATTTAATAAAATGGGTGGTCGTTGGAAAAATATTGTACATTACTTGCGCGAAAGTGACTTTTCACTCGTAACGTAATATTATACTATTGTGACTGAATCTTGCTTATTATTATTTAATTCCCCTATTATCTTCTGGGGTCTTAGATACCAATATTTGGATGACTCATATTTTTTTTGCTATAAAAATATTTGGATGTTTGAGACTATTTTGAAATTTATTTTAATTCAAATAGAATAATGAATGCCATTTCGAAAAAATAGCGTGCGATTTTCCTGTAACTCAAATAATATTAGTCCCTCGACGACCAATTTAGCTCATAATTTCCTACCAACAAGAAATTTAATAAGTCAATTCAGTAATGTCGGTCGGAAGAGGAAAAGCTCCCATCTAACATCCACCCCTTTTCCTTGGCAAGCAGAGAGATTTCGTCTTCTCATAATCTAATATGTCCCTTACCCCTCATGTAAGCACATAAATAACGTTGTCTAAACGTTATTTTTGGTAGAGCTAACGACATTCCTTTCATTGCTTCGTTATCAAATACCAAAAGACGAATTTGAGGACAGGGATATCATACTTCTAAAAGGGATGTTGTTAATGACTCGTGTAGACGTTTTGGTTTCTTTTTCAAGATTCTAAAAGTTTTTTCATCTTAAAATTTTCACGTGTTTGAATTAAGATTTGTGGATTCAAATATAAATAGGACCAAACTTAGTTTTCATAAAATTCAAGTTTCAAAAACACTGCGGACAACAAAATGGCAGTGTCAGATGACGAATGATATTTATGTAGGTAACAATATTCAATTGATTTTAATTGTTTTATTTTCTAAAGTTTTAAAAGAGGAAAACCATTTTGTGTCAATTTATATAAAAACGAATGATTCGGTCTTTTCAATTTCTGCTACTGTCCCAACCCTTGACAGAATTCTAAGAATGGTGAAGGAGGACGAGAATTTGCCTGACATAGGGCGAATATCTTTGTGGAAAATATTACACAAATTAAATTTTACTTGGGAGAAGCAAAGTCGCAAATCAGTGCTAATCGACAACGAAGAAATAATATGTTGGAGACGCCAGTATTTACGAGATATCCGAAAATACAGACAGGAGGGAAGACAAATCTATTATCTAGATGAGACATGGCTCAATGAAGGACATTCGGTGAAAAAAATAAGACAGGACAAAAATATTCAAACCAGTCGTCAAGCTTTCATAGAAGGTTTATCTACTGGACTGAAAACTCCTATCGGTGAAGGTCGCCAACTGATAATAACGCATGTTGGATGCAATCAAGGATTCGTTGAAGGTAGTTTACTGGAGTTTCAGTCAACACCAACCGAAGACTATCATGAAGAAATGACTGCAGATGTATTTTACACAAATGGTCGAATTAATTCCAAATAATGCTGTAATCGTTATGGACAATGGCACTTATCATTCGCGATTAACAGAAAATCTTCCATCTACCTCTTAGAGAAAAGCTGATATTAGAAACTGGTTAATCGTAAAAGATATACCATTTGAAGATGATATGTTGAAAAAAGAACTTTTAAAGGTTGCTTCAGATCAAAAGCTACAATTTAGAAAGTTTGTTATTGATGAAATAGCCAAGAATCGTGGGATAGCAGTGCTTCGTTTGCCGCCATACCATTGTGAATTAAATGCGATAGAGTTAATATGGCCCAAATGAAAGGTTATGTAGCTAAACATAATAAAACGAAAATGAAAGATGTTCGTGAACTCATGAAGTACTCATGGACAACAATAACTGAAGAGAACTGGAGAGATGCTGTGAATCATGTGATTAAAGAGGAAAATAAAATGTGGGTTTTAGATAACCTAATAGAACAAACTATAGAACCGATAGTGATCTCTCTCGACGAGTCTTGGGATGATTCTTGTATGGCCAGCGAAGAGGATTATACTATAGATTGAATTTTATATTTCCTATAAATGGTATGTTTACTTTACTTCATCATCATCATCACCCAGCCTCTTCAGTCCACTGCTGGACATAAGCCTCCCTTGATTGCTTCCATATCTTCCTATACTGTGCTGCTTGTATCCAGTTTTTATGGATATGTCTTAAGTCGTCATGCCAACGTGTTAGCGGTCTTCCCCTATTTCGAAATGCTTCATGTCTCGGTCTCCACTCCATAATCTTTTTAGTCCATCTATTGTCTGTTAATCTAGCTATATGACCCGCCCAGTTCCATTTTATGGTTGCGATTCTCTCTATAGCATCAACTAGTCTCGTTCATCTTCGAATTTCTGCGTTCGGTATTCTGTCTCTTAGGGATAAACCCAGCATTTGTCTTTCCATGGCACGTTGAGCTACTCTTGTTTTAGTTGCTTGTTTTTTGGTTAGAGTTAGGGTCTCTGCACCGTATGTTAACACAGGTAAAACACACTGGTCGAAAACTTTTCTTTTTAGACATATGGGCAGTGAGGATTTTAGGATATGTCTTAGCTTTCCGAAAGCAGACCATGCTAATCCTATTCTTCTTCCCAGTTCCCAGTTCTCTTACCTGATTATTTCTGGTTATGCTTACCTCGTGACCTAAGTACTTTGAAATATTCTGTAACAGTCTCAACATGGTTTCCGCCTTGTGGATATCATCCGCTATCAAGACTATATCATCTGCGAATCTTAAGTGACATAGGTTTTCGCCGTCTATGTTTATTTCTAACTCATCCCAATCTATTTGTTTACACATGTATTGCAGTAGTGTGGTGAATAATTTTGGTGAGATTGTGTCGCCTTGTCGAACACCTCTCTTTCTTTTAAACTTTTTGGTATGTTCATGAAGACTTACGCAGGGAGTAGCTTTTTCATATATGTGTTCTATCATGTCTGTGTATCGGTGATCTATTCGACAATCAGCTAATGCTCGAAGCATTTCTTTTTGATTTATGTTATCAAACGCCTTTTCGTAATCAACAAATATTAGAACCAGTGGCTTATTGTATTCTATTGATTTTTCGATTAGGATTTTCAGAACTTGAAGATGGTCGTTGGTTCCGAACCCTGACCGGAATCCAGCTTGCTCTCGTGGTTGGTATAAATCCAATTTATTTTTTAATCTGTTCGTAATGATTTTTGTAAACAATTTGTAAATGTGTGATAACAGACTAATAGGTCTATAATTTCCAAGGTGGGTAGTGTTTCTTTTTTTGTGAAGAAGAGTGATAATTGCATTATTCCATTGTGTTGGAGTAGATTTCTTCTTAAGACACTCGTTGTAGAGCGACTTCAATGCTGTTAATAACTTTATTCCTCCTAGTTTAATTGCATCTACGACTATTCCATCTTCTCCCGGGGACTTTCCATTTTTCATCTCACTTAAAGCCTTCCTTATTTCGTTTATGGTAATTTTGGGCATAAGTTCCGATCCTTGATTTTGGACTTTTGGGCGTTCTGAGTAAAGCTCTTTTGTTATCTTTAAGATTTCTTCTCTATTTGTGGAAATTTCTCCATGCCTATTTGTTAGTCTGCATATATTCTTCTTTTCCTCAGAGAATTTCTTCCTCAGTACTTTTGAACTTTTATTGTGTTCAATGACCATCTTTATATTTTCTGTGTTATATTTTCGTATGTCTGATCTTATTGATTTCGTTATCTCTTTATTTAGCCCCTTCAACTTTTCTTTGTTTCTTCCGTATTTATCTCTTAGATCTGCTCTTTTCTTCATGAGGTCTAGCGTGTGTGTACCTAACTTCTGTTCTTTTTTAATTATTCTACAATGTTTTCTCTGTGCTTTTTTAATTGTGTTTATTATCGCTGTATTTAATTTTTCTATATCTACGGTTTCACCTTCAGTGTATTCGCTTCTATCGAGACCATCTTCAATATCATCTTTAAACGCTGTTGTGTCTTAAGGAGGTATCCAATTATTATTTTTGGAATCATTTTGAAGCTTTCTCGTTTAATTTTTGGTATTAATACAGACTTTCGCTTGTACCATTCGATGGTCACTACCGATGGAGAACCTATTTAACACTGTCTTGTATAATTTCTTTCTTTGTTGTTATTATAAAATCTATTTCGTTTTTTGTGTGTCCATCGGGACTCATCCATGTCCATTTCTTTTGAGATTTTTTATTATAGAAGGTGTTCATAACGTATAAATTATTTTGATGTAAATAGTTTACGAGGGTCTCTCCTCTTTAGTTCCTCTGTCCGTAACCAAAATCTCCTAATGCATTTTCAGACTCATCCTGTTTCTGTCCCACTTTATACTGTATAATGAGTTTTTCGTTCTTGGAGGGCTTCTTCTACGTCGTCGTAGAAGATTTCTAGTTCTTCATCTCCTGAACTCGATGTAGGTGCGTATGCTTGGATGACTTTCATACTGTATCTCGAGTTTAGTTTTATTATGACGTATATGATTCTGGGCAGAAACTTTTTATCTCTATTATATTTGGTATTAGTCTCCTGTGCACGAAAAAGCCTACGCCTCCTTCTGACGTATCTTCGTTTCCTCTGTGGTGGAACAGATTACCATATTTTAATGTCAGTTGGTGTTCTCCTCTTTGTCGTACTTCGCTTATGCCCAAAATGTCCCACTTTATATTTTTTAGTTCTTCTTCCATTTCGACCAGTTTCTCTTCTGACAGCAGCGTTCTCACGTTATAGGATGATATGTACAATTTAGTATTTGATAGCCTCCCCCAGAATTCGTGAGGCTGACCTTACAGGTACGGGATTTGGAATCTATGTTCCTACCCGTCTGAGGTATTTTTTCGTTTGTTTTAAAAATCGTCATATTCATACTTGGGGTATTTGGCCGTGACTCTCCTCGCTGGCCAAACGTGTTAGAGAGTGGTCTGGAGTGTTATATATCCTTAACACTTAATGATACGGTTATGCCGCCGTTACTCGGCCGCCAGAGCCTCGTTTGTTATCTAGCAGGGTGCACCGGATGGCTTAGCCACCGCTCGAGCAGGTGAGGTTGGCAGTTGGGCTGGTATAACCTCTTACCTTCGCCTCTTACACCCCTTACTTTACTTAATATACATTAATTCATTGTCAATAAATTTGAACTATGAGGATTAAACTATATTTTCTTTAATTAATTTAATAAAAATGAAAATGTAACTTGTTATTAGGCCTAAACGAATGAATTTTATTTCGACTGTAATGTTGACCGAATCTAATTAAATAAGCAAAATGAACTAATATCGTAATCTCCGCCACTGCCGCACTGTTTATCCTTTTGCTGGCATTGTTCAGTTTTATTACCATATTGTATTTTGAGCTGAAACAGGGATGTACAAATAACCAATACAGACACCTACTTGTTTTGCATTAGAATTTTAGTATTTACTTGTAAAATTCTTAGGACCACTCTGTAAGAGATAATTTCTATTTGAATATTTAATGAGGCTACTGTGCTGTCAGAAATTAAGAAATAGACCATAATATGATGATCGATTCTAATAGACCCCATGAAGTCCCCTCCCTCCAAGTCAACTTCGCCTACGTCTGATTCCTCGTCAGAATCATAGTCAGCGGAGTTATATTTATTCTATAAATCTAGTATTTTATCATGTTGAAGAGATCTGACCTGATTAAATTTCCTTTAGACGGAAGCCGGGCACTTGTCCCGTGAATGAGACTGTAGACCACAAAATCCGCATTTGGATAACTTTTTGTCTGTTTTTATTCGCATACTAGAGCCTGTAGCACTATTTTTATCCATAGCTTGTGCGCGACCAACTTACCTGTGGTTACTCTTTATTTTGCGAAGCCTGTAATTCCGCTTGTTTGGTTTCTAGAGTAAACTGTTGCAACGTAAGTTTTTCTCTAAGCTGAAGTCTTTAAGACGTTTTTGTATCTACCATAACCACTACTATCCTTTCTCGGATTAATTCCACTTTGAGTTGCCCATAATCACAATGCTCCGCTAATGTATGAAGACTAGTTATGAAGGAGTTAATAGTCTCACCTGGTTGTTGAATCCTTGAATTAAATTTAAATCTTTCAAAAATTATATTCCTACGTGACATGAAGAAGTTTTCAAACATCTGAATGGTTTCTTGATATAGTATTGGTTCGTTTGGGAACTGCAGAACAATTTCTTCAGATTCATAATATACATTAGTACGTCAATTGTTTCCTTATCTGGTTTGGAAAGGAGTCCCGATACTGACATATACCTTTCAAACCTCTTTTTCCAACCTGGCCATGCAGCTGGTATTGAAAAATTAAATTTTTCCGGTGGTGTAACATTGATGGGAGAAATTGCTTGTACATGTGAAGTTGTTGTCGTTGGGTTGTTTGTTGCGCACTGCTTTCTTATCGAATGATAAGTTAGTTTTTATTATCGGATTTATACGGCCTAGCCGATTGATTTTATACAATGTCAACTCGCGAGGACCACCAAGCTGCCACCATGTTCTGTTTGGGTCCTTCTAAAGGTGCATTCGGCTTGCATGATCCGAGTTGCGGAGGAGTGGTGCAGGAGTAGAGTATAGAATATGTGACGTAATTAAGGAGTAAAGAGAGCTTGAACAAAACCGAACATTTCTGTGTATTGAAATGTTAATGTCAAACAGGTGTTGTCAAGTATTTTGTTTATTGTTTATAACTGAAGTTTAAAATACGAATACGAAAATAATTTTAAAACGCTTATAACAACTGGTTAAAGTGTTTGCTTCAGTGATCTTCGAATTGAATAGTTAAATGGATCGTCACTTCATTATAATTGAAGCTGCAAAAAATTACTTTTTGGACGACTCTTCCGATGAAGAAGTTATTTTAGAAAAAATTGATAATTATGCAGAATCCACTGTACCCAATTGCAGTGACAGGCAATTTAAACAAAATTTTTTCCTACTACCCACAACATTTGAAGATCTTTTAAGACAAGTACATCCCTTACTACAGAATAACACCAGTTTTTCTCGAACAGTTATAGAAAAAGAAATAATGATTACGATTTGGTATCTGGGAAATTTAGAAAGTTTTCGGTAAGTGTGTTATCAGTATTGATAAGTAATATGTGAAATCTTAATTTTCTCAGATCTGTAGCTGAAAGACTTGGCGTAAGTTTTTCTACATGTTGGGATATCTTACATAGAACATGTCATTTATTACTCCAAGTTAATAGAGAGTATAAAATAATTTGCTGGCCATCGGCACAAGGGCAGGTTCATATAAAAAGAGATTTTTCTGTTGATGGTTTTCCAGGTAAATATTTATGTTCATTAAAACTGTAAATATTGTTAAGCTTTCAAAATTTTGCATTCAGGTATAATAGGCAGCATTGATGGGTGCCATATACGTACTTGGTCCACTGTCTTCTGCTTTATCAGTATCATTTGCTATCAGTCCTTCTGTGCTACTGCATGATGCTTCTGGAATAATTTCCAGTTTCTTATGCATAAATGAATGGATTACATTGAAATATTCCCAACGGCGCCGATGTTTTCCACTGGTATTATTATGAAGAAGAATTGGCTTGTATGTTCTTTTCAGCTGTTTCCATTTGCCTTCCACTTTTTGAGACGTCACTATCTTACAGAAATGTTTGCTACAGTCCGTTGCAATTTTTATCCAAAGTTTTCTTAAGACCCCCTTCAAAATAGTTTTGTCTTTCCTCAACTTTATTAATTAAATAAAGAGTGCTTTCAGTTGTCCATAATTTTTCTCCTCTTCCTTCTTCTTCAAGGGTACAGCCAGTCGCATTTTCTTTATCTACACGATCTGTCCCATTGTCTTTATTTTTTATAAACATTTCTTTTACCTCGTCCAGTAAAGGTACTTCATATAAATCTTCAGCTAAAGGAACAATTAATTAATACAAAGATAATTTATTCATATTGTTTTATGCCTTACTTTGGTTTTCTCGCAAATTTCCGTTTCTTTATCCGTTATATTCACTAATTCGTAGTAATCAGCGTCTATTTGTTTTTCACTTTCCATATTCAGAATAAAAAATAATCTCCAGTATACCAGCTGAGTTTCACGTCCAACTTTTTTTACATTGTCTAATAAAATAAATAACCACAAACACGAAATCGCATTTTGGTTATGTTTTCGTTAACTGTACGTCTACGCGCATGCCTGCACTAAAAAACTTCTCTCTCACGATGGTGCTTGTGGAGCTAACTCTATTTAGACCACTCCGCTATCACCCGAACACATTTTGTTCATTTTTACACACTCTTTTCGTGCAAAGTCGAACATTTAAGTCATCCTCGGAGTCTTAAGAGTAGAAAGAGTTCTCAAGCCGAATGCACCTTAGATAAAAGTGAGCGTTCATAAAACATGTAATATTTACGTCACATTCTACACCACAGCGTTGACAAATGCACCACGGGAATCGCTGAGAGTGCACCTCTAATTCCCCCCTCGTGATCAGGGAAATCATTACCCTGACATGCGCAATTCGTATTATACACATGTTCTTGTTTATAGAGGTTAAGGCGCCCGTAATGTTAAAGGTAAAAACATTCCACTATCCCTGTTTTTCTGCAACAAACGTGAAATAAACAACAAATTTCAATGTCAAAATCAAATTTTGATAGTGTCGACCTACAAATCGGTAGGGCACGCAATAATCGTTCAAGTTGGTTTCTCCCTAGGCGTCTATCCATCCATATCAAATTATTCTAACAATAGTTTTGTCTTGTCATTATACATAATATATGTGTAATTATAAAGAAGAATAAATGTTTTTCGTCTAAAAGCATCAGTCTTATTATATAAATACACAACAGTTCCAAGTTCTGTGTTAAATTTTTCTAAGAACTAATTATAATTGCCTTGTGAATGAAGCTATAAGCAACAATTTGAAATTTGACAGTGACAGCCGCGTTGTCATTTATAATAGGGTGCCATCTAGTGTTATTTATGTGTTGTTTTGCCTGCCTGGCCATTATTTGCCATTTTCCTCGCCTAGCCGTACAAATATGTACTTTCCCGTCCCGATAGAGCGACAAAAATTGGGTTTTCGAGTAGAGTAGAATAAAATAGCTATTTGTGTACCTAGGCGCGTCTAGGTTTTCCGGGCTGACAGAAGAAATGGCCAGGCGAGGCCCTTTCCAACAGATCTTTCCAAGTACAAGTCGGAGACATTAGATCAAACATTAGTACTCTAGAAAATGGTATCCCACAGGGCTCTGTACTAAGCGCAACTTTATTCGCTGTTGCAATAAACTTCCTTGTTGAAAATATTGATCCCGATATCAAAGCAGTGTCAATGACCTAACAATCTTCCAGTCACTACCTCCAACAATACATACCAAGCCCTACAAAATGAAATTGATAGGCTGGACAAACTGGACAGAGATCGAGGATATCGCTTTTCCACAACAAAAACCAGCTGCATACACTTTTGCAGACTCCTCTCAAGACATTAAAAACCAAACTTTCAACTACAGGATAAAATAATTATCAATAAATCCGCTATAAAACTACTCGGACTTGTCTTCGACAAAAAGCTTTATTGGAGCGATCATATAGAATATCTTAACTGCAAATGTAGGAAGCCGTTAAACATAATCAAATGTATGTCAAATATCAACTGGGGTGCAGATCGAGATGTTTTGATAAAACTTTATCAAACCTTAATTGAATCAAGGATAGACTATGCCAGAATAGTATATAATTCTGTCCGACCTAGCAGAATAAAACAGCTGGAAAAAATAAGAATCTCTGCTATAAGAGCAGCTACTGGAGCTTTCAGAACCAGTCCATCAAGCTCCATACTTAGCGACGTATCCATAATGCCATTGCAACTCAAAGGTGAAGTACAAACCCTTGCATATACGGCTAAAATAAATTCCCTTCCACATCACTTGCATGCGAACCTATTTTATGGAAATTACAACTACTCATCCTATTCTACTCGCACCAGACCAGTCCGTATCCGCAGCTTAGAACTTCAAGAAAAATACAATTTGGCAATAACCGATACATTATTGAAACAAGTAACAGAACAACCACCATGGGACAGACAATATCCTAATATTAACTTAAATCTCGCAGCACTCCCTAAATTAGATACCTCACACCATGTATATTATATTAAATTCCAACAAGAAATACTGGCATACAATAATTCTCTTATAATATACACAGATGGATCGAAGAAAGAAAATCAATCAGGTGCTGCAGTAGTGATAGAAGACACATAATACGTATGGACACTGCCTAACACAGCCAGTATATTTACTGCTGAAGCATATGCAGTCTGACAAGCCCTTCTCTTTTACCTCCACTCTCAGTATTCCTCTTGTCTCGTGATTTCAGATTCGCTTAGTCTTCTCAGATCTCTTGAAAACATTCACTCTGAAGATGAACGTATTGTAAGAATCCTAGATCTTACAACCTACTTATCAAGACAAAACAAAGCTGTACATATGATGTGGGCTCCTAGTCATGTGGAAATTATTGGCAATGAACAAGCAGATTCCGTAGCAAGAGCAGCAGCAAATTCTCCCTCGATAGACGTTACTTCACTCCCAGTATGCGATCAATTAAATAACATCAAAAGGACAGTGAAAAATGCATGGAATAGAGAATGGAAACGAGATAATGGACATCTACAAGCAAGCAAACAATCTATCCAAAAATGGACGAATCCTCCAAACCTAACTCGCAGACAACAAGTGATTCTATGCCGTTAGCGAATTGGCCACACTAATATTACCCACTCATATCTACTTTCCGGTGGAGAAAGACCACAATGCACACAATGTAATGAAAGATTGACTGTTGAACACATTCTAATGACATGTCACAATATAGTAATATACGAAGAACCTTACATATGTCCAACAACATGAAAACACTTCTAACTGACCAATTCAACATAGTCATAGAATTTCTTTTACAAACAAGATTATATACAAAGATATAATTAGCGAGATATAAAATCAGTCAATGTATGCGGCTAATGACCTCAGTAGTTGATGCCGCTAAAACACAAAATAATAATAATAATAATAATAATAATATTAATGGTATCAAGAAGCTTTGTAAAATATCTCCAGAAACTTGAAACCCCCTCAAACGTTATCACCGGTATTTCAAGAACGGTCATACTACAAACAACACATATTGTCAGAAAGTTTTTTACCCCAGTGGGTTAGGCTGAATTGCCTCTCCAGTGGAACCAGAGAAGAACCAGTACCAATTTACTGAGATCACAGAACCCCTATAATAATAATAATAATAATAATAATAGATAGATAGCATTGTGAACCTTGCAACATAAAACTTGCCGGTTCAACAATCAAAGATATCCGGTTAACGTGATTTAAAAAAAAAAAATAATAATAATAATAATAATTATATATATATATATATATATATATATATATATATATATATATATATTCGTTTATTGACCATTTTACATACAGGGCACATTTATAGTCATCTCATATAAAATATTAATATAATTACAAACGATTCATAGATAATTAATTACATTATGAGAAAAAACAAAAAAAAAGAGAACAATCACACAATAAAAAGTAGAAATAGCTACAAAATATCTACAATAGAATAAAAATCTAAAAGTACACCAAGACATATTATAAAAGGATGAAAAACTGTATAAAAACATATAAAAGTATAGAACTGTATAGAAAAAATAAACAATTATCGTAGGTTAACCATATTTTATCAGGTATTCAAGTATGATGCACTCTCAAAGGAATAGCTCATGTACTCATCAATGCTGTAAAAACAGTGTTCCATCAGATAAATTCTGACAAATTTAGAAAATTTCGCATCGCTCATTTCCTTTATTTTTTCCTCCGGGTATAGTTTATCTAATTTATTAAACAGATTGAAATCAAGTCGGTTCCGTTTAGCCGTTGACAGACGTGAAAAGATATTTACTAGATCATTTGCATTTCTAGTACTGTAACCGTGTAAATCGCTATGACTCGAAATAGAATTTAGGTCCCGATGTATTCTTAGAAGTTGGTCAAAGATATATTGGCAGGGTAGACTCAGAATCTTATATTTCTTAAAAATTTCTATACAATGCGCTCGGTATGCTGATCCGTCCACAATTCGGATTGCTGCCTTTTGGATCGAAAAAACCTTATGGAGCCTGCTTGAGTTACCCCATCGCGATATGCCATAAGACAGATGACTGTGAATCAAGGCACAGTAGGCGACTTTCATCACATTATTGTCACTAATATTTTTACGTAATTGTCTCAATACGACCAAGTCAACGAAGTATCGAATACAATTCCCAACAATTTAACAGGCTCCGACTTTTCTGCAAATTTGTCAACACTGAAAAGAATATGTTGAGTTTTTGATTCATTTAGTTTGAGTTTATTTGCTTGAAACCAATTTTTTGCCATATCAAGACTTCCATTCCTCGCAGCAACTCCCTCGTTTGAAATTAAGGTAGCATCATCAGCATATAGAACCACTCTGCTCTGCTGTTCCAAAGATTGGGGTAAATCATTGACGTAAATTGAAAATAATAAAGGGCCCAGAACGGAACCCTGGGGTACTCCGTTATTCATTTTAAGTTCGTGTGAATGTACGTTGTTCAAGTAAACGTATTGCCGTCTATTATTGAGATAAGAAAACATAAGGTCATATTGCTTATCTCTGAACCCGTAAAATTTCATTTTATCCAGAAGAATTTGAGTATTAACGCAATCAAACGCCTTAGACAAATCACATAAAGTAGCACGAACTTCATGTCCCCTATCGAGGCTGTCCACTATGTCATCTACAATTGTAACCAATGCAGAGACAGTGGACTTGTTCTTTTGGAATGCGAACTGTGACGCCGAGAGAATACTTTGTTTTTCCAAATAAGATATAAACCAATCCCTGATCAGGATCTCAAATATTTTAGATAATATGGGAACGATCGCTATTGGTCTGTAATTATTCAGTTCATCTACATCTCCCCCCTTATGAACGGGCACAATTTTTGATATTTTTGAAGAGTTGGGCCAAATGCCTTCGATAGTGCACTTGTTTAGAGCAACTGTTAGGGTTGCAAGTAAAGAAGTGCTGGAGGCCTTAATCATTTGTCCATTTAAGCCATAGTAATCGGTACTTAATTTGTTTTTGAGGGAATGAATGGCCTCAAGTACATCAGATTCTAAAAATGGTAGCATGAAAAATGAAGATGGAGGTTTTTGCATTTTATTCAGGAAGGAAATATAGTGCGTATATGGATCATTAAGTGATTCAATAAGTTTTTCAGAAACGGTAGTGAAAAAATTATTTAAATCATCGGCATTAATATTAACGCTATTTGAACGGGATTTACTTTTATGCCTTAGTTGATTTATAGTACCCCAAATCGTTTTACTCTTATTATCGGATTTTAAGATTCTATTCGTACAAGCACTCTTCTTAGCTTCCTTTAATGCTTGTTTATAATTTTTTCTTAATATACAATATTCGCTCCAATGTAATGGTGAATTTGAAGATTTAAATTTATTTCGAAATTCATATACTTGCTGCCGCATTAGTTTTAACTCTGGGGTATAATAATAATAATAATAATAATAATAATAATAATAATAATAATAATAATAATAATAATAATAATAATAATAATAATAATAATAATGAAATAAAACACGCCAACAACCTCTTTCTTAGAAGTGAAAAGCAATTCTACCAAAGAACGATGTCCAGCCAGGAAATAAGAATAAAATAACCACAAGATACACAAGAACTAACCAATTACTGGAAGAGTATATGGTCGGAATCAAAACAACACAACAATAACAGCCACTGGATCAAAACCGAAGAAGATAGACAAACATACACAACGGAACAGAAAGATTTCATACTTACAGCAGAAGAGATTACAGATACAATCAAACACACACACAACTGGAAGTGCCCAGGCATAGACAATATTCAAAATTTCTGGTATAAACAGTTTACTACTATACACGAACCCCTTACACACCAAATTAACAAAATTATTCAACATCCACAGATATTTCCTAACTTCCTGACTCACGGAATAACCTACATAAAACCCAAAAACTCGGACACCAAAAACCCCTCGAACCATCGTCCTATCACCTGTCTCCCAACCCTATATAAAAGCATCACAGCTACAATTTGTAAGAAAATAGAACAACACTTAACACTCAACAATGTACTCACAGAAGAACAAAAAGGATGTACGAAAAACAGCCAGGGCTGTAAGGAACAACTAGTTATAGATAGTATCATCATGGGACAAACTGGAAAAGAACATAGAAATCTCCACGCCGGTTACATAGATTATAAAAAAGCTTTTGATTCTGTACCCCATAGCTGGTCAATTAAAGTCCTTGAAATCTACAAAACTAGTAAGAAAATCAGAGAATTCCTTACGCAAATCATGAACACCTGGAAAACTAAAATACAATTAAATACTGGATCCGAATACATCCAAACAGACGAACTCCATATTAGACGTGGTATTTTCCAGGGAGATTCATTCAGCGCTCTGTGGTTCTGCCTCTGTCTTAATCCACTCTCAAACCTACTTAATAATACAAAGTTTGGCTTTAATCTAAAGCACAAAAAAGAAACCCAACATCAAATAAACCACTTGTTATATCTGGACGACATCAAACTCTTCGCAGCTACAGAAACACAGTTGAAGGGCCTTCTCAAAATCACAGAAACATTCACCTCAGACATCTGTATGGAGTTTGGAATGAGTAAATGCAAGGTACTCCAAATAAAGAGAGGTAAGTGGAAGGAACATCATGAGGTTAAAATCGGAAATGATAAAACACTAGACAGCATGCTTAGAAAGGAAACATACAAGTACCTAGGATTCCATCAAAGCACCAAAATCGACCACTCACACATCAAAACAGAAGCTCATGAATGAATTCAAAACTAGACTCACCAAACTGATAAAAACGAAGTTAAACTCCAGGAACCTTACTAAGGCTAAAAACACGTAGCTTAGCAACAAGAAATCTATTAATACGATTATTAAGTCCGTAACATCCTGTGAAAGTATTTCCTGTGATGTCAAGTATATACATGAACGTTTTCATAACAAAAAGAAATGCCCACATAAATTGAATATGAAAAAGATTGTCAAATACTATCAATAAAAGGAAAATGTAACAATAAAATATTTAGAAAGTAGATAAATAACATTTCCTTTTAAAAATATTGAATCTATTTAATGATATCATTAAATTCTTTGATAAATAAAAAACGAAGATTGGTTAATGACAATCTAACAATTTATTTTTTGAAACAGAAGGCTGTTTTGTTGAAAACCCAAAGAAAAACGAGAGAGTTTTGGGAGAGTGACGCCAGAGGAATGAAATATATGACAACGTCATTTACTAATTTAGAAATGATTTGTAAAATTTAAAGAAAAACTTATCTAAACATAGTATAAAAAGTGAAACTAACCTGGATGGAAGTTTTTCGCATTATCCACTTGAGTAAAAGTGTTAATCAAATATCAGTTGGCGTTTCTCTTGTATTGAACATGAATACGAAACGACGTAGTGTCTTTCCTTTTGGCGTATATAATATTAGAAAATGTGGAAGAATTTAAATGTGTTGTAAAGGAAAATACATTATAGTGATAGAGAGGAAAAATATGCCTAAATGAATGCATTATTATGTATTTAAATGAAACTCAACGTTTCTAGCTAATTCCACAATATGAGTCGATTCCACGATGTAAGGGTCGAGACAGTTAATTTCATTATTATGTAAGCAATACAACAAATTCACATGAAGATTGTTTCAAATATGTGTTAAATCTTCTGAAATACATGTTTTTTTTTAATTTATAGAATGTAATAATTTATAAGACGTACTGTACATATATAAACAGAAAAGCATACGTATATGAGAGAAGGACCAACTGGAGATGGATGACGAGAATGTCAGCTGAAGGGAGTTGACGTCCCTTAATCGGAGCGTCTTGTCATTTTCCCGATTGCTCTAGAAATAACCGCTAAGCAGTTAGAGAGAGAAGGAGAGAAGGAGAGAAAGAGAGAGAGAGAGAGAGAGTGAGAGAGAGAGAGGGAGAGATTAACGTGCTTGTGGTCGGGGCACTTCTGGGACCTACGCCTAACTTTGAAATACATGTACTTATATATAGACACACTTTTTCTATGATTTGATAATTAGATTTTAACGAGATTATAATGCACTGAGACCTATGGTTTATCGTGCCCCCTCAATCAGAGTTTATTTGATAATAAAATATCATCTGTTGAAACTTGTGCTATAGTTGAAATATTTTCTGTGTATAAATGGCATAAAAATGACATTCTAATTAGAAAAAGCTGAGTAATTCTAAATTATATAATTCCATTGGACGACACATGGAGAAAATTATGATTAGAAAGTAGGTTTTAATTACCTAATATTAATCACAGAAAAGGCATTATTTTATCAAAGTACGAACATTCACAGTACGTAACATTCTTAAAAGGAGTTACTTTTGTCTATGTATGAACGAACTTCCCTCAATTCACTATTTTTGAGTATAAGACTTATATAATATTATTGTGTCCATAATTATTGACACGATTTGCTTGTAATCCGACCCTGAAAAGGGTGCTGAAGGTACATATAGTATCCGCATTCCTAAGTCTAGGAATCCCTGTCGACAGCAAACTGCTGATATTGCAAGAACAGTGGCAGCGTGTTTTAAAAAACCTCAAAAATTTTACTGCGGAAATGTTACTTTCAACAACCCATCTGCTATTTTCTATGACTCATAAGTCTCATAACATTAAACGATACAGTCAAAATATCTTTCACTTTTCTTTTTGTTTTTTTTAGAATCTAATCATTTTATTTCATATTATATAAATTTAAACTCCTTAAAAAATGCTTACCATTACCGCAATTGAAAAAGTTATACTACGCGCTTGTGGATACTCATATTAGGTACGCCATTACAGTTTGGGGTTCGGTTCTGCAAGTGCATATACTTCCAAAACAAGTCTAAGAAAGAAGATTTTTACGACTAATAATGGGGAAACATTACAGATATTCATCTTATAGTCTGTACGAGGAAACACAAATTCTCGGCCTAAGGCAGCTCTATCATTACTGTACCAATGTCAAATATCACTTTAGCAGTAATAAAGAGGTACCTCGAAATCGTAATTTACTCAGTTATCTAGTTATAGTTAAAAAGTCCAAATCTCAACGGGCGTATTCGTATATGTCTATAAAGATGTACAACACTATACCGACAACATTGAAGGATATATATAGCAAGCCAATCTATAAACGAAAGTTAAAATCATTTATATTGGATAAACCAAAAAACTTTATAGATAACATAGTGAATTAAGAGAACACAATGAACGTTCATATAGTAACGGAATTGCAATATTCTAATCTAATCAAGATTATCCTCTTTTCTTGGCCACACAAGTCAATCACAACGAGCCATCATCAGCATTCCAGATTTGAAACCTGATTATGTGTGCCTGCATATGTATGTGTAATTGTGTAATATGGTAGTGAAAGTGTATTGGTATATGTGAGTGTATAACCATGCTTGTAGATAAACGTTTAATTATTAGCATTTAATTTGCTGGCTATGTGTGTACATGTTTAAGTTTTGGTTAAGATTTATATGTTTATATTTTACTCCTGTATTTGCATTTACTTATGTACGAGTATATTTATATTTTGTACTTTCGTATTTACATCCACACATAGTATTTATATTTTGCGCTTTTATATTTGCATCTATTTAAAGGTATTTATATCTTGTGCTTTTGTATTTATATTTATTTATGTGTGTTTATATTTTGTGCGTTTGTATTTACATTTATTTTTGTGTATCTATATTTTGTACTTTTGTATTTGCATCTATTTATATGTATTGTAATGTTTTTCTTATTTATTAAAACGTTTTTATTACGGATGGAATGAACTTTAAACACACGGTATTGCTACTTACTAATTTATTTGAACGCTAAACTACTCACTAACACTCCATTTATATACACTTGACTATTCACTTAAATTTAATTTATATACACACAACCTTAATTATTAATTTATATCAACACTTTACTGTTCGCTATTTCGGTGTATTCTTGTTTGTTTGTCGAGATCACTTTTTTAAACTAAACTTCTCCGCTGGTGAGTCCTTTATATATATATATTAGTGTTTTTTTACTAGATAATTCTAGATTGCGGCTTACACAAAAACAATTGGCTCTCGCATTTTCTAGATAAGACAGGTCAGAAAAACAATGTCTAAATGAGTTAGTCACAATCGTAAACAATTCTAAGAAATCCCTGCGCATCGGCCATAACTTTAACGTTCATACATGGCTTAGACAGAGTCGGATTCTGGGACTACACCAGTGTGCTGTTTCGTAACAGTAAGTATTTATATTTTGCGCTTTTGTATTTGCATTTATTTAGATGTGTATATATTTTGTACTTTTGTATTTATATTTATTTATGTGTATTTATATTTTGTGCATTGGTATTTACATTTACTTTTGTGTATCTATATTATGTATTTGCATTTATTTGTGTATATTTATATTTTGTACTTTCGTATTTGCATCTATTTATGTGTATTTATATTTTGTGCTTTTTTATTTATATTTATTTATATGTATTTATATTTTGTGCATTTGTATTTACATTTATTTATGTGTATCAATATTTTGTACTTGTATTTAAGTTTATTTATGTATTTATATTTTCATGAGCATATTGTAATCACGAAACAAGTCCTCATGTACTTATCGTTCATTTCTACTTTATTCGCTCTTTATAATTGTAATCATTATACTTATTAATTGTCAATAAAATTATAATTATTATTATGTGTCGGATAAAAACTATTGTCTGTTCCATGCCGCGATAGTGGTTTTCCGGGCCTCCAGAAGTGGTCATTCTCAGCTAGATCTCGTCTGGCCATTTCTTCCGTTGGACCGGAAACCAGCACTTCCGCGCCTAGGTACCCAAATAGCTATTCTTATCGACAACAAAATTAGGCTTTAGCCACATCTGGATAGTCTTTATGTAACCATCTTGAATTTAAGAATTTTTGAGTTGAACAATACTGAATAAAAAGTGTGGAAAGATATATTTTTTGTATTGCACAACAATACAAAAATTATTTCTTTCCTTTGGAATCTTTGAATAATAATCAATAATCGATAATACTTTGTTACAGATTCCAAATTCAGAAGATCAATGGAAACAGATAGCAGAAGATTACGAAAAATTATGGAATTTTCCACACTGCATCGGAGCAATAGACGGCAAGCACATTACGATGCAGTCGCCAATAAACAGTGGTTCTGAATTCCATAATTATAAAAATTTCTTTAGCATCGTATTAATGGGTCTTGTTGATGCTAACTATTGCTTTACTTTTGTTGATTGCGGTTGTCAAGGTAGGCTGAGCGATGGTGCTGTTTGGGGAAATACTGAACTGTTTCGGAAAATTGAAACTAAATAATTAAATTTACCACCAGAGGAACCATTGCATGGAATGGATTACGCTATGCCGTATGTGTTTGTTGTTGACGATGCATTTGCACTAAGTACCTGTATGCTAAAACCCTTTCCCGGCCTTCATACAAAGGGTAGTAAGGAAAAGGTATTCAATTATCGTCTTTCACGTGCTCTTCGTGTTGTAGAGAACGTTTTTGGTATAATGTCTTCGGTGTTTCGAGTGTTAAGAAAACCAATGCTTTTACAGCCAGAGAAGGTTTCTATTATTACATTGACTTGCTGTTTTCTACATAATTTTTTGCGAAATAGTAAGTCTTCACGTTCAAATTACAGACACCAAGTGGAAGCTTTGACGCTGAACTAGATGGAGAATTTTATCCGGGAACCTGGCGCAGAGATCAAGAAAATATGACTTCCCTATTAAAATTACGAAATAAAGCAAGGAATTCAAGTATAGACGCAAAAAACATCCGAGAAGCTTTTGGGGAATATTTTATGAACAAGGGCAAAGTGTCATGGCAAGATAAATATTGTTAATCTACTTAATTGTAAAAATGAATAATAAAATTATTACTTACATCAGAATTAATCGTTTTTCTTGGCGTATCGTGAAGAGATAAAAACCTGGCCATTGTTGTGAACGCAAACCAGGTAGGTTTGTATAACTCGTCAGTACCTGAGCCACTCTTCTCACTTGCTTTAATTTTGCTCAGACAATTTATAAACGTTGCCATTAACGACTTTTTTTTCTCTTTAAGTCTGCCACAGATACTTTCAAAGAAAATTCAGATTGTATTCTCTTCCATGCGTCATGAACTTCATTTCGATTTTTATGCTGTTTGTGACTGGGGTCCCAAATAATACTTTCATTTTCATACAAATTTAAAAATTCTATAGTCATTTCATTGGACCGCTCCATATTTGAGAACTAAGCAACTACAACATTCACTATTTACTACTTTTAAACTTGTACAAACTTGTCGAATAAGTGTGGCGCTGCTACTGGACTCGCTACTTGTTGCCTTTGACTTAGTTTAATTTACCGACTGCGTACGGCAAGTACTAGTAGCTCGCCGATTTTCATGTTAGTTTCGTACACACTACTTGAAATATGCCAAGTACTTGCCAAGTACTTGTCAAGTCCCGCGTAGTGAGTAGCCGGCTTAAGATTCCAAAGCGGTAAGCAAATGGAAGCAAGTGTGTAAAAAGCGAAAATCACTACGGTGTGCAATCGACACTCTCGGTCGGTCAAAGCTCTAATTTAAAGGGCTACGGTTCTTAGGTCTCGCGGTAACAAAACCCCATATCCACGACGGTCAATTTATAACCCCAAGTGACAATTGTTCCCTCAGTGGGTTTTTGGTGGCTTAAGGCACAAACGCTTCTACTGGGCCCGCTGCTTTGTCCTGTTTTTAGCTATTTATTGTTTTCATAACTTCACTTTCTGATGGTGCTGTTTCTCCTACATTATGTTGCTGTAGCACGTCTTCCTCATTTTCTTCACTTATTTCCTCTGATCTTGTTAGTGTTTTTATGAAATACTCCTCCCATTCTTTTTTATCTATATTGATGATGTAAGGTTTTCTGTTCTGCTTCCTAATGTATTGATATAGTTTCGCATTATTTTAATTTTCACCCTCCATTTTTTCCATTATTCGCTCAATCCATTTATTCTTCTTCTTTTTGATGAGAACATTTGATTCCTTCCTTATTCTTTAAATTTCACGTAGTCCTGCTCTCTGGTTCTTCTTAGCAATTTAAGACTGGCTGTAGTCTTTTTAACTACGATGTCGTCGCATTCTTCGTCCCACCACTCATTTCTGTTAGTTCTATTCTCTATTCCAATTACCTTGTCTGCTGTATTAATACTGTGCCTTCTTTGAGTTTAATTAATTGTACTTCTATCTCCTGCTGGTACTTCGCTTGCTTTTTCCTTATGCTTTATGTATTCCATTTTCGTCTTTTTATTAGTTTCTTCGTTTACTCCGTTTTTCCTACGATTAGGTTTGCTAATACCATTATGTGGTCGGAATCTATATTTGCTCCCCCATATGACCTTACGTCTTGAATAAGTTTTTTGCTCTTTTTGATACGGCAATATGATCGATTTGGTTTCCTGTTGTTCTTCCCGGCATCATCCATGTGATTTTATGCTCCTGTCTATGCTCAAATTTGGTGCTGGCTATATACCGATTCATCGACATTGCTAGATTGCATAATCTAATTCCATTTTCATTAGTTGTATTATGAACTGTATGTTTACCCGATACTTGTTCGAAATATGTCTCTTTCCCGTTGGCGCATTCAAATCTCCCAGTAATATAACCGTATCATGTTTTGGGGTTTCTTCGCAGATCCTTTCAAGTTCCTCATAGAATAAAGCTTTGTCTTCCTCATTCGCATTTTCTGTAGGTACATATACGTTAATAAATGTTATATTGACTGCTCTGTTTTTTATTCTTAGATATGATATGATATTAAAAATCCTGTTCCCGTGTATCCTTGCTTTTCTACTCCAAAGTAAAACATTGTATTCTCTCTCTTATCTATTAGCACCTCTCCTTTCCATCTAATTTCTTTTAGTGCCATGACTGCTATATTGAGTTTTCCTTCATTTGTTTGTAATTTCTTCGTGTGTTGATATTTTTCAAGGATTCCTACCACTTTAGCTGTTGTAATAACCTAAAAGAATTCCGTCATGTATTTACCGGTGTCATAACTGTAATAACAAAAAAAAATTGATACAATGTAATTATTCGCTGGAGTCACCCATGCAGTAACGTATTCACCAGTGTAATAACCCTAAAGAGAACTCTGTAATAACCAAGAAAAACTCTGCTGTCAAAATGTCCCCAATGGACCGAGAAGGCAGCGTAGCTGGCCGTCACCACCCACGATTTCGCGGGAAACAGGAGTCGTCGGCTCCTGGAAGAAATGTCCGAAAGGGTTGGCTTCGGCCTCCGCTGCTACCAGTTGTCGTTGGTAATGAGAGGTCTTGTGCTATAGGGTTACGTCAGTTAGAGGGGTGGGTTGAGGAAAAATCTTAGGTAACATATACCCTTATGGGTATATGTTATGTATTCATATAATCATGCTCTCGGGGTTGAGAAAATACACTAACCGATAATGATTTCTTTAACGAGTTGAATATAAAAAAATAAAATGAAATTACAACAATTGAGAAAGCGTCAGGAATAATTGTATGTAAAGCCTTGTGACTGTAAATAATTAAAACCAATGAGACGATCGAGAGAAAACTTGAGATACCCTGTTACATTAACGAGAATGAAATGTAGAATAAAATGAAATTTGTTAGTTTGGAAATAACCAAAATATTTTCGCGCACCCTATATATGAAACTTTGAAATTAACAATTTAGTATTCAACCTCAAATGTGCTCCCTATCCCTGATTCATACGGAGAGGTATCACCATTGAATACTCGTATGCGATATGAAATAACATAAATTAAATTATATAGATAGTATCATAGATGCGGGCTGGCAATGTTAATAATTTGACCAAACTACAAAAAAAGACATAATACACAGTTAGTATAATCTTTAAATTAGAGTTACCAAATCTCAGACTGGGTGTTCACAAAAATGCCGACGGCCACGACTCGCGTTTCGATCAAAAAAACCCTTCAGAGCGCGTACAGTAGGCGCTCCCTTGTAATTTTCTTTTCCCCATTTCGAAAAAAATTACACTTGATACTACACTACGTCTTAATTATATGTTACTTAAACTCAGGACTCCTCAGGGCAAATTATGCATACATTTGCCATATAATTCATGTATGATCTTCCATTTGCAGCATCAATGATAATTTTCCATATATTTATTAAAAAGATATTCAGTTCTAAAAAATAGAAGTAGTAACTTCTGTAAAAATATTTCTAAAGTTGAACGTTGGTCATGTGTGGTTTCGATATTTCAGTAAAATAATCAATGTCGTGACCAGTGTTTCATTTCTTGCAGGTGTGGTGGTCGATGATTAAATTTCATCCGCCCAAATGCCCTGAATCTCGTTATTCTTGACGTCGTTCCCAACGTCATGCATACGCAAGGCTGTGAATGCTCTATTTGCGAATAGTTCCTAAAAATGATATTCTCGAGCACCGTTCCTAAAATCATCGAATTGTATCGTCCCTCACAACAGCGTCAGTTGACGTTACAATACAAATGTCATTTGGTTATGGTGCATTCAGATGCAACATCTGGTAAATAGTCGGGTCGTTCAGATGTTAACAGTAAATTTTATCAATCGTCCAACCATTTAACCCAATCGACACATGGGTAGAAATTGACCCGCATGCGCTTTACATTTTATAATGCAAACTTACGAATAATAAATTAATATTCAACGAGACTTTTTACATTTTTTTCTACACCCACATGTATATTATCCATTTTCTGCACAATTTACAGAATGGAAATGTGGCCACTACGGTTAACTGAACGCATATGATTTCATTTACATCCTAGAATGTATATGAAATTCACCAATCAGAATTTGCATTTAGTACCCGTCAACTCTTCTTTTTTTCAATTTCAATGTTGTTAAAATATAACATATTTAAACACCATTCGTAGTTTTTATTTCTAAATTACTCAAAAGTATTTTATTACAAACTCATGTTCATCTTGTATCGTGTCAACCAACTAACTAACCTTGAAACTCTTCTTCTTTTATTTTTAGACTTGACAAGACATTACAAAATCATTATTCCAACATACCTCCTTGATTTTGTAACAAAAGGAATATAAAACAAATGAAAGAAGTAGATTCATTAATTACTACTAAAATTCTATAACCTAAATCGGTATACCCAACTAAAATACCTTTAACCGCTTTTGGATTTAATTTGGACGATCTAACCTCTTCGGGAATTTTGACGTAGGCAATACTTCCATATAAATGCAAATTTGACACATTAGGTTTATTATTAAAAAATAATTCTAAAGGTGTTTTTCTTATTTTTGTATTTGTAAGTAATCTATTACCAATATATGCCGCTGTGTAAATGCATTCTGGCCAATAACGCTTTTCTAATTTAGCTTCTGAAAGTAAACATCGAGCACGATTCATGATTGTCCTGTTATAACGCTCAGCAATGCCATTTAATTCATGTGTATATGGAGGACATAGCCTCAAATATATACCTTCTTCTTTTGCCAATTCATAGAAATCTTTATTTATATATTCCGTACCATTATCACATTGAATTTGTTTAATTCTTTTATTAGTTTGATTCTGCACTAATCTTATGTACTTAACAAAACAATCATACACCTCATTTTTATGTTTGATACAATAAACAGTAGCAATTTTGCTGAAATCGTCTACAAAAGTTACGAAATATTTTTCACCCTTGTAACCCGTTTGACTAATAGCATGAACGTCTGTATGAATTATTTCCAGTATATCGTTTGCCCTACTTCGATTATTAGTGAACCTTATGTTAGTCATTTTATTTTTTAAACATATCTCACATTTTAAAAATTTGTTTTCAATATTTTTTGGCAATCCATCTGCCAGCTGAAACTTACATAAATAATTTAAATCATTAAAATTAGCATGTGCCTACATACGATGCCATTTTTCTTTATCAGACATTTGGTTTGATCCAACACAAACAGTAGCATTATCATTGCAATTCAAAAGGTTACCTTTTACAATGAATAACTTATTTCTTAAGTACGCAGTAGCAATTAATTCATCTTTACAATTGTATATTTTTGCATTATCATTTTCAAAAACCACAAAATTTTTTTGATTAACAATAGTTGAGACACCAAGTAAATTTTGTTTCATATTTGGGACAAAGTATACATTTTTAATTTCTATTGGCACATTTTTATCTTTAACTTTAAAACTAGCCATAACAGCTCCTATTTTATCTGACTTTAATGAAAAACCGTCTCCTACCTTTATGTCCAAGGGATGATCTAAAATTTTAAATTTGTAAAAATACTTTTCGTTACTTATAATATGATGAGAACACCCGCTATCTAAAAGCCACTCAATTTCCATATCTGCTCCATTATTCTGCTCTGGACCCATCTCTACACTGTTTGTTGCCACTTCAATGATAAAGGAATTATATTCATTTTCATAACTTGAATCATTTAGAGCAGTAGCCGCTTGAGGTGAATGTCTATTACTTTGAAATCTTGCACTTCCTCTATTATAGGCTCCTCTTACTGACCCTCGCCAACTTGAATTATTGTTGTTATTGTAATAAGAACTTCTACATATATTCTGGGTATGCCCTATTTTATTGCATCGGAAACATCTAATTTGAGATGACACAAATCGAGTATTACTGGTACTTGGTATAGGTTTTGATACTGGTCGGGATGTGTGCATGTTAAATGCATGTGGATTATTTGTACTCACACTTGGATTTGCAGTTCTTTTTTGAAAGTCCATTAGGTAACAGTTTAGTTTTCACATATTCAACAGTTTTATTATTTTCTGGCAAAGCATCAATAATATCAACAACATGCGATAAATTTTCTGGGAGGCTTAATAACAAATAGTTTAGCTTGTCTGCTTTTGTGATTGTTTCCCCTGCATTCTTAAGTTCATTGCACCTTTTTTCAAATTCATTAAAAAATTCAACAGGATTTTCATGCTCCTTCATTCTTAAATCTAATAGCTTCCTTTTACATATTAATTTTAGGGCACTATTCTTAACTAGATACATAGAATCTAACCTATTTAGCATGTCCCTTGCTTTTTCTTCTGAAATGATCAATTCTGATTGATTATTTGAAATGCTGTTTACTATATAATTATTTGCTCTAATTTCTTTTCTTTGCCAATCTTCTTCTTTAATTGCATCGGGCCTTGTTTCCATTTCAATTACTTCACTGCACGATTTCATCTCTAAAAATAGTTTCAACCTGTATTTCCATTTCGCATATTCTACGCCATCAAACATTTGTAAAATAAATTCTTCCTTTTTCTCTGCCATCCTTCAATATTTCCTTTTACTTTTTAGTTTATAAACCACGGACCTCTGCTACCATGTTAAAATATAACAAATTTAAACACCATTCGTAGTTTTTATTTCTATATTACTCAAAAGTATTTTATTACAAACTCATGTTCATCTTGTATCGTGTCAACCAACTAACTAACCTTGAAACTCTTCTTCTTTTATTTTTAGACTTGACAAGACATTACAAAATCATTATTCCAACAAATGTAACGTCAAGATAACTTGTCAAAATATTTCTTTAGTTATCAAGAATAATATTTTAGTAAAATGAGTGATTCCGGTGATGAATCAAAAATCAATAAATATTACTCCATCAGATATTCGTTTAGCCGCAAAGGAGATGTATAACACACATCATTACCCCAAAAATCAAAAAGTAAATATGAATTTCTGGTAAACGGAGTTAAAAATATTATCAGTACATGTTATCACTGCTTATATGAATGGAATATCGAATAAAAACAAGCTCTCAACCCTTTGGACAACATATTCTATGTAAAAAACAATGATAAATATTAAAAGTAACATTGACATTTCAACTTACCGTAAATTGCGTTCACTCATATACGTTTATGATGGATCAGTCTGTTAACGCACGTCTGTAAATGTGTACAGAAGAGTATATAGTTGGTCCAATCCCCGCTTCATGCGATTATTTTTATTGCTGATATCTGTATTATAAATAGTAATTTTCATAAAATTTTAGTTAGTGTTCATTTTTGGAATTTATGAAGTACGTCTTCGTCAAAAATTGAAAATTTTAAAGATAAATCATGTAAAGATTTAGAAAATGAATTTCAAATTAATTTAATTGATAAACAAACCTAGATCCTTTGTAATTTCTTGTATGTTTTACGAGGTCTCAAAAAAATATATTCTGCTTTGACCACTAGATTTAGAACAATTTTTTGTTAATTACCAAAAAGGAAAATGTTCGAAGAAAGTAGTCGGAATTAACAAAATTGGTAATCAGACAAAAATAATTGCTAAATTTTTAAAATTACCAGATGCGAATTTATATACGGGACATTGTTTGCGCCTTAAATAGTAAAACATTTCATGAAAAATATTGTTCATATATTTGAATAAATCTTTTTGTTCTGGATTTAAACCAAAATTGTTCACCAAATACGTTATAGTATGTTGTACAATGAGCACGAAATGACATACATTTCCCACACATAGGTATATGAAATTTTGTAGTACGAGCTTAGCGAGTAATACAAAATTTCATATACCTACGAGTTGTAAATGGGTCATTTCATGCCAATTGTACACTATACTCTTTCTACCACCATCATAAATCATAAACAAGACTAATATTTTACATAACAATTTTTATTATAAACCTTCCTGCCGTCATTGTTGCATGGTTTAGAGAATTTTTTCTCTAATAATATTAAGTCTGGCTCTTAGCCCTTTGAATGACCCATTTTTTTTCTTTTACATGTATCTACCTACGTTCTGAAACAAATGTTTAAAATTTTAAAATTTTGACAACTCAGAAATAAAAATACTTTATGCAGAAAAATTGTTATAATTCACCTGCGGAAAAAGTTATCAATTATCGTGTCTCTTTAAAGGAGTAATATCACCTCCTGCATATACCAGGATAGTGACCGATGTCCTTCTGAATCAATGGCTAGTTAACATATCTGGATCAGCATGTCAATGTCAAATCATCCTCACTATCGCGACCCATTTTCGATTATAAATTTTCTTTACAAACGAATTTTGTAAACACGGATGTGAAATGTCAAATTATTAGATATACATTAACAAACATGACTCGATCATATATTATAATATATATGACCAAAAAATTCGTTAATATAATGACAGTCTAGTAGCGCATGATAGTCGTGGGAAATGGAATAGGTATTTCGATACAGCTAGCCCATGGGAAATGGAAATCTGTATTACAATGTGGTAGGTTCCTTAATTGAAGACGCCCTAGAAATGTACATTTTTCTTTATGGTCGTAGAAAAAATATTTTATATTTTTATGATAAATTTGAGTATGCTCAGAAGGAACAAAAATTGTACGATTCATTTTATGATGTTTTCTTTGTGACTCTAGTTCTAATATCTATAGTAAGAAGTAATACATTTATTTAAGACCGATTCCTACTTTTTTTACTAGGGCAAAGGGAAAGTAAAAAAAAATGGAACTATCTAAAAAACAATGAAGCTATAAAGTTTTCTTACCGAATCTCCCGCGAGCTTGAATTATTTTCCATACATTTTTTCTCATTTGCAAATTTTTCCACTTATAATTGCACAAGTGGTTTGTATTTTATCAGGTAAATTTGGTTTGTTTAATGAGAAACTGTTTCCTAGCAATTTGACGAGAATAACTGTCAACACGACACCGAAGGTGGAGTGTTTTTAGGTTGTCAGTTCGAGTCAAATTGCTAAAGGAAACAGTTTAGAATTTGAACAACACAAATTTACCCAATATCAATACAAACCTCGAGTGTAATTCGGCAGGACAATTATTTAATGAATGAGAAATTTGGAATATTTACTTTGTAGCATTTTAGCGGTGGAGTTCCAAATTGATGAACAAATGAATAACTGAAAAAACCACTAGTGTATTTGTCGCTGTAAAAGTTAAGGCTAACTTTTGCCGCTGTCAAAGTGACAATTGCACTGTGGCAAATGCGATTTTTTATACATGAGTTAAATTGTCAAGAAAATTCGCACTTTGAAATTTTTTTCGAAATTATTAAAGATCTAAAGAGGTTATAAGTGAAAATATTTCAGGTATTTATTTGTCATCTAAATGTAGCTTATTATGAAATACTTATGCATACAATAGAAACACAACCATACACTAAGATCAGGAAATAAAATGCAGAAAAAAAAGAAACAAATGTTTTAACTAACTTCAAAATAACAAAATAAATAACACAAATAGGTATAACTAACTTAACCAAAAACTACATAACTAGATTAATTAAAATTATTTGCTATTTCTTCTCTAAGTCTAGTTCCTTCATTCTCCATTTCTTGAATATTTTGGATGTTATTTACTATTGCAATGACTTCATGCAGAACTGTCCTTTTCTTCATAATTTGCCTCATCATCGTTAAATATTAAACATATGTTGCGTAGAACCCATGCAGTTTGAACAACGTGGGAAATTAAATTTGTACGATTTATGTCTAAATATTTTCTTCTTCTTAATCTTCCAAATAAGAGACAAAATACCCTTTCAATAACTTGTCTGGCTTTAGCAAGTTGGGTATTGAATCTAACTTGATAAAGATGGAGATATTCCCTATTTTTATAAGGTGCTATACACCAATCATATACTGGATATGCTTTATCTCCGATTATGAAAGAGCTTGGTTGAAAATAAACATCTTTTGTCTTATGAAGCTTTTAAATATGGTTGAATTCCTAAAAATTCGAATATCACTAACACTGCTGGGATAACCACAAAAAATGTCTAAAAACTTTCTTTTGCTATCACAAATGGCTTGTATAGGTACACCATAAAAACATTTTCTATGTATGTATGTCTCTGGATTTTCATGACGTGCTTTTATGGGAATGTATGTTCCTGCCTTATACCAAAAATTGAGCAAAGTATTATAAATTTCTTTTCTTGCCAAATGATTTTTTAGATCAGCTTAAAATTAGTTGGAAAATAACTATGTATATATAAAAATTTCATCTGAATAAATTTCAGTCAATAAATTGAGAATTATTTGGAAGAATGTTTCTTTGTAAGTATCAATTTAAAATAGAAAAAGGTGGATAAATTTAATATACGACATGGTATTTTATGTGATTTCAAAAATTTTTGTGATTTAAATTTGATTAGGTAATTTAATTGTTTATTAAATAGAAATTTTATTCTTTCTAGAGTAACTTGAGACGTGTAAATGGCGCAAAGTTTTACTAACATCCGTAGATGGCAGTTTTGGTAGTATTATTATATACTCAATTTATTGGTTTTTAAATAATTTTAGACAATACAGTCAACGGTTCAATTCTCTGATTTCTCAATCCAAATCAATAAGTTTGTTTCAGCACAGACTTTGATTTTATCGAAAATTGTCAAATATTTTAATCATTGATATAATTTTTGAAATTTAATTAATTGTGTGGTATATACTGTAGCAATTATGTTAGCTCCTATTGTCAAATAAATCCTTTTATTAAAAACCACAATAATAAATTGAAATTGATGTTTTTTTTATAAATGAACCTAATAATTAGAATAATCAGTTTTACCATGTCATTATGTTTTACTGTATATATCCTGAATGGAAAATTTTTAGAGACATGAACAAGTACATGGATTTATTACGGGCAATTATCTACATACTTATTTCTTTATCTAAAAGAAGTATTAATTATAGGATTACAAGATATGTTAGGACAAAGGTTCTATAATAAATTTCCTACTTGTTGAATCGTATTAACTCAATTAATAAATTTGTTTAATAATTCCTTTTTTGTTATTTATTTCCATTTTTATTAAACTAGAATTTGTATGATTAGAATTTCTTGTGATTAGGATTAACTTATAATATTCTGTTAATTCTACATTTAAATTGTTTGTCTGAAAGGGAATAAAGTAACATTGTCTAGTTAATTTCACTTTTAAAAAATAACTAATTTGGCAGAATTTATTCAGTGAAGTTTGTGATAAAGGTTTAAATTAATAAAAGGACCATCTGTATACAGCTAACGTTTTAGAATTTAGTCTCAGCTGGTGTGAATCGTTCTTCTCGTCTTCTAATTAGTGAGACGCACAAATGTCTCTGTCGTGGCTTAAACGATTTATTTTCATTTTCAGCAAGAACATCCAGGAAAAGCGGCTTGCAGGAGTCACGTTACTGTTGCCCGATGCCGATGAGGATATTTCATAGGCGTCCAGACTTTAGTTCTCTCAAAACTCATTTAATGATTCATAATTTAGTCATTTTCGTTCACTTTAATTTTAATATATTCATAATCATATCACATAATTGAAATTGATGTGGATGGAGTATAAAATTTTCTTAACACGTTCACTGTCAAAACGGCGTGTTACACCAGATGCCACATATTTCTTTGTATATTACATTTGTTACGAGTAAAATGTCGTTAATTTGTGATGTGATTTATTGCACTCCGGAGGCTGTATCGTGTTAACAAGATATGTAACGAAAAGTGGCCTACGACAACGACGACGACGACGACGGCGACGACGACGACGACGACGACGACGACGACGGCGACGACGACGACGACGACGGCGACGACGACGACGACGACATACACACAGGATTTTTTTTCTAAAAACCATTTGTTCGTGTTGGAAAACGTAAAAATAACTCGAAAAAGCTTTTTTTGGGGTAAACGCATATAGAAAGGTTGGGCGGAAAAGTAATAAACACGCCTGGGAACATTGGGCAACAGTATTCGGAAACAAGAATCAGGAGCGCAGCTTAAGCAAAGACAAAAACACAAGCGTCTCTAGAACTTTTCCATTTCATAAGACAGCAATAACTGATTGTTTTGATAATTTTCAGCATATAATAAATTTGGATGAAACCGGTATTTACACGGTCTTTGGTAAGACTGATTATTATGTCTTCACAATAAAAAAGTACAATTATCATGAAAGTCTGTATCTACGTGCCTCGTTGGTGGAGCAGAATGATTCAAAAGCGATTTTTGACAAAATACGTATTGTTCCTTGTTTCTCCAAAAATTAAACTGTTTTCATTCTGGACATAAAAATATTTAAACATTTAGTTGATAATTTATTACAAATATTACGATTAAACTTTTTTTAAATAACTCACCAGCAGGTTCTATAATACCTGAGTAGAGCTGAAGGCTACTAACTCAGGATGCAGAAGAGCTGAGGACCCCATTCTACACCGTTGTCTCAGATTACAATGACGTAAAAATATCTCAAAAAAACTTTTTTGTGGGTAAACCAATACTTTTCTCGCATATTAGATAGGTTGGGCGGAAAAGTAATAAAAATTGTGAAATAATTGATTTATTCGACGAGCCCACATATTTATTCAAAAATCAAATGAGTCACATTAATTTGTTGTAATTTAGTCTCAGTTGATTATGATTGTATTTGTTGATAAGGTAACTTAAACATTGTTTCTTAAATATTTATATGTCCGTATATAAATAAATAAATAAATAAATTTCGATATTTTCACAAAAAATTGGTTTTTCTCCGACGTTATTCATAAAACGAATGAAACTAAGTAAACTTGAATTATTTTCATTAAGTATTTTCATGAAAAATCAGTTTTTCACACGTTTTCTTCATGAATTTTGGTATTTTTGAAAAAACGAAATGTTTGATGGTTATTTTATATATTTATGCTGTTGGAAAGACCTTGAATCGAACTAGAAAAATATATCGGTTGTTTTTTCTCTATCTCTGGTTGGAATCCGTATAAACTGGAAAAACTTGAGAAAACCAAAAAAAATATCGTAGGGTGGACCAATTATTTTGGCTATAACTCCACAAAGCTACACTAAAAATCTCAAATATTACAAAATGTCAGAAAGTTTTTGAATAGAACTACAAAAAACATAAAGTGTGTTTTTCTCTATCTGGGGTCAAAATCGAGCCATTACGGAAGTCGATCTTCAATGGGCTCCATTCTGAATTGACGTAGTAGCTTCCCTACGCCAGGGTTAGGGATATGTTAAGAAATAATTAGTTTAGGACAGGACAATGGGCTGAGACAATGGTTTACCCCGTGTGGTCATGGTAGATAAACCAATTCTCGCGGCCCTGAAGTAGATTTATCAATTATCGGTATCATAACTTAGTATCTACCCTCTACCCAACCCACCCTTATGCCGTTGACCGTTTCCAGTTCCTTAGCCTTTTGGAGCAATTTCTCACTCAAAGACAAAAGAGTGCTCTTATTCTATTAGCTCTTCCACCCGAAGATGTTGGCCAATAAGAGGGGATCGCTTATTCTGATCCTTTTTGGTTATCTAGCAGGATGTACCACGTGCAGGTGGGGTTGTCATTTAGGCTGGTATAATTGTCAATCATTACCGCTCACACCCCGATTAGGCTTCTAAGAGCCTATTAATAACATATATCTGGTAACATTTGCAATGAGCAGGACCATCCTAGAATACTGGACATTGAGCTAGTTCAAAAACAAATACTAATAAGTGTATAGAGAAAGGCATAGATATAATAGTAGCAATTACTACAGTATGTAGGTCTATTATCAAACTTGTCTGCAATATCATGAATTATTCTTTAGACGTACTTTCTAGTGGAAAATTTTGATTAGTAATCTTCATAAATCCATATATAAATTCATATAAGTTAATACAAACATGTGAATTGTTTTATCGCCTATTTTTGATAATCCAAGAAAAGATTATTTGAGAAGCAAATAAAATACTGTTTATTTAGTATTAAGTTTGGTACCTATATAGATAAGAATAATTGATTCTGTGAAAAAATTATAAATCATTCATAAAAAATATAGATACATTCATTCATATATTGAAACATGTACTTCAATCAGTCTGTGAAGAGCTGAAAATGCTGTTGTGGTTTTTGAAGAGCATAAACCATGTAATAGTATATTTCATAGGACTCTGGAAATAAGGATTTTTTCGTGAGCGCGTGACAAATGAGGCAAAACCGAACATGGGAAATCATGCATGTACGGAAAAATCCATTTCTGGACGTGTAATGAACGATACTTTCTATTATACTCATCTGCAAACAACACAAAAAAAGATAAGAAGTAAATTTAGAACATTTAATTTTCACTTATAATCACACGAGAGCTTTTTTTGCCGAAGTAAACTGGACATGTATCAATAAGAGTTTTATTGCCTGGCAATTTAACGAAAAAAACTGCCTCTGAAAAAATTCTGTAGAACGAGTAATATTTTCTGGCAGTGTTTTTTGTTGAATTACCTACCTAATGGCAACAAAATTCGAATTGTAAATGCTAAGTTCGAATCAAAAGAAAAGCTACAGTGTAATTCGGTAAGACAATTTGATGAAGATGTATATCAATAAATTAAAAAATGAGATGTAAATTATTTTATTTAATTTAACGGAAAAGTACACTTGTTAAAAACACAATTATTAAAAATAGCTTGATTTTCATAACTTTCGTGTCTTTTGTTAATATTTTGCTACATACTAGTATTTTGAGCGGTGGTAGTGACTGTTTCCTGGATGTAAGTACGAATGGAACCAATGATGTCTCTATGATGTTCTTCATCTAACTGAAGGTACGGTTGTAATGACGAGGGGTTGCTATGTCCCGTAATTTTCACAAATTTTTGTTCACCTATACCACTCCTGGACAATTCAGTTACGGCGGCAGTTCGATTAGAATGGTTCGTAATTTTCACCTGCTTGATATCAAGTCCAATATTTTTCGCCGAAGATTTAGTCCATTTAGATATTTCGTTGATACCAATAGGAGAATTCTTATACCATCCTTTTGAATTTGTTTGTTGCTAGAAAGGATTTGGAGTTGAAAAAAACTTTTCACATGTGATATGGTTTCCCCGTCTTCCCATAATTTGTTTAAACAATCTTACTGGATATTCACAATCTTCTGCAGCGTTTGCTACCAACCATTTACTGTCGGCCAACTTCTGATTTCCCCCTTGTACTGTCTTCGGGAACAATGGGTTATATTCTACTCTACCGGTCTCTCTTCCACAGTTGTCTGTCTCGATTTTAAAACAGAATACTTTACAATTTGCTGCTTCTCAACCTCTCTAAGTCAATTCATACACAGCAATGTGATAAAATTTTCATTGGAGGCCTACAGGCTCTTCTTCACTCCAGGACAGTGCCATTTCAAAAATTTCTCGTTTTGTGAGAGCATTAGAACTCACCTTCCTTTTTTCTGGGATTGCTTGTATAATTTTGTGTTTTGTGTCGCGTGTTTTCTCGCATTCTTAAACTGTATGTCCGTGAACGGATTAAAAATTCTTTTATAATCTTTAAAGTACTTCTCTTGTAACATTTTTGCTGAAGTCTTGACTGCACTCTCTTTATAATCTTCTCCATTGTTCTTCTCTATGTTGAATGCCCAGTCACATAAAATAGAAGCTAACTCTTCAGTGGAAATTTCTGCAATAAGTTCATACTTTTTTCCAAACAAAACATCGCAAATTGATGTAGTTGAATTCACAGTATTGCGAGGCACATTATCATTGACGACGTTTTCAATTTCTCCCCTCGAAGACTCTCCAAATCGCGACATTTCCACAAATGAAAACTTTTCTTACAAGTGTGAGGAAAATTGACATAACATCATCAAAAATTTGTTTTCCGACGACCTGCACGAAAAACGTATTATTTCGCACTCTAAACTAGCGCACAAAGTTATCTATTTCGCACTAGTGCGAAATATTCCGCAGTCACCTGTACTGATGGATTGCTGTGCTTATTTACCTAATAGGTACCTATACTCTGATGTTCACACAATTGTAGGCAGCTGTGACAATGACATATATTTAAATAAATTCATGACATATTAATACCTACTGTCAGTGTGTTCATTTGATTTATTTAGTAATGAAATTCATACTTATTTGTATAAGTAGAATCTGCTGATATTTGTAACGAAAACATGGAATATTCGCCAGACGATGAAACGGTAGATTTTATTTCCATGGAAGTCCGTAATTTAGCAAGGGAAACGACGAAAGAATTGCTACCGGTAAAATCAAAACATAAGTATGATCTTGCGAATAATAATTTCATGGCATGGAAAGAAAAAAATAATACGAAAAGCTTCGAGGTTGTTTTATTGGCCTACATAGGAGAATTGGGATATAATTACAAGTCAAGTACTGTCTGGTCAATATACTCTATGCTACGGATATATGAACCTCAGAAATCAAGGACTTTGAACCCTCAACAAATTAAACAATTTATAGCGACTGCTTCGGATGAAAAATATTTGTTAATCAAGGTAGTTGTATGTTTTAATTTGTAGAGTTGATTAATTAAGGAAGAGGATATTTATGAAGAGATTTTTAATTTGATCAATTCACCACTCATAAGTTAATTGAAGATATATTAGATATTTTATAACACCACGATGAATACTCATTTTGTGTTCATAAGTAACTGTTTCTAAAAGTCATTAATATTCGCCGGTGGCTTAAATCGTCTAAAGGTATGCCCACGTAGTAGAATGATGAAGCTCGTAGGTTCAAATCCCCAACAGCATTTTTTTTGTCAAATTTTTGTTATTAAAATTTTCCATATTTGAAGAGGAATAGATCATGTAACTTAGTTGATTTGCGTATATAGATTAAGTTCTCATTTTTTTTTCATAAGATACAGTGCTCACTACTCGAATAATAAGAACTAATTATTTCAATCTTTCTAGGTTGCCTTAGCATTCGCTATAAGCGGAGCCTTGAGACGTGCTGAATTAGCCAGTGTAAAAATATGCGATTCAACTGATGTGACATCTGCATTAATTGTAAAGATTCCTAACACCAAAAATAAAGTGACTCGAACTTTTAGATTAACAGGAACATTTTATGAAATGAATAAAAAGTATGCTGATCTGCGACCCAAAAGTATGGTGGATAAAAATAATAGATTTTCAATCAATTACCAAAAAGGAAAATGTATCTCCCAGTTTGTGGGAATAAACAAGTTTGGTGCAATGGCCAAAGAAATCGCTACATTCTTGAAATTACCAAACCCACAAACCTACACTGGTCATTCATTCAGGCGTTCTTCTGCTACAATATTAGTGGACAGTGGCAGTGACTTACTGACTTTGAAAATACATGGTGCTTGGAAAAGCAGCACAGTCGCAGAGGGTCATATCAATGAATCAATTAATAAAAAAATGGAAATATCCAATCGTATAACCCAGTCTATAAAACATGCAACAATCTTCACAGAGGAACTACCATCAAGATCATTTACAACCAGTTCGGAATTCCAATCAGTCACTGTGGGACCATCAACTTCGACTACAGTATTTGAAACTAATAATGTGACAGGAATTAATGGTCAGGCAGTTCAAAGTGTAATTGAAGAAAATGGTTATACTCCATTGGTGTTAAGCAATTGTTGCAATATAACAATTAATAATTACTATTCTAATAGTACCTGAATACAGACCAAAATGTACCTAAATATGTATGTTGAATGTTCAATAAAATTTGATCTTTTCCCCTGTTCAAATATATCTTTCTTAATAATACAATTCACTTGAAAAACGTCTATGAGTGAAAACTTGTATTATTAGTGGTTGAAACATATTTTTAAAATCCGATATATTTTGTTTTTCAGGTAGGTCGTCGGAAAAGTATAGTATACAACTCGAGCGGAAACTGGATATTTCGTACTCGGGTAACAATATGATGAATCACTCGCCTGCGGCTCGTGGTTCATCATCTTGTCACACTCGTACGAAATATCCTATTTTCCGCTTTCAAAAGTTAGGTTCCGTTATTGCCGCTGGAAAAGTTAGGGCAAACTTTTTTCGCTGTCATAATGACAAAATCACGCAGCTTATGGGATTTTTCATACATGAATTAAATTGTCAAATTAATCATAATTCATTGTAATAGTACCAAACATGATTAACATTTCCATAGCAACGATATATTTATTATCGGCATTGTTTTATTTTCTGTCAGTTTAATTCATGTTAAGGCGAGTTATGTCTACAGCGTTATCAAGTGGGCACCTGTGAAACTGCATAATGGACACTTTCATACGATATTATATATTCTGTCTGAACACCATTTCAAATCATTCTTTGTTTGTATAACTCTTCAGTACAGTCTATATACATTTTTGTATTGCTGCTCTTTGTTAGAATATATTTTTATTATAGTTAATTTTAGTTCTTTTCAAAAAGACATTTTTCGTAAAGAAAAACGAAATTGGCGTAGTCAGTAGGATCGCGCGAGTTGTGAAAACGTGAATTATACAGTGTACCGATTTCTACGGTTTTCGTATAAACTTTCATGGCTTTAACGTTTTAACGTTTTGAGCGCGAGTTCTATCTACCCTTTCTGTGGGATCAACAACTGAGAGCAGCCTTCCTGTGGACGTAGTGAGGGGAACCAAAGAGTCGGGGAAGAAGATTTTCTAAAGGTAAGTGCCGAGTTTCCTCTTCTCGCCTTCCTATACCATTCTTTGGAATTAGTGAAGATATAAATTAAGATATTTTTTATTATTATATAAATTAAATATATATGAACGATTTGAATAATAGAAACGTTGATAATATTGTAGAAGCTTTTAATAATATTTCATTAAACGAAAATAATAGTAACGAAATGGCTATACCAAAAATTAATTGGGATCTTTTCAGATCTAAATTAGCAAATATCAAACCATTTAACGGTGATAGTGAATATTTAAATAAATTTATCACTAGATGTGAGAGTTTAATTGAATCCTATAGAAATTTAAATGATGCCGAATTAAATTCACATTTAATAGAATGTATTCAAGAAAAGTTAGAAGGCCGAGCAGCTTTCATGGTTGGTAGTAGAGTA
Organism: Galeruca laticollis; assembly: GCA_963921935.1. NCBI lineage: Eukaryota > Metazoa > Arthropoda > Insecta > Coleoptera > Chrysomelidae > Galeruca > Galeruca laticollis. The sequence goes on along the minus strand of OY998176.1, from coordinate 83,939,403 downwards.
GAGTTAAATACTTGGCGAAAATTGAAAACTGCTTTATTACAGTGTTTTGCTGATAGGCGTGATATAGATTGCTTAGTACAAGAATTAATTAGAGCCAAACCTTTTAAAAATGAGCACCTTATCGATTTTGGTAGTAGGCTTCAGTTAATTCGTAGTAGTGTAATTCAGAGAATAAGTAACGACCCAAATATAAATGCTGTTGAGAGAAATTGTCAAATTATTCAATACGATAAAACTGCACTAAATACTTTCATAGCGGGTTGTAATGGAACGCTAAGAAATAATATGCATCTAAGAAAACTCAATTCCTCAGAAGACGCGATGGCATATGTTGCAGAATTTGAAAATTTCGAAAGACTTTATGGATCATTGCACGATAAACATTTTCGACAAAATAATTCTAATTTTAATAACAATGGTATGCAATATTCGCGATTTCAAAATGTTCAAAGGTCAAATTCAGACCAAAACCAAAATCGTAACGATTATCGAAATTACCTACCAAATAAAAGACCAATTAATAATCATCAACCCTCATATAATAATTATCGATATAATCAACCCAATGTCTCAAATAATGTAGTACAAAACAGAGAATATTGGCCTAACCAACCGATACATGTTCAAACTATCCCACAAAATAATAGATATTTCACGAATCGACAAGTATTTGGTCCAGGGAAAAATGTTTTTAGACCGAATCAAACACCACAAAATCAGTTACTAAAACCAGTACCAATGTCGACAACGTCGCGAAATTTCACAGAAAAAAATCGAGTGCCTGTTAATAATAATAACAATAGATTTTTCCAAAGAAGTCCACGTGCTAAACCAAATTTTGTTTATGAAGAATTATATTTAAATCAATGTGATAATCCAGAATATGATCCTAACAAATTTAATGAATATGAAGAAGTAGAATTTGATCAACCCGATACGAATGATGAAGTTCAATTTGAGGAAAATTTTCGGATAACCGGGCCTTCCAAAACAAAGAGGTAGTTGAAATAAACGTTATTTCCGCTAATCCCTTACCGTACATAGAAATTAAGAATCCCAAAGCTAGATTATTAATCGATACCGGTAGTTCTAGATCAATAATAAAACCTTCTATTATAAAAAAATATTTTCCAAATACAATTTACCATTCCAATACTGTTTTATCTACTAGTCTTGGAAGAAAAGATATTAGATTTCAACCACTCGTGCCTGCATTTTCAGAATTAAAATGTAAAAATTATTGTATTAATTTTGTATTATATGACTTCCTCGATTACTTCGATGAAGTCATAGGTATTAAAGATCTTGTTAATATGAACTTAAATATAGACCTTGCGAACCAACAATTAGTAGAACCTAATATAAAATTACCATTTAAATATAGACAATCTGATGATATAGAATTTTCTTTTTTCGAAGAATTCGATTACAATATTAAATATTTAAAAGGTAAAAGTAACAAGACAGCCGATGCACTGTCTCGTTTTTCTAATATGAATGCTTTAGAAACCGCATCACTTGATGTTAATTTAGGTGGCATTGAAGAAATTGTAAATCAAGAACTCGAAAGAATTAGTTCATATAACGCATCTACAAATCAACTTCCTAATTTAGACAATATTAACCTTACAACTATGTTAGACGAAAACGAAAGAGACGTATCAGACACCATGATCAATTCATCCCCATTGGACGAAGAAGCGAACCCCAATAATGATGACATCGAAACAGTACACACTTCTGTGGAAAATCCCATTTTATCAATTCCAATATCTGAAAAACCACTGAATATGTATAAAAATCAATTATATTTTACTAGCAATGAAAATCTTTCTTCAAAGTTAAAAGAGAAAAAATATTCGAAAATATTCGCTTATATGTTACATTACCAGTAGTAGACACTGAATCAAACGTAATAAAATTCATTAAGGAATTTATAAATCTTAATCAAAATTATGCTCTTTATTTCCAAAATGAACCCTTATCACGAATGTTTATAGTAACTGCACAAAAAACATTTAAAAATTCAGCTTTTAAATTTATCATGTTTACCAAAATTCTCACTGATATTCAATCAGTTGACGAACAACGAGAGAAAGTAGAATATTACCATATAAGTAAATCAGGTCACAGAGGTATAAATGAAGTAAAAACATCCCTTAGTCGTAAATATTATTGGCCAAAAATGATAGAAGAAATAGAACATTTCATAAATAATTGTGAAACTTGTCTGAAAAATAAGTATGACAGAAATCCCCCAGTTATAAAATTCAATTTAACACCCACAGCTTCAAGACCTTTCAAACATATCCATTTATTCGTTTTCTATATATCAAATAAATCGTATTTAACAATCATAGATTCATTTTCAAGATATGGTCAAGCCTGTGCGTTAGACAGTATAACAGGAGTATCTGTAGTTGAGAAATTACTCGAATTTATTTCCCATCACGGTCTACCTAGCAAAATTACGTCTGACCCAGGTACAGAATTTAAAAATTTCTATCTTCAAGATTTTTGCAAATTACACCACATCCATCTACATTTTACAACATCAAAAAATAGTAATTCTAACTCTCCAATCGAGAGATTCCATTCAACACTAATCGAGCATTATCGATGCTTGCAAGAAGAAAATAAAAATTTGAAACCTGATCAACTAATAAAAAATTCAATTTTCTGTTCTAATAATAGTATTCATTCAGTTACGAAATATACGCCTTTCGAAATTATTAAAGGTCACATAAACAATCCCGATCCTTTTGATTTAGACGATCATTTAATTATATCAACTTACGTACAAGATCATAAAGAAAATAGTAAAATATTGTATGCAAAGATTAAGCAAAATAATGAATCCACAAAAGAAAAGATTATTCAAAAACGAAATGAAAAACGCGAAAATCCCCCAGATTTTGCAAACCAAGAAACATGCTACATAAAAACTAAACAGAGAAATGAAAAACTACCCAAATTTAAAAAGACGAAAGTACTAAGCCAAAAAGGTATCCTCATTAAAACTAATAAAGGCACATACCATAAAAATTTGACTAGAAAACCGAGGTTAGTAACAAACAAATTGTTACAGGAATCTAACGATGATGAACCTCTGACATTGATGACAACATACATCATGATTCTGCAGATACAATGCATTGAAGAGGATGCATCTACCACTAAAATCGAGAGCATAATCCTTCCAATCCAATTAGGAAATTCTCGTATTATATACAATAAACATACATTTATACACTATGTAGATTTAGACATTATTTTTAAGCAAGTAAATAACCTAATAAAACATTATTATATCATTAAAGATAGTATTAAAATAATTAATAGTAGTAACCCCATATCGTATCATAATTTGGCACAAAGTATTTTGACAAGGACAGAATCTTTAATTAATTCTTTAGAAATAAAACTGAATAATCTATATCCCCATATCAGAAGTAAAAGAGGACTTGTAAATGCCGTAGGAAAATTGACAAATGGCTTTTGGGCACACTAGATGCAGATGACGAAGAAAGATATAACAAAGCAATTGATATACTACAGAAAAACATTATGACAGAAGTTAATTTACAAACCTCTTTATACCAAAAGCTTATGGAACACTATAATAAATCTATAAATATTTTAAACAATAATCAAGAGATACTTAAAAATAATTTAGAGAAAATTCAAGCTTCATTTTACCATAAAATAGAAACTCTTGAAAGTTATTTAAGTTTTCAGGGAATTATAACACAAATTAATTTAGATTGCCAATCAACGATTACCTTAATAGATAATTTAGAAAATGCAATAGTATTTTCCAAATTAAACTCTCTTCATAATTCAATAATTTCTAGTACTAATATTTTCGAAATGATTAAGTATTTACATAATATATATATATATATATATATATATATATATATATATATATAACTCTAATCAAAATCCTAAATTTGAGAGTTTATTAGCTTATTATCAATTTTTGGGCACTCAAGTGTCTATATCAAATTCAAAATTAATTTTCTCAATCCATATATCTATCCTTAAAGAAAAAACCTACGAATTTTATCATATTTTTCCAGTAATCCAAAATCATAAAACTTTTACCCCTCTATTCCCCTATTTGGCACACAAGAATGAAGATAACCAACTCGAGAAAATTGAATGCCCTCTTCTAGAAGATACGTATTATTGCCGACAGAATCCTGTATCCCAAGATAATTGTACAACGCAACTACTCCAAGGAGAAGACCTCTCACATTGCCACATCATTGAAGTAAATTTACAAGAAACAGTCGTCAAATCAGTCACCGAAAACGAAATCTTAATTATACCCGAAAAACCTCAACAAATATTTTCAAAATTTAGAAGTAACAGATATATTCTTGTGACGTCTCCAATTTTAATCAAAATACCAGACTCTTGCGAAGTATGGACTAATAACCAGAAATACATTAATAAAATTCCAATTAGTAAGGGCAAGCCGTTTATACTACCAAAAATTGAGATGGAAACGTTAAGTGGTTCCAGAAATTACCAAATTCCGAACATAACCAAAATAGACTTTGAAGAACTTAAATAAATTAGCAGAATTTCGAAACAATTAGAACCAATTTCAGAAGTGGAAGACAATCCGTATAATTTGAATTTTGAATAGCACTGTATAATCAATATTAAAGAAAATGTTTTGCATTTTGGAACCTGGTAGAATATTTGGTATATACTTTATAAAAACATTTGATTGAGGGAGGGTGTTGAGACAATCAAATTAGTGTGTCACCTATTACCAGTCTATATTCTGTGTTCCATATTAATTGACAGAATATCAATAGCTGCTTCCTGTAATATGTCACTTTTGTTGTTGATGTAGATATTACTGTTATGTTAAAAATATGAATAATAAAGTGTTTGTTTATCAGTAAGCAGTTTCATTAAATAAAATAGAAAATACACTTCTATGGCACATTGCTCAACTCAACAAAATCTACTCATATTAGTGTTTTAAATGAAACTCAATGTTTTTAGCTAATTCCACAATATAATGAAAAATGTTGAAAATTCTAAAAAATTGACAATTGTTTCGATAACTGAATCAGTTAGAGACATTGAGTTTCATTTAAAACGCTAATAATAGGTTTGAGTTTAGTGTTTTTGCGAGATGGAAAAATCATATGTCAAGAAGTTTTACCATTACTATTCGAGCCCTGTGCACTTTACCGTAAATATGCAGATCAACGGCATAAAAATGTAAACAGCTGAAGTTTATTTGTTGCATACCGAAATCGTAGGTGTTCCTCCTAACATGTTGGATGCCATACCATCAGCGCTGTCCCGAAACTTGTTGCAAAATACCTGAAACTGAAAAATCCCGAAGAATATATCGGACATGGGCTAAGGCGTTCTTGGGCAACCATGTTGGTGGAATGCGGCGCTGATTTTCTCACTCTGAAAGGACACGGAAGATGGCGTTCTTCCAACGTAGCAGAAGGACACTTTCACCTCCCATGTTTAGTTTTTCTTTTTTATTACAACCTTATCGGGCAGATTTATTCACTTTTTATGAATTCATCATACGACTTCTGACACCATGTAATGTAGTATTTGGTAATAAAAGATTATATTGATGTTTTTATTTATTTCTACATAACAATTATCTCATAACAGTGTTTTTTAATGACATGACATCATTGCTTGACATCTCACTTATAACAAAACTTGTTCTTTAACATTGACGCTTAAGGCGCGTTTACAGCGTGGTGTAAAGCCCATGTTAAACAGACGCTTTCAAGTGACAGCTCGTCGGTGAACTCTATGGCTGTAAATATGGTTAAAGTTGCTGTAGAGCATCATGTTAGTTATTTTTAAAAACTTCATAATATACATTGAGGATAGTAAACCAATTGAAATCCTGGACGCAAAAATATATAATGAATTCTTCTCCAATAATTTGCGACAGCCCTTACATATCCCCGAATTTTGAGTTACTTTACACATCCTCATCACTGTCTGTGCTTTAGCTTCTGCTCGTAAACAAATAATATTTTACTGTTATTAGACTAGGTTCTAATGCAATGCCCTAATCTCAAAATTTTTTATAAACACACCAACCCGAACTCTGAAAAAGTATATTTCGGAAAATGCGAATTTTGAACAAGAAGATACATCAGTCGAATTCAAATTTTGCATTGCATTGGTGCCGTACAACTCAATCTAATGCGGCAGTTAATGTCAACAATAAAATAAGTGGAGCTAAATGCGCCCTGGTGCAGCTACACGTATGCGGTATAGTTTTGACATTATACAGTTTTATATCAAGTCACCTAATAACAATCAATCAATTTTTCAAAATATCAACCGTATATAGTACCAAATTTCTAGTCAAAAATTACTCAGAAAATGAGTACCTCACCAATGCCTGGTTATCCAGGTTTTTCTATACCTTGTTGTGCTCCTGTATTGCCGCCTATAGTACCCCATGTGAACGTTCCATGTGTATATCCATATATAACTATGTCCGGAACTTGTCAATGCTCATTACGCTAAAAGCAGCAAATATGTGAGTACATTCATTTTTATATAACTTTTTGTGGATATGTACTTCCCGGTACTCTCGAAATCTTCTTATTGCATCCAACGTAGTTCTAAGGTATTTCTTTGGGGTTTATTTTGTCGTTAGAATAGAAATGAATGCTGTGACCACTTTTCAAATTTATATTTAATTAAACCTCAAAATCGCTCCAGTCATACAATTCCATCAGTTGCTACTACAGGATCGACAATTACTTATCTTTCATTGCTCAGAAATAAAAGAAAAATGAGGAGAGAGACCCGGAAGAAAACGGATAGACCAAATAAGAAAAATAGGTATAAAAACGTGAAGATAGTGAACGAAATGAGAATAATGCCAAGAAGAAGAAGAAAATCTTATGGAATACAAAGTTATTCATATTTTCCACGACGAAGAATAAGAAGAAAGAATTTTTGATTAGACGACTCCTGACAACTATGAAAATCTTACCCACAGATAAATAATAGAGGTAAAACGGGCACTCACTGACAAAAAATGCCTCGGTAGATGTGCTGACATCTTTATTTGTCACGAAAAACTAAAATAAGGGTTCTGTCGTCGATTTTAGCTTTTAAATGGTGGTAAATTCAAATTGTGTGATATGGCGGAAAATTTAAATTCGATTGATTTATAATTTCTAAGAATGGGGAAAGGCTGCAACAACTTAGTTCAAATTTAGTTTAGAGTTTAATTCTACAAAAAATCGTGTTACATACATATCTAACAGATTTTATAATTAATGTCATACTTTTTATTTTTGGAGGAGCTGCAAGCACAGTTTGTGGTTTAAGTTGAAAGGAAAAGCAACTTTCTTCTAAATTATCACCAGCAATGAAATCTACAAAAACAATATACATAGTAGTTTAAATTTGACAGTATTACAATAAAATGCTCACCAGGTAAATTTAAAACAGGAAGTGCAAATTTTCTTTGTTTTCCCCCTGCTTTACATACATCCAAACAATGATTACCACAAACTACTTTCCCCCTTGAAATGCTTCTTGGATGTTTAAATAAACTGGGATTATTGATTCGTACCAACCAAATATTTTTTATATGCTCGTCCGCGGTAATAAAATATCTGTAAAATATTAATATAAATTACTCATTTTAATTATAATGATATTTAACCTACCTTGGAGCATATTGATCTTGATTAAAACAATTGGGAACAACACGATCTCGAGGGGTTGGCATTTTGAATTAAATCCATAAAATAAAATAAATTAATAACCAAACAACATGCAATCAATTAAATGGCAAAATTTGAATGCCTAACCTCAATTATTTGTCTGTGGATGTCGAAGAGATTAACGAACGAGAACGAACGCGACCGAAATTCTTCTCTAATTTGAAGGCCTCAGCTGCTAGGGCTATTCAGCCTAAGGCAACCGAAGTTGACTGGTTCTTCGTGACACATATAGATGGCGCGAAGAACTCGTATCTTCTTTAATAAGTATAAGTGCACACCCCCTGATCTTACCATAATATTTAATTTGATATAATTAGTACAATCGAGTCAGTGGTTGTCATTCCATGAAATCATATTTTTCCTCATTTTATCTTATACCCAACACAACCTGCTCTTTATATTGTACATCCCGCTTTATATTATGTGAAATATTATGGTAAATTGGTTAGATTTCGTTCTAATTTGACACTATTAAATTCTGTGGTTAAACATCACATATTTTCGATGCGATTATCCATTTCCATAGTAACTTCCAAACAAATCAAAACTGAAACCTTTTAGAAAGTAACTTCAAAATTCCAGTGAAAAAATTCCTCTTAATAAAATATGAGCTGTTGCGCACCCTGTTGTGGACCTTGTTGTGGATCAGTCCCACCATGTTGTGCAATCTGTGAACCTACTTGTCCCCCCTTTTATTATGAAACTACACCCCTAAATTGGCCTGCTTATTCTGCAGTCGGAGGTATATTTCCATACTACGTCTCCTCCACAAGATTGGTATGTATTTAAGTTATAAGTAGTTAGATTTATATTTCAATTTCAAAATACAGACAATTACAACGCATAATTTTCTTGTAGAGTATATGTATGTAGTGTACACATCGAGGGAATGAGGAAAATATTAAAGTTTGTTTTTGGTATAGTTCTTTAGTTCTGAATGATTTATTGAAACATGTATATCATTTCCATTGTTAATCGATGACTTACAGATTATTTAAGTTGACATTCATAGCATATCATGTTGAATGACAGTAACTGGGAAAAATGTAATAAATAATTTTTAATTATATATATGGGATATGATCAGCTTTTGTCTATCTACAAATTTTTGTTGACAAAAAAATATGTTTTATAGGGAAAATGGGTGAGGAGTGCACGTTTAGGTCCGGATTTTAGACCAGTAGTTTTGAAAGAAATTGCTGATCAAATCTCTGCACCTATTTGGTTGCCGAAAAATCACTTTAGTTTGTTATTAGTATAAATTTGGAAAAGCAGTTTGTTTTTGTTGTATATTAGTGATATTGAATGAGAATAACAATACAATTATTAATTTATCAATTTATGTAATAAAATCTTCTTATTTTCAGATGAGCTGATTGCTGAGTATTGTTCATGTTAGGTTAGTATTATATTTCACTTCCACTTTGCAGTTAATTTTGTCAAATAATAGAGATAACTACAGGGTTTTCATAAATTACACAGATCAAATTTTTAGTTTTTGGGAAGTGATTTTTTTGCTTAAAATCTGCTGCCAGAGTACTGGGTAATGGGTATTTATTTTCGAAGAGTTGTACCATAGTCTAGCAAAATAAAAATGAAATAAGTCAACTTAAATAACGCACAAAAGGTTGTAAAATTGTATCGGAATCACGTATTAAACACGTCCTAGTGGCATAAACCAATCAATCTGCTTTTACCATAGATACTCGATCACGTAAATGACTCATTTCATTTTTATGTTGCTGCACTTTAGAGGTTTTTCAGTACGAATATGGAGATGAAAAACTGGCCTTTTCATTCCCAATGCTTTCTCAAACCACAAGCACATCATCGCTAACTCACCCTATACCCACACATCCAAAGGCAAAGTAAAGGTCTTTAGAACAACTACGACCCTTTTTTACAGACTTGTGTTTGTCAACTCTGGCCCTCTGGTTGATTCTGAAAATCCTAGGAATAATTCTATCAATTTTAATCATTACTCAGATATTTTAATAGTGATTTTTATTCCAGTTATCCGTTTCTACAAGCTGAAAAGTATACAATGTGATGTCAGGATAAGTGTGATCAACGGTTACAATAAGTAAACAATTTCCCTATGTAAACAGTAAGAATAAACGAGAATTAATTAGAACATCTGTTTTTTATGTTACTTTATATTCTTTTATGTTAGCAATGTGAACACATTTTTAGTTATTTTTGTCTGTTACGTTTTCTACCCTTTCTTTATGAACGAATCGGATTGTATGAACTCAAAAAAGTTACAACTGTCACTTTGACTGTTCGTTAATCAAACGATATATAAAAACACATTATCATTTCACGGACATCATCAGATTGTGGGCCCAGGCAAAACATAGGCTTCAGTTAAGCCACAAAAGCGTGCAAAAAACTGGTAATCAAGCATAAAAATAAAAAGCTAATCTAAAATGGCGACCATGGCACAGACGCATTTCCCTGTTGAAAAATTAATGGGACGAAAAAATTACAACTCGTGGAAATTCGGTGTGCAAGCATATTTACAAATGGAAGATTTATGGGGATGTGTGATTGTAGATGCTGCGTAAGTAACTCAGTTAAAGGAGATGACACAAGCAGAATCCATAATAATCTTGGCCGTAAATCCGTTGAATTATATTCATATCCAAAACGCAAAAACACACAAAGAAGCGTGAGACAGTTTGAAGACAGCGTTTGATGATTCTGGTCCGACAAGGAAAGTTGGTTTATTGCGTACACTGATATAAATGCAACTCAGTGGAAGAATATGTAAACACAATAGCAACCACAGCACATACGTTAAATGATTTGGATTTTCATGTTGATGACGTTTGGATTGGTACATTTTTACTGACAGGTTTGATTAAACATTATGCGCCAATGATTATGGGAATAAGAATAACAGTAGTGTGTACTATTTTCCGGTAAAAATAAGAGAAGCCACTGACCAGGTACGCTGTTATACATGTAATAAATTTGGGTAAACAGTTAATTTTTACGAATGTGTTTGTGCACAACAATGGAAAGATAGTAGCAACAGGTACAGAAGTAAATGGTATTTATAAATTGGATCAGCCAACGGAGACAGCATTGCATGTAACACAAACTGAGTAATGGCATTGATATCTACAATATATAGCTGCTTTTGTAAATCGTGAGACAGCACACATACATCAGACAGAGGACTTTTGCATTCTCATATGTTTTTCATGCCGTCAGCCATTATGGACAGTTTTGAAGGATTCAAATTCCCGGCCTACATGAGTGACATTTGTTAAAAATTCACTAGAAGTGGGGCGACAGCATTGATTCTTAATTTTCTAAATGTCAACAAGTTTGACATAAAAGAGAAATATTTCGTTAATTTTTTACTTTTCAAAAAAGATTAAAACTTGTGGGCATGAAAAATCCACCTTGGGTAAAAGCCTCGGCTAAGCAATACAACTCACACTCGCAAAATATAATTTTCTGGACTAGTGATCCAAATAACTATTGGGACATCATTTTTTGAGCTCTCTTTGCGTTCTTCTTCTTCTTCCACTTCTTATCCATTAATGGATGTTTGCGATCACATGTACTCACCCTTCTTTATTTCTGATGGTGCTGAATGGGTCTCTTCTGTTCTCAGCCCTGTCCATTGTTTCACGTTTCGGAGCCATGACATCCTCTCCCTGCCGACTCCTCTCCTCCCCTCAATCTTTCCCTTGATTACTAATTGTAGGAATTGGTATCTTTCATTCCGTATTATGTGGCCTAGATATGCTGTTTTTCTGCGCTTGATGGTTTCCAGCAATTCGCGTTCTCTTTTAATCGTTCTTAGGACCCCCTCATTCATTTTCCTGGCCGTCCATGGGACTTTCATTATTCGCCTGTAGGTCCACATTTCGAAGGCTTCAAGTCTATTCATGGTGTTTACTCTTAGCATCCAGCCCTCCATACCGTACAGTAACACTGACCACACGTAACATTTTACAAATCTGATTCTTAGGTCGAGGTCAAAATCGGTGTTGGTAAGAACTTTCCTGAATTTCATAAATGTGCTTCGGGCAATTTCAATTCGGCATTTGATTTCCGTTTCGGACGTCCAGCTTTCACATAGCCACGTGCCTAAATATTCAAATTTATATACTCTTTCAATGGGGAAATTGTTGTGTGATAGGCTTGCATTTTCATGTTCTTCCAGCTTGCCAGAAACTATCATGAATTTTGTCTTCTGGGTGATGGCCCAAGCTTTTATTATTATCGCCCACGACATCAAGAAGCTCCTGCAAGTCTTTCATATTGTCAGCAATTAGGACTGTGTCGTCTGCGTATCGTATGTTGTTGACCCACACTCCGTTCACCCTAATACTCAGGCTGCGTTCCTCGAATGCCTCCTGGAAAATGTTTTTAGAGTATATATTGAAGAGGAGTGGAGAGAGAACGCATTCCTGTCTGGCCCCTCTAAGGAACTTTGTTGGTTCTGTGTGCTCATTGCCAACTTAGACTTCGGCTGTTAGGTTCCAATAAAGGTTTTCTATGCAGTGGATATCCTTGAGAGTGCCGTGGGTAGTCAGGTGGTAGAGCATGAAGGGCTGTTTGATTAGAATTGCTTTTATTCAGATTTAGTTACAGTTATGCTGGAAATAAAATTAAATAAACTCTTTCATAGAAACAATAAAATTATGTACAATAAAATTTTCTATACAACTATGTACAAAGCGTCTCGCTTCTGGTCCACGCTGTTTCCGGGATTTCAATCTTGGCCGGCGGTCGTCGGTAGGGTGATCGGCTTCTATAAATCTCACGTACTTCGCCCCTAAAGTGCTCTGCGGTGTGTTCTGGGTTTAATAATCGTCTTTCTTCCGATATTTCCGCCTTCTGAGATATACCCTCATCTTCTCTGGATTATCCACAACATATAGGGTCTAGGTGCCTCCCCCGCGATCAATACTCAGCTGGGTTGGGAAGGTTGGCAGCTCGTCACTATCTCCGAATCGATACTTGACGGAGATTTCGTACCAATGAGGAATGCTTCTTTCCCGGGATCAATTCTCACCGGGAGTTCAGCGACAGATAGGGTTGGTCTCTGTTCTACCCTCCGGATCAATACTCGACGGAGGGGTAGGACACGTACCTAGGGTCAACCGTTATCTCCGGATCAATACTCAACAGAGATTTGACGGCTAACGCTGACGGCGTCTCCTCTCGTCTTACAACGCGATGCGTTGACTTTTATTACGAAACTTCCTTGCAACGGCGGTGCCAGGATTAAGTTTCCGGTATCTGGTTTCTTTTTCGCTTTTACGCGTAAAGGCTTAACCTTTAATGTGAAGCTACCAATCACTCCTGGTGTCAGGTTCGAGCTTGTCTGGTGTTCGAATTAACCCGAAGGTATGTTCGTGATTCATTTCTATCGTTTTACAGCGAAAGAACCGCCATCTCGGTGTGGGACGTCCAAACTTGTTATAGTATCGCTCTGGTCTGGTATTGCGACGTCGGTAACTGTTGTAGGATCTACTCGCCGTGGTGTTGGAGTACTGGTTTGACGCCATTGTCTTCTGATCTATATCTATCCTCCTCAGAATTTGGATGAGTTTGTGGTGTTGAACCGTGTCGAATGCTTTCTCGTAGTCGATGAAGTATAGCATCACATCTTTTCTCTGATCATTGCAAATCTGGACTAATACTTGAGTTGCAACTATAGCCTCTCTCGTACCTAGTCCCCTTCTAAATCCAAACTGTTGGATCCGACATCTCTTTGCTTTACGTTGATGTCAATCGCACTTTAGTTCGAATTCATTTTTTTCCACGGAAGTCTTACTAACAGCTATAGAAATTTTGTACTGGTCGCGAGTACAACAGGTGTCCACTTTTGGGGCTCCGACGGCTAAACTGAATTCTTTCCTAATTTCATTAAACCATTGACGGTTTCTTTTACCATCAAGTTGATGTTTTTCAAGGAAGCCATTATATAGCTTACGTACATACAAATCTTCAGAAAGGTGTCTCTAGTTTGTAACTGTTTCTCGACTATAATGGCAGGTATTGACGAATTAAAATCGATAATTTTCTATTTCCAATATGTTTTTTTTTCAGGCAGGACGCTTGCCACCTTATCTGTCTTGAACTGATACATCGGAGGAGAGTAATCGTTACTACCTATCTCCAATTTTCTTTGTGTATGTTAAACACAAAGTACTTCTAATACCGAACTTCAGATTCTCTTGGAAGTAGTTAGGCCAGGCGGCAGAGCGATAAAATCGTTCAAAACCGTAAAAAATGTTGGCAAAGCTTTTATTGTTTTAAATGGTTTATTAGGGTGTGATTATCAAGAATCTAGGTTTTCCCCACACCCGCGTCGATCTCCGTGAAGCTACAAAGGTACACATTTTTGGTTTTTCGGTAATATCTCGTTTTCTCTTCATCGTACGGCCAAAATGGTCCTATATGAAATTAAAGGTGACAAAATTCTGTATAAAATAATTCGTCATCATTTTTTCACGAGACTTATAGTTTCGGAGTAGTAGTCGCGCGAAGTTGTACGAGTTTTGACAAATACAGTAAATATCGATTCTTGCTTATCAAATTCCACTCTTCTCTCGTTCTGGTGACTGTTGACAATTTGTTCTATTTATTTTATGACTATGTAGGTATAAGTAATTCAAATTCATCATTGATCATAAGTATGTGTTGTGTCGTCTGCAATATATTATAAGCTTCCGTTTAAAAATTTATTTCGTAATTCAAACGGCTGTTTGGTTCTAAGAATACGGGAAGGGTATCTCAGGTATAAATCCGGTCTCTTAGGGACCGTGCGTCACGTGCGCCGACATTGGGACTCTCGAAAATATGCCTAGTTTCGTGTATTCAATATTCCAGTGTAGCCTTGTCTAACTAAGAAGTCGGTCGATGACGCGCTTACGTATACGGAAAATATAACGATTTCTGTATAACGAGCGAAAGAAGAGAGTAATTCCTTTAAGAGCAGTAAACTCTTCAATAAACAACCAAATTGAAGTGATTCCTGTTGACCCTTCATTAATTTTTCAAAGAATTACAATTTCCAAGAAGACGGAACAGGATTTGCAGAAATATTTTCACTACGAACTAGCTCCTTATCCACTCTCGCTTTTTGATGAAATAGGAATGCGCAAGACAAATAAGTCATCATTGTATAATATGTTATTTCATGTGGCTCATTCCATCAATGATGCAGATAACGTGGTACATGTTATAGACGGTGGATTCCTTCTCCATCATGTGGTCTGGTACCAACAAGAGACGTTCTGCAATATTATTGTACAATACGTACAGAAGTACTACAAGGCCAACAGCGTAGTTGTTTTTGACGGCTATCCGAATGACGCTAACAACAAAAGTACTAAAGCTGCTGAACGACTCCGTAGATCGCAGAGACATGTCTCTGCTAATGTGATGTTTGATGAAACGATGACAGCAACCATGTCACAGGAGAAATTCCTTGGCAACGACCAGAACAAGACTCGGCTCATTTCTATGCTGGAGGGCCAACTTCGAGCTACAGGATTTCTCGTAAAGCAAGCCGCTGAAGACGCTGATACTGTTATAATAACCACCGCCATTGAATTATCGCCAGACTATGATTCCGTAGTGGTAGTGGGTAAAGATGTCGACCTTCTCTTACTACTAATAGGCCTCGCATCATCGTTGTCGAATGTTTATCTCATGAAACCAGGGAAAGGAAAAATTGAGAGCAGCAGTTACTCGACGAAGTCGTTCACACATTCAGAAGAAGTTGCGAAGCACATACTCTTCATTCACGCCTTCAGTGTGTGCGACACAACCTCAGCATTCTTCAGGCATGGAAAACAGAAATTCGTCAAGCTATTCCAAAAAAATATGAATGTACGAAGAACCGTTGGAATATTTAAAGACCCAAATGCTTCTCCAGACCTGATTGAGGCAGCCGGAAAAAATGTCATTACAGCACTCTATGGAGCGAGCGGTGATACAACGCTGAATGATTGCAGGTTCCAGTGCTTCACGAAATCAATTTCTAAGAGTGCTTGCAATCTTGCATCTTTACCACCAACCGAAGCAGCAGCACGACAGCATTCCTTCAGAACCTACCATCAGGTTCAAAAGTGGTACGGAAACAAGAAGAGTCCGCAAGATTGGGGCTGGAAAAGCACGAGGAAGACCGACACCTATTTCTACGTTAATAGACCCTGCCCCACAGGAGCTTCTCAGCACGATATGCTGCAAGTGCACGCAAGGGTGTCAAGCAGCTTGTAGCTGCAGGAAGACTGAGCTGCGTTGCTCGACAATGTGTGGAAGTTGCCGGGGCCAGTCTTGTGCAAATATCGATATGGATGAAGATAATTTCGACGTAGATGACGAGATCGACGTGCAGTTCGAGCATTCAGCTGCACAAGATATTTACATGACTGATTCAGAGAGTGAGTCATCTTAGATCGACAACGAGAGCAGGATTGAAGTGAAGGAAATCACTGCTGAACCATCGTAATATCGTACAATGGAAGGTGTATGAGGATATGATCCAAAGTGATCATAGGTATATTGAGTTACATATAGAATACGAAGCGGATGGGGGCGACTATGAGATGGCTTGTGTCAGATCAGCAAAACAAGATGTTATTGACGAGGTCACTCACAGAGCGCCTCGGGGGTTTCCCTTTGAGGCAAACGACTGAGATCAACTCTTTTGTCGAAGAACTATCGCAATGCTTGCAAACAATTACAGGTCTGGCCTGCAAGGTTACCAAAAGAAAAAGTAGGCATACTCCTTTCAAATAAGAAGCGTACAGTCGCTAAGCTGCGCAAGCAGTATCAACGTCTTAAACGTAGGGACTTAGAGTGGAGGGGGGTACACCGACAATTCGCCGATGCAAAAGAAGCATACATGGAGGAGGTGCAGAAGGCGAAGCTCACCTCGTGGATGTCGTTTGTGGATGAAGATCTGCAGAACGACCCCTGGGGAACAGTTTATAAATTAGCTGCAAATAAGATAAAAACCAGCACCACGATGTCGAATGTGCGACGCTCCGACGGCTCTGTGACTACTCTGCTTCAGGATACGCTCGATGAAATTCTGAGCAATCTCATGCCAGACGATGATATCAATAACGAAAATCAATACCATACTGAAGTAAGAGAGGCCGTGAGACTGAGCATTGGGGATGTACATACCATAGTTACCTTTAGTGAAGAATACCTCGACGAAGCAGTCTCAAGAATAAAGCCATACAAGGCTCCCGGTATTGACCAAATACACGGCAGAATTGTAGTTATGTGCTATCAGCACATTAAACCTTACCTTCTTCGGCTTTATATTGCTTGCCTGGCTTTAGGTCAACAAATGGAAGATAGGCAACCTCGTTACTATTCTCAAATCACCCGATCGGGATCCCAGGAATCCCAAAGCACTCCGACCAATTACATTTCTTTCGGAACTGGCCAAAATCCTTGAACGTCTTATCTTGAATGAAATTTTCTCGCTTCATTGTGAGCGCACATTCTTCAGTAACATGCAATATGGCTTTCGTAAAGCGCGGTCAACCGTGCAAGCAGTATCTACATTAACTTCACATATCAGGCAAGCACATAAACACAGTCTAGTCCTATTTGTCGATATAGCGGGAGCCTTCGACAACCTGTGGTGGCCGAGCGTTATTAAACAACTTGACAGGAAGCACGTACCCGGCTCGATTATGTATCTCATGAAAAGCTATTTGAGTGACAAGAAGGTTAGATACCAGGCCACTTACACTGAACAGAAAAGCGGTGCACAAAAGGCTGTCCCCAGGGGTCAGTACTGGGTCGATTTCTGTGGAATCTGGTGATGAATACACTTCTCGAGATGGAGTGGTCGGAGAGGGTGAGAGTGATTGCGTATGCGGATGATGTTGCGATATCCATCCACGCTGATAATAGAGCCGAATTGGAAAGAACTGTTGCTCAATGCATGGGGACTCTGGTGGAATGGGCGCTCCAAAACAAATTAACCATTTCAAAAGAGAAAACTAAATACGTTGTATTTTCGAACTTATCTCGCAATAGAAATCCAGTGGTTAGGATGCAAGAGAACCCCATTCGCAGAGTAACGCACATGAAGTACCTAGGGAAAATACTTGATTAGAAACTGCACTACGGGGAGCACATTACGTACATCAACGAAAAAGTAAGAAACATATTCTAAGTTCTAAGGAGGTATACTTACAGAAACTGGGGCAAAATCGAAAGAAGACAGGACACGATGGAAACAATTTATCTGCGCGCAATCATTCCCATCTTTTCGTATGGGATTGAAATATGGGGCCATAGAGTAGCAAGAGTGGTGAACAAAAGAGTATTTCGCACTACACAAGCTATGTGTTTAAGGGCAATGCTACGCGCACACCGTTCAACGCCTAGCGAGTCTCTGTGCATTTTGTCACAAATACCACCACTTCACCTGCACCTTCAGCAAATGGAGGCACTGGCAGCGTTTAAGAAGACTGGGAACGCGTACCTTCTTGGTACAAGAATAAACAGCGTAGAGCTCAGATATTGGACGGTGGTGCAACTTGTCCATAGAATAGTTCTCGACAAATGGCAAGAAGAGTGGGACCACTCCGACAAAGGAAGATACTTGCACGAAACAATTCCTAATGTTAGAGACTGGATTAATAATTGTCAAGTCAGATTAAAGCGACAAACTACGCTACTCCTTAGTAGTCAGGGTAACGTCGGTGTACACCTCTCCCGAATAGGGAAAGGGGGCTCAGCATTCGAACGATGCGACCTGGTAGATAGTCCATGCCATAGAATTATGGCTTGTCACTTATTCGCGGATCAAAGAGAGGAAATTGTTCGGGTGCTGGGCCACCTTCCGGGCACGGCCCACGAGACTATCCGTCTATTAGGTAATAATATAAATGTATTGGGTAATTTTATTATTGAGGAAGAAACCAGAGTAACACTAACAATGTAATGGACATTCAGCCATAAAAGGTACATTGTACCTACAAATTTGATAGGCAAACCTAGGTTTACATTTGTAAAACTAGTTTAGATAAGTCTGGGCTTAGCGGGTCGTTGTGGGTAATTTTCGTGGTTTGGGATTTTAGTTTATATTATGCTATATAATTCTCACCCTTAAGACCCGTACGTATATATTTTAAATTTAGATACCTTCAACGGCCTTCTAGTTCTAGTATTAGTACTCGTATGTAACTAACATTAAGTTTAAATGGCGTGATGTGGCAATATTGCGAGCAGGAGACCAGGGGTTAATCATAGGGACCCTGATGAAATAATGCCTAAGACCTAGCTTAGGCTTGCAGTTTCGCCATAATCAGGCACAGAAAGATGTATTGGTATAAAATAAAGATAGTGGCCCCTCCTCTTTTCCTCATCCTCTTGAAAGCGACTGGTCATGCTGGGCCAGGGGTGTGTGGCGGGATCTTCCCCTTCCTTTCCACTTTTTTTTTGCTGAACCATCGACTTCGGGTAAAATACCAGCTCAGGACGAACCTTTTACCCGAGAACGTCGTACTTGGTCGAAAAGAAGACGATTAGATTGACTTCACCGACCTGCTGCAGAAATGTATTTAATGAACGCCACAATAAATCGAACTATTTGCAATTTTAACAAAAGTTCCTTCTTATGAAAAATGCAATTTGTGCTTATTTATATTGTCAACAGTCACCAGTCCGAAAGAAGAGTGAAATTCGCTAAGCAAGAATCGATATTTACTGCATTTGTCAAAACTCGCACAACTTCGCGGGGCTACTACTCCGAAACTATAAACCCCATGAAAAAATGATAGCTAACTATTTGGTAGAGAACTTTGTCATCTTTAATTTCATATAGGACCATTTGGGCCATACAATAAAGAGAAAACGATATATTACCGAAAAACGAAAAATATGTACCTTTGTAGTCTCACTGAAATCGACACGGGCCTTAAGGGTGTGGGGAAAACCTAGATTCTCGATAATCACACCCTAATAAACCATTTAAAACAATAAAAGCTTTGCCAACATTTTTTTACGGTTTACATTACTTGCCGCCTGGCCTAAGTAGAAAATATTTAAATGCGTGTTGTCTGCTCCGGTTGGGTTTATCGTAATTTCCATGTCTTTACGTTTTATTAAAGTAGGTCGAATAAGGAAACGTAAAACTTCTATTGGTCATTATAATCTGCCAGTTCCCAAAACTGCCCAAACAGCTGTGATTAAAGAGTACGCACAGCTGCACTTTACATATATATTTTTATATAAGTATTATATACATTCTTCTCGACCAAATAAACTCTTCAAAAAAATATAAGTACTCTGTGTTTTCTTAACTATTCGCAAAAAGTTTGCGGAGTATTGGTCGCTTTTGCTTTAAAATGCGGTATGGAAATCCAGTTTTTATTGAGTTTTACACCTTTTTGACACATATTCACCTATCTACAATTATTGTACACCGCTCTATAAGTTTGAAAATATTATCCAACTCTGTTAGACTCCATATCTGTAGGCTCATTGGCTCGCAATAAATTATAATGTTAAAAGTAGAATGTAATTGTGTCTGCATAATTCACAACAAGGTGCAATTGTTCATATTATTCACTTTAATTGCCAGTATTTTATCGATATTTAGACCAAGCTATATAGGTCAGGTGTGGATTTAGACTCTTATTTTGTAAATTGGTTTGCTATTATTTAATACTTCCTATTTTTGAGCAATCTTTTAATTGGTCTGGCGAACTTCAAATCACTGACTGTACTGGCATTGTAGTATATAGGGTGTCTCAAAATAAAGACAAGAATTGAGTTAAATAATAAACACAGTCTTTTTCTCTAAATTGTTAGTTTATATTAAATCATAAAGTACACTAAATCCTATACAGTGCTAGTAAAAAATCTCCAGGTCCTTCGTCTCTGAAACTAATTTTGTTCATAAATAGTCTAGGAGAATTAGACCCCAAACCTTTGAAATACGGTTGTGTCGTGACGTAGATTAGATGTTAGTTGGAATTGCTCGGAAATCATCTAAGAAAGGAAAATATGAAGGTCTGCCAGCTGAAAAAGTTGTGCTATTTGCAGGAAAAATCATAAACTGCAAAAATCGCTCATTTTTTCCGATATTTCTTAATATAACTCTTTAAATATGCAAGATAGAGAAAAAAGTATACAGACGAATGTGTTCTTTATGAAATTCTCTACAAGATAAAATTGGTTTAAAATCGATATATTCAATTTTTCGTTGAGAAATGGCGATAAATGCAAAAAAGTAGCTAAAAAACGAGGTTATTTTAAAGCATATGTTTCGCAGATAAGAAATCATCCAATTACGCTATAAATTGGGATTTAAGAACCCTATTATAGTATAAAACAATATACCAGAGGCCGATTAAATTGACTGGATAGTTTTTACATGAATTAATTGTTAATTAATTTCCGCGAAAAAATTAACGTTATTTTTGCGTTCATGCCAGGCTTACATTTTTGAGTTGTAATACGCGCCGATTTTTATACAACTACTTAGATCTCTAAACTATAATACACGATAGTTATAATGAACAATTTTTAAGATTTTATCATTTTTTTACGCGATTTTGAAAAGTTGAAAAATTTCGTCTTATAAATAATTAATTTTTGAAGCGAATTTGGATACCTAAAAAAAGTTCTCGGAAAGACGCTCCTTTTAAAAAAAATGTGTTTAATTTGGCCGAATAGGTGCTGAGGTAATAAACGTCAAAGATCGAGAGTGTTTGCGGTATAACTATTAATGTTGTAACAATAAAAAAAATGCCAGCAGATAGATTTTTGCGAGAAGTATTTGTATGTACTTTGAGATATAACATCGCCCTTGTGCATGAAGTAGGAAGAATCAAAGAAAGTTGTAGCGGTAGCGTTCGGCGCGTCAAATCTGAGGGGAGTGCAGATAGAGTGCGAAACTTGAAATCGACGCTTCAAAACGAGCGCGGCGCAAAAAGTTGCTGTATCTCGGCTTCTATTGGGCCGATTTTGATGATATTTTTTTAAATCGATTAAGCAAAATGAAAGAAACTCATTTTTTGAAATGGCGTCTACCAATTATGACATTTTGAGCATCTACAGTAACTACTTATAATTTGGCATTTTTTGATGTTGATAATAATCAATGATTATAATCATGTCCATGCTAGGATTGTGTTGTTCATTGCAAATTTCAATTTTTTTAATTTAAAACTTAGTTTCTTAGTTTCTTTATTATTATTATTACTATTCGAAGAAGCGTAAGTGCAAATATATTTATATTGTTTATGTCCTTGCCCTTTCGGGAAATTTCCTGGGTAAATTTTACGACAGCACCCCCCCCCCTACTTCATGTACAAGGGCGATGTTATATCTCAAATCACATACAAAAACTTCTCGGAAAAATCTATCTACTGGCATATTTTTATTGTTACAACATTAATAGTTTTACCGCAAACACTCCCGATCTTTGACGTTTATTATCTATTTATTTAATTATTTAGAAACGGGCAAACCCCTCTTTACAATATATATAGACAATGAACAATATAAGAATTAATATAAGAAAATAATAATATACATCACAAGATATCACAGAGTAGCCACTTCATTAAGTGAATTTTTAAAGGTACACAAGCTCACACCAGTTACACATACATCGTTTGTGTTAAGTAGATTACCCAGTCTCATAATACGAGATATACTGCTATTGTAGCCATAATTAGTATGGTGAAAAGGAATGCTGAAAAGTTCGGAATTACGTGTTGGTATTCTATTGATTCTAAAATTGATTTGTGCACTGGGCATGATATTACGCCATGAATTAATTTGTATAATAAAATCAAATCAGATCGATTTCTGCTAGTTTCTAAGGTATGAATTGATATATGCTCTAAGATTTGGGAATAATTGTATGTACCCTGGTATAAGCCAATTTTATAGGCAACACCTCTCAAAAACCTGTTTTGTATACGCTCAAGATGATGGATATGAACTTGATAATTAGGGCTCCAACAGGAGAGGCATATTGGAGACAAGAATATATGTGTGACATGTATAATGTTTTTGTTGAAAGAATTGAAAATTCCCGTGTATTTCTAACCTAGTTTTCGAGAGCTGCTGCTTACAGTTGAATTTATATGCTGAACAAATGTAAGTTTTTCATCAAATAATACTCCAAGGTCAGCGGCAGACAACTTGTTGATTAATAAGTTGTGGTTCACTTTATCAAAAGCTTTACTGAAGTCAGTATAGACCGAGTCAATTTGATTATGTTGTTCTAGTGCACTGATAATATCGGTTTGATATAATAAGTTAGTTACCGTTGATCGACCAGCTACAAAACCGTGTTGTTGTTCAATTATTAAATTTTTACAATAAAATGAAATATGACTGACCAAGAGTTGTTCCAATAATTTTGGTATGGCAGAAAGTTTGCTTATTGGTCTATAGTTTCTGATTTCTCCCTTAGAACCGTTTTTGAAAATACACGTTACATAACTATTTCGCCAGGTAGTAGGAAATATTTGATTTTTTAATGACAAATTGAATAAAATTTCTAATGGTTTACTTAAAGAATAAACACACCTTTTCAGAATATACGAAGGAATTCCGTCTGGTCCAGAACTCAGATCGTCTTTCAGTTTCATTATTCCATT
This sequence comes from Galeruca laticollis, assembly GCA_963921935.1. Classification (NCBI taxonomy): domain Eukaryota; kingdom Metazoa; phylum Arthropoda; class Insecta; order Coleoptera; family Chrysomelidae; genus Galeruca; species Galeruca laticollis. Next base: position 83,916,011 of record OY998176.1, on the reverse strand, counting down.
AAAAACTTCCAGAAGGGTAATTTTTAAAGGGGGAATCGATACAGTATTAACTGGATTGAAATTTACATAATCAGCAACCTCAATATTGCTATATACACTTCCAAAATGTTCAGTTAAGAAATTCACAATATCGGTGCCACAGCTGGCTACATCATCATTGTATGTCATAATATTAGAAATTCCATGATCTTTTTTCAAAGAATTGATATAGTTCCAAAAATATTTGGGATTAGTTGAGATGTTGTTATCAACCATACCTATGTAGTCACTATAACATAACTTGGATGAATTTTTGCACCTAGTTCTCAAATTACAAAAAGTAGTATAATCATTAGTATTAGACGTCTCTTTGAATCTTTTCTCTAATTAGTTGCTTCAATTCAGAATTAAACCAGACCGGATAACTTGAGAATTTGAATCTACGAAAAGGTACAAAATTTGCCAAAGCATTATTGAAAATTTGATAAAAATTCTTAACCGCTAATTCAACATTACCACTCAAGAACACATCCCAGTCAATAGCAGAAAAATAATTATTTAAACCAATAAAAGCTGAATTTTTAAAATCATAGTAATAAGTATCAAACTTCATACTCTCATGATTATCTGATAGTACTAAGTCACAGGATAATGCTACATGATGTGGATTGTTGGGCAATAATAGATCAATTGCAAGATTCACTGACATAATGTCCTGTGAATTGGAGAAAACTAAGTCTAAATTTACATTATTGTTATTAAGTATCGTATTAATTTGTTTTAGTCCACTAAAAGAAAAATGTTCATTCAGTATCGATGCTGGATATCCAATTGGACGATGCTGTAATAGTCCATCCCGATCTTGGGGGTACCAAATGGCCAATGGCAAATTATAATCACCAAATAAAAATACTGATGAGTTCATATAATTGAATAATATTCTTTTTCTTTCTTTTGTTTTAAGGCCTCAGCTGCCAGGGCTATTCGGCCTGTTTTTTGCGTCCGGGATGATTTATGATTGTCTATAATATAGTTTATACGAAAGTAAATACAAACAGAGTGATACCGCACTTATTGTTCAAAATTTTATCTGTAAACTGTTCGGTTTTGAGGTTATATTTTGATGTTCGAAGCACTTAAAAATTTGGAGATGAGTTTAATGTTTTCACTGTTTGGGAATTTCAGCACTATGTCTTGCAGTGTGTAGGGGCCATAAACATTATTAGGAACCTTAACAGATTTATGAAGAAAATCTGTATTAACACTATTTAAGGAACACTTGAAAAAGATGTGTGAGAGATCTTGTTTTTCACCACATGGGCATGAATCCGAAGGTACTAAGTTGAATTTGTGTAGATATGACAAAGTGGCACAATGGTTGGATCGAATTCTTGAAGAAATGCAGATATCTCTTCTGGACAAATTAGAAAGTGAAGAAAACCATGGATTTTTTCTTGGATATTTTATGAATTGAGAGTATAGATTTCCTTTTGTCAAGCTGAGTGTAGAGAAAGTAGAATTCCACTTATCTAAGATTGATTTCTTAATAGAATGCACCACATCCGAATGGGGACCAGTTGGGAGGGTGGCACGATTTATAGTTCTCCCAAGATTTGCAAGATCATCGGCTCTAACATTTCCTTGTATAAGACTGTGTCCGGGAATCCAGCCAATTCGTATGTCTTTCCCTTGCTGATTCAACTTGTGTAGTAGCTCCTTTATTTTTAGGACAAATGGATTAGAAGATGAGGAGAAGGATTTTTTAGAAATGCATTTTATGGCACTTTGGGAGTCAGAAAAAATTATAGCTTTGGGAAGGTCAAGTTTTGAAATTTTTTGGATCGCAATTAGTATAGCGTAACATTCTGCTGAAAAGATGGAGAAATGAGAGGGGAGTTTGTCACATAATGATAAGATGTTAGGAGAATAAATTCCGTATCCTACATTACTGTCAGTCTTAGAGGCATCAGTGAAGAAAATGGGGCCAGAAAAGTTGATAGAATTCATTTTGGCCAGAAAGACTTGATTACAGTCCGAATCTTTTTTAATTTCCAGATCTATCGTGTTAGTTTGACTAATTTGAGATTCGAGCGAGAAGTGATGACAAGGAAATTTGTTGAACGATTCAATGAAGGGAAGGAATTTAGATACTGATTGAAAGGCAAATATAATAGGAGGAGTATTTCTCAGTCTCCAGTATATGGGATCGGCAGCCCATTCTGTGAATAATTCTATAAGTGAGGTTTTTATTAGGTCTTTATATGCAACAGCTTTAGATACATATTTAACTGACAAGATTTCTCTACGTACCTCCAGGGGGGTCTGCCCACATTCAGATAACATGATGTTGATAGGAGTAGATTTTAGATAGCCTACTATAACCCTTAGGGCTTGATATTGTAAACGATCTAATTTTTTAAGTAGGTATTTAGAACAGCCACCATATAGCATGCACGCATTATCAAATAATGGAAGTATGGTCGCTTTGTATATGTTTAAAAGAGAGATTTGATGGCTACCCCACCATTTACCACATAGAGATCTAATTAAATTAATAGCTTTTGATACTTTGCAGGAAATAAATTCAATATGTGGTTTCCAGTTAAGTTGGTCGTCAAATATAGCTCCTAAGTACTTGACTTGAGATTTCCAAGGGATAGGTTGACCATTAATGACTATGGAATGGACTGGACTAAGCTTATGGTTTTTCTGAAAAATCATGGCGGCACATGTTTGAGGGGCCAGTGTCAAACCCATAGACAATAAATGAAGATTGAGATTAGAAAGGAAGGTGTTGAGGGATGTTATAGACTCCTGGATGGTGTTTTCGGCACATATCACAGCAAGATCATCTGCATAACCACTAATTTTTATGGAGGGTGGAAGTATGTTCTGAAGAGAGTTGCACGATATATTGAATAACAGTGGACTGAGTGGAGAACCTTGGGGGACACCTCTACAAGAAACACCAGGGCCTATAAGTTCATTGTTAAGGGTGGATTTAATGAATAGATTTCGATCTGAAAGAAAGGATAAAATGAGGTCACAAATGTCATGAGGCAAATTAAGGGAATTTAGAGATGAATAAATAGAGGATAAAAGAAGATTATCATATGCACCTTTAATGTCGAGAAAAACAACAATTGGGTTTTTATTGGCAGACAATGCACATGATATTTCGGAATAGATGAAAATGTGGTTATCAGATATACTTCTGCCTTTCCTGAAACCTTGTTGTGAGGGGTGAATTTTTAGGGAGTTTTCAAGAGACCAGTCAAGGCGATTTTTGATCATGCTTTCGAAAACTTTTCCTATTGTGCTGGATAAGGCTATGGGTCTCCAGCTGGAGGCATCGTTAGGATCCTGGTTTTTTTTAAGAATAGGAATTATTAGATGATTTTTCCAATCTGAAGGGATCGGATGATATTTATTGAGTATTTTATTGAAAATAGAGAGAAGAGTTTCTAGGGCTATTTTGGGAAGATGATTGATCATTGAATATGTGATGGAATCCAATCCAGGACTTGAATCATTTTTGTTTAGTAAGCTGAAATTCAATTCTTCTATTGTAAAAGGGTGAGTAAAGGAGTCGTTAATGGCTTGGGGAATAGTGTTAAGGTCTTGAAAAGGGATTTGAGCTAACTTGTTTAAGAGACTTTGGAATATGGAACTGTCTAGGGGAGGCGTGTTAATTAAATTACGATTTTCAATAGATCTAGAGAAATTTTTTATTGATTGCCAAATCTTCTTAACAGGTGTTCCGGGGTTCAGTTCTTCCGTGAATTTACGAAAGCCTTCTAATCTTTTTGTTTTCAGAAAAAGTCGAGTTTTAGCTCTTATTTTCTTGAAATTAATGAAATTTTCCATGGAGAGAGTTCTTAGATATAGTTTAAAAGCCTCTTTTTTCTTTTGTACCATCTGGGAGCACTCTTTGTCCCACTAGGGAAGATAAGGTTTAGAAGGAGTGAAAGATTTCTTAAGTGGGATAAATAATGAGATGGCTCTTTTTAAGACCTCCAAGAACAAGGGATATTCCATATCATTATGATATATATTATTTTCAATATATGCTTGAAATGCATCCCAGTTGGCTTTATTTGTGTTATATTTGACGTGAGTGGAATTCATATGGATGGGCACAGTATTTTGTTTTTTGTAGGAACAAAGGGTAGGAAAATGATCGCTGAAGCCTGATTCTTGGATCGTTCTCCAGGAGCAATCTAGAGCTATGGCTGAGGAAGTAATTGTAATATCCGGGCAGCTTTTATTGACATTGGGGTTGGGAATACGGGTTGGAGATCCGTCATTAAGGATGGTGAGATCATTATGCGAGATGAAGTCCCAGAGTGCAATTCCTTTAGGGTTATTAATGGCAGAGCCCCAAATTTGATTTTGGCCATTTAAATCAGCCATTAAGATAAAATTCTTATGTTTTATTTGTTGTAGGAGTTGATTAAACATTCTGTGAGGGAAGGGAATGTTGGGGTCGGGAGGAATATAGCTATTAATAATGAATAGATCTTGGAGTTCTACTACCAGCAAGTGTATTTTTGGAGGAACTGGAATTTTGTGTTCAAAATTTTTGCAAGGAATCGAGTTGTTGATGAAAGTGGCTACACCTCCGTAGCCATCCTGTCGATCTTGTCTAAAACAGCTAAAATTTTTAATATGTGCAGATCCTCCTGGAGTCAACCAAGTTTCATTTAGTAATATAATGTTAATACTCTCATCTCTAATAATAGGAATGAGTACCTCTTTGTTAACATTAAAACTGCGAATATTCCATTGGAGTATGTTATATTTAAAGGTATTATCCTGAATACGATTGAATTTCAAGCAATAGTGTAAAAAATGAAATAATAAAAAAAGGGGGGGAGGTACTTAGAGGGAGAAATTCAAGTTATATTATGATTGCTCACCTCTTGAGGAGAGGTAAGCTGAGAAATTGCGAAAGATTGAGAGCTAGGGATAGAAAGGGAATAATCAGACAAAAACGGAGTATCAGAAGGGGTGAAGTCCATATCAATTCTTTCAATGTGAGAGCAAGAGGGAGATGAAGCATTGTTTTGAAGTGCAGATTTATTTGTTATCGGAGACTGACAGAGTTCATTGCATGAGGAGGAAAATAGAGCTGCATTATGTGTATCTTTATCAAATCCAGTTCTTTTTTCTAAGATGGTGGGACGTCTGCGTTTATGAGTAGTGAATTTGTTACTAGGGGAACTTTGTGTCACTTTTTGAGCATAAGAGATTGGAAAAGGGGAAGAAGTCTGTAATTGAGGAAAGGATGTGATTGATCTATCAAAAGAGGTGTTTTTAACAGAAGATTTAAGAGGAGGGAAAAGTTGAGAGGCTTCGAAGTAAGAATAGTCATGGAATGCCATTGCTTCATTAATGTTTTTTTGCCTATTAAATTCTTTGCAAGAGCGGTCAAAAGCTAGATGCTGTCCAGAACAATAAAAACAGTCTAAGGAATTTGAACATGGGTCAGAATGGATTGTTCCACATCTACTACACCTTTTGGCACTGCGGCAAGAGTTGGCAGAGTGTCCGAATCTAAGGCAGTTTTTGCATTGAGTAACAGGAGCAATATATTTATCAACCTGGACTGGAACTGAAAAAATTTCTAGATCCTTGGGGCATGGACGTCCCTCAAAGGTTACAAGAATTGTTGTGGAGGGAACATATTCATAAGATCCGTCATCTTTGGTTATTCTGCGGTTAAGTCTTCTAGCACCAATCACTTTTTTATTTTGCAAATAAGCTTCTTGAATAATATCATCTGGGGTAATAGAGAGTCCTACGTTTTTGACAATGCCTCTCGAGGTGAGAAGGCGTTGTGGTATGTAAGCACAATATCCTTCCCTTCTGAAAGCTTGGTTCATTAGGAAAGAATTAGCATCACGAGAAGTTTTGAAGGTAATTCCTATTTTGCTGGAACCTTTCTTTTGGATATTTTTAATGTTTTGAATGTTCAGTTTTCGTATAATTTTTCCAACATCCATAGGATGAATACTAGGGGGAGTGCCGCTACTTTTAATAGGTTCTACTATAACTAAATGGGGCCCAAAATCGATATCAGAGTACTTCAATCTTCTCCCTTTAGAAGCCTTAACGCGTTGTTCCAATATTAAAATTTCCTTTATGACTTCGGGATCGTTTTGAAAACAGATTTTAGTGGAAGCGAGTTCATCTTCCAAGTTTTTAATGTCTTTTTCTAATAGGGGAGAGAGTTGGTGCAAAGAATTTATTAAGTTTTTGGAAGATGGTGATAAAGCATTATGTAGGGAATCTGAGGAAGAGTTATTGGGGGCCTCATCCCCCATCTTGATGGTGGAAACTTAGACTAAAGCGTTTTTTGTAGAACACGTGGCAAAAAAATTAAGTTAGGTTAACTTACGGAGAATTATTCACAAATCACTGAAGTGCAGTCAATATAATGTCACTTAACTAAAAAACCAATGAATCGTCACTAAAAATAAAACTAACTAAACTTAATTAAATTCACAATCGACCAATTCGTGCAGTATTATCTCAAAAAGGAATTCTTTTTCCAAGTTGTGTTGCTTGAATTTGACAATTGCTTGATGACCTATATAATACTTCTGACCAATTGAATAATATATTTTCGACTGACTGACAGTGACTTTCATAGATGACGTTGCCAGAGCCCGGACGAATGTATGTTGAACCAAAAATGAAACTGCTTTTGTTGTGTGTAAGATGTACGAATAGATGTTCAACATCAATATTCACTTCAGTAATTTGATGAACTTGTAAATCAGTCTTAAATGCCATCAAAACTCCTCCACCTCTATTCAGGTCACTTGTTGATTCATTTCTATCACATCGAAATTCTTGATAGTTTTTTAAACCAAGCTCTGAAGTAGCAAATGAGTCTGTCAACCAAGACTCAACTAAGATTATGATATCGTAATCGCAGCATGCTACAGCATTCTGCAATTCAATTAATTTTGTTCTCAATCCTCCAACATTCTGAAAATAAATCTTGAATTTTTGTAGAGGGGTTACGCTTAGTTTTTTCTTAGGAGTATAGTTTCAATAACCGGATG